>JAUYWH010000004.1:17038967-17071449 GCA_034779795.1 Ctenopoma multispine
TGTGTGTGTGTGTGTGTGTGTGTGTGTGTGTGTGTGTGTGTGTGTGTGTGTGTGTGTGTGCGCGTGTGTGTGTGTGTAGACATGAAATCAGCATAATCTGTTGGAGGGAAAAGCACCTAGTCTCAGAGGAAAAGGTAGTGCAGCAGAAAATCTGATTCACCAACATTCCCTCAGACACACACACCTCCCACTGCTCACACATCATCACAGTCAGTCCCTTTTTTTTCATATTCAGGTATGTCATTATATAGGTTTCATTATAATACAATTCAACAGCAGCAAGAAAACACAAGGTAGCCTCCCCTGTAGTAGGGTTTTTGTATTCTTATATGAAAAAATATTCTAAAAGTATATATACATCAAGTATATTTAAGTGATTAAGTAATTTGTGACAAATTCTTCAGTTATTTGTTTCATAGTTGTGTGTTTACACAGATAAACCACTAAAATGCACGCTTCTGTATACTTTTTAGTATACTTCAAGTTTACTTTGTCTAGTATATCTCTAAAAGTACATAAAAAGTAAACTAAAAGTGAACTTGTTTATTTTTAGTTTTAAAAAGTAGTGGCACACTTGAATACACATCTTTTTTGTAAGGATTAGGCTATGCGCACTAATAGAGACAAACATTTCTCTTTCGGTTCAGTCCGTTACCCACAGGCAGCTGATATAAATTAAAGTTAAAAACCAGCTGTGGGCCATAGCTGACTGAGCGATGAGACTAAACTGAAACAGAAACATTAGAGTCTAGAGAAGCAAATTGGTTAGCCAAAATAAAAAAGCTACGAGCATCTGTTACCGATTCTTAGTGTGTTGGTAAAAAACGGTAACTTCACTAACACAACCACATATTAAGCAAGTAAATACCAACTGATATTTATGATGGTTACGCACAAGTGACCTACACATTACCAACTGTAGGACCCCATAGTAAATGTAAAAGCTTGTTGTGCTGCCCTCAAGTGGCCAAACACTTACTTAATGCAGCTTTAACTAGCAGTAGGATAAGAAACCTAAATATATTAATTCAAAAACTTAAAAAAAAAAATAATTAAAATAAAGTTATGACATTATTTCTAGGGCTGGGTATTTGGTTGAGGAGGACTCAAACGTGGTACAGTATTTATAGAATGCACGGCCATGACCCTGACCCGCCTGTTCAACACACCGTCACACTGTTTTCTCAAAGGTCAAAAGTGAACTTTCTGTATTGTTCATACAGTTTGTATTTTAATGTGTAAAACACAGCCACGGTGAAATGTTCCCACACCACACACATTCATCTATGCATGAAAATATCTATTATAGTCTATATAACACTGCATATGATTCAGATCATCAGCTAATTTTAATACCACAAATATTATCTATATCACATATTGTAATATAATATTATTATATATCACAGTTCATTCATGATTTAACGGGGGTGTGGGGGGGGGTCTTTTTCACAGGCTTCAGGCAGGTTTGGAGCTTTTTTCCTTTAATAAATAAAATAATTTTAAAAACAGCATCGTATTTACTCAAGTTATATTTGTTTAATATTAAACCTTTTTTGATGATCTGAATCGTTTAAGTGTGACAAATATACAAACAAAAAAACGGAAGGGGGGCAGTGTACATGTATGAGCTGTGTACAGTATATTTGGAGCATGATGTATTGGTGTGTAGACAGTGTGTAACGGTATACGAGGACGAGAAGAGACCACACGTGTGTGATCAAGAGAGAGAGGGGGGGGGGGGGGACCCACACACACACAGAGAGAGAGAGAGAGAGGGACCAACACACACACAGAGAGAGAGAGAGAGGGACCCACACACACAGAGAGACACAGAGAGAGAGAGGGACCCACACACACAGAGAGAGAGACAGAGAGAGAGAGGGACCCACACACAGAGAGAGAGAGAGAGCTGGCGGTCAGTTGGATGCGGATCTTCAGAGCGGAGAGATTCGGTAAGAAATACGCGTCATTATTTCATTTCACTGAATCAGTTATTGTGTGGATGATGTTCACACTGACTAAACTAAAGTCAGCGCTGTGATGAGTTCCTGTGGATCCTGTTGAATGTGAAGTATTACGGAGCGGCGGCGGCGGCGGACACGTTAAACGAAACATTAGTTTAGTCTGAGGAGCCAGATGTGGAGCGGGACGACACATGTGGACGGGGTTAGAAATCCTTTACACCTCCAAACTCCAGAGGTATTTACCACATGATTCCTCTTCACTATAAAGCGCTGGATGATGCCTGCTTTTTGTTTGGGGGGGGGGCATCATTCACATGGCAGTTGATATTTTTGTTGGCTGATGGTCTGCACAACTTCATGTATTATTCACTGACAGCTACTGCAGCCTCACACGCAGTCCAGCTCGTTTCTCTGCACCAAACTATCCAACTTCAGATTGTACAGGGATGTAGTGATGGTGCTACTCACACACACACACACACACACACACACAGTGTATATATGTTGGTGTTGATTTGGGAGGGTGCCACAGTGACATTCAGAAGCTGTGTACTAACCCACAGTCTGCAGTCTCATGTGCTTGAGAAGGTTACAAATGCAGGATACACATACAAATGTACAAACAATTTAATTTACAGGTTTACAGGTGTTCTGCAGATCTGAGTTACTGGCAGGGGCGATGTTCCATAGAGAAGACATTCTAAAGGAAGGAAGTTTTGAGATCAGAGAGATTATGCTAACCGCTTCTCTTGTTAGGGGTCGCAGAGATGCTGGATACGCTCTGGACAGGTCGCCATCTATCACAGGGCTGACATACAGAGACAGACGAACATCCACACCTATAGGCAATTTAGAGTCTCCAATTAAGCTAAGATGCATGTGTTTGGATGGTGGAAGACAGCCAGAGTACCTGGAGAGAAGCCACACAGACATGGGGAGAACGAGCAAACTCCAAACAGAAAGGAATCCAGCTGACCTGTGGGTTCAAGCAGGTCACTCTACCTGGGAGGTGACAGCGATCTTAAATTCTACCATGACTAGATTTGCAGACCCTGCTACAGGTCTCCGTCCATCATCCTTACCACTTTGATTGTTAACGGTCTGTTAGGGTAGAGTTGCTGCATATATGGCTAAGTAAACCTTAGTCTGTGTTAGTGACACATCCTAAACCCTTATTCAAATAACTGGCCCCTAAATATTTTGAAGTGTTGCACATGTAAACATCCAAGAGGGAGAAGGTATGGGTCATCTATGTCTAAATCTCCACCTATCTCTGCCAGAAACTGAGCATTTTCTTAATTTTTCCGGGGCTGTATATGAAATAGAGATAAAACTCAAACCACAGGTCAAATAGCACATGTGCACTGCAGTGCAGCCAGCAACATGGTATCATGTGACTTGGTGACATTGGTGAAAAACCTCTATAGACACACTGTTATCAGGCTGAGCCAGTTGAAGTAATCCACATGGACATGAACGGAGTGCACTGCAAAGCATTAGTGCTCGACATTTACAGTACATTTACAGCATGAGTCACAACACAAATGGTGACTTAAACTATTCATTAAAGAAATGAGATAATGGATTAGCCAGATAATGGAAACAGGAAATAAAGGTAATTAAATTGTGTCCAGCAACTCATGTAATCACAACTGTAAGTGTAATTGATTTCTCTACACACTGGGGGGTCTCTGTTCACGAGTCGGAGCAGAACTCAGGCTGTTGCAGCTCACCTCATGCAAAACACAGTCGATCAGGGTGTTATTACTCTTGGCTCAGTCTCTTCCTGGACAATTCAGGGCCCCCTTTTTTAATCTCCTTGCAGCCTTGCCCTTGGGTCTAGGCCCAGACATTGGGCACCAGTTGGAAAGTGGAGTGCAGTGGCCCTTTGTGTACTCTAACCTCATTCATCCATAAAAAGACCATCTCAGTGCTCTGAAGACATACACGGGAAGACAGAAAACGCCAAGCCGTGTTTGCAGTGTCAGTGGTTTTACATGCAGAATTCAGCTGAGGCAGTAGTGCTAAACATGGCTACAGGGGCCGTCAGAGGCCCCCTGAATGGTTCTGGTATAGTTCTCAGGGGTTCTTGAGGGCTCTAATGAATCCTTGGATCCCCCGTGGGGTCCAGTGACGCTGGTGGATATACCCCTCTTCAACTGATGTGAACTAAGTGCTAGTTCTGGTTTGGCTCTTTTGAATGAGTTATTAGTAAGTTAATACTCATAGTATCAGTCCCGGCACGGCACCAGCAGTAGACCCAAACGTACTGTACCTCTGTTAGAACTCTGTCGCTTGTCTGTCACTCAGGATACTGCAGAATTATGAACAGAAATTGGCTCATGTACTGCTCATATCTTATTTACAATAAGCGGGATAAGATTTCAGCACCATCACAATTATACCAGAGATAAGATGGAATATGAGGATAGTGAGGCAGGTAACACAATTACTGCTGCGTATCACAGTCCAGGCACGATCACTTTACAAAGCTTGTTGACTTTACTCACACACAGTACATGGGGATGTTGGGAAGTGACATTTTCATAATGTTTTTACTTGTACAGTGACAGTCTACACTTAGACTTATCAGCGCTGTACTGACTTCTGTGAAGATTCTCAGATAAAGATTTTAAACAGAACAGAATAAGCAATTCAGATTCACCAGTTAATCTAACGTGCATGTCTTTGGACTGTGGGAGGAAGCATGATTACCTGGAGAGAACCCATGCAAACATGGGGAGAACATGGAGGCACCTACTGTGACAGTACTCACCAATAAACCACCCATATTATTTCTAATAATTATATTGAATATTCTTTTTTAATATATTTATTTTATCTTTAACTATTTACAGTAACTTTCGCTGTTTGAGGGTTCAGGCTTGGTTTTGGGGTTAAGGGTAGAATCAGGTTAAGGGTAGTCGATTGGTTAGCTATTTAGTTTTGAATGTGAAAAGTAAGGGGATGTGGCGAGGGAACGCATATGTCAGTGGGTGTGTTTTACTTATTAATGACTATAAGGATGCTTTCAGCATGTTTGGAAACAAATGTTATGCAGTAAGAAGACAGACAAGTTTCCCCAAGGGGATAATAAAGTGCACGTTGTCTTATAACATAAATAATGAGTTTATTTGCATTCCTCATATTAAAAGACTGCAAACATCTCAAATGATCATAATCTGATAACTGTGTTGTAGAAAAGCTTTGAGCTTTCAACCTTATGTTCAGTGTTTACGTTGGCTGGTTTTGTTCTGAACTGAATGTGACAGGTTGGATTAGCAGCAGACTGAAGGCAGCGCTGAACTTAAGACAGTTTGGATCAGTGCTGATGTCAGGCTGTGTGAGTGGTTTTGTGTTTGAACAGTGAAGTGACTGCTTAGATGAGGGAAAACATGAAGTGCATAGTTAGTCACTGTGTGTCTTAGAACTGGACTGAACTAAATCTGCAAAGAAATTATGATTTCCATTTCTACCTGGTGAGTTTATTTGTGGTTCAATTGTGAATGTTATTTTATTAATTCTATATTGTGTAAAATGTTACAAGTGTGCTGCCAGAGCTTCACGTGCTATTTCAAACTTGGGTCACTTGGTGGCAGCATTGAGGAATATATAGTTATTCCACCAAGACACTGCAAATTGCATCCTGGGTATTTCTTCCAATTTTGGTGTGGAGAGTTGCATGAGACAACTGGTGATGTGAATCTGTTGTGTAAAATGTATATAAGCATATATCTTCTTGAAGTCTGTATGATTAAAAGACTTAAAGATACTTTATATGCTAATATTTCATACTTCTACTAGACTTTAGACTTATTAGACCAGCTGTGTTGAATTGTGCAGTCTCCTGGAGTTCAACTAATTTTCTCGTGTTACACCTTCATTATTTAAACCTATATTGAGCTGTCATGGTGCATATTTCTATATAAATCATTTTAATGTGTTTACTGACACTCTGCACATAGAGATACAGTAATGGTTACAGGAAGCAGCCTGGTAATCTGATGTTGTCTTAATGTTCATTAGTGTTAGTGCAGATGTAGCTGTCAGAGAAAACTACAGCTGTTTGATTTGAATTGCTGAAGGATTTGGAGATGTTGTTGGAACCGTGCTACGTGTGGGTTTCACGTACCTAAACACAACTTCTAATTTCAGAGTGAAAAAGGATCAGAGAAAAACGAACAAGCACCTTGTGTAAAGTCAGATTTCAACAAAACATGACATGCTGCTGTGCTTGTGTGGGTGTGTGATCTCTGGGAAATGCAGTGCAATTAACGCTTAGCAGTAAAGATGCGGAGCAAAAAGCCGTGGAGGGTTTTGTAGACCACACGCTGATTAGTGGCGGGGACATCTCTCATTACAGCTTACTGTGTACGTAATCAGCACTGTTGGGATGTCTGTGAGTTTCAATGCCAAGATTCTCTTTTTTCAACAACAACTGTGTGAACTGAATACTTAGTGGGCTAAAGAAGAATTTGACCTGTAGTTTGTAACGTCAGATACTAGTGTGTCTACATTTAAATCAAATCTAGCTGTAGCTGTTAGGTCAGTTGATCCACAGCGGTTGCGTTTTAATCCAAGTGGCTTATTGAACCTAGTTCAACCATTTACTGTATGCTCCTTGCAGAGCACATGCAGAAAAGGTGACAGACAGATGACACGTTGTGCTTGAAATGACTTGACAAATAATAACTTTGCCGACTGGATGCCACCTCCTGGTTTCACATTGATCGTGTGGGTGATGTAATGCAAATGCATTGTGGGCTTCCGTTTGCTGGACACTGGCAATACCAAATGATCTAAATGCTGTTTCAGAAGTGTTACCTGCTGCACGTGTGCAGATTCTCACACCTCCCTAACATGCAACATTTGGTAGCAGCTGCACTTGTTTTAGAAAAAGGCTTCCTGACCGACAGGTGGGCAGAGCTCGAGTACAAGTGCAAATACTTGCCCAACTGCTGCACTATAAGTACAAGTACTACTTCTACACCACTTTTTGAAAATATGTATGATGTGTTAACACCTTGAGACCGCCACAAACAAACCACAAACCGCCTTCGTCCATCCTTGTCTGTATCAGAGAGGCAAACACTGATTCAGAGGCAGTCGTCTGGCTGCGATGGCCGAGCGCCGCTGAGTGAACGCACTTATCACACAGCAGAGTGAAGGGAGTGTGGAGCTGCAGTAGATGATGAACGTACTACACATGAGATCATACTTCATGTCATCTCAGAGGTCCAATCTCTGCGAGCTAAGAGAAAAACAACCTTCCAGCTGATTTACCTTCATAGAACCCAGATTACTTTATCGACTGTTCATGACATACTGATTAAGCCTGTGTGATCCAGATTCGATGGTTCCTCTGACAAACTGATGACTAATCAACCGAGTGAAGCTGAAAATCACTGAGATGATTCATTTTCAAAGGTTTAGAACATCGTGAGGGAATTTAAAGACGTGTGAACGTGAATGTTAATCAATATGACACGTTTGTATGTTAGTGAACTGTACAGTTCTGTATCTCCTGCTCATGCACGGATGGACAATGAATCACACACAATACTGAAGCAGAACTTAAAGACCAGACCAGAGGCTGAAGCTGATTAATAACTCGCTGGGCTACATACATACAGCTGTTTTTCGGGTTAAGAGAAGATGAGTCCCTGGGCACTGGCAGGTAGAACCGCCCCCCTCCTTCCTGACGCTGAGACTGAAAGAGACACAAAATATAATTAATCCGCTTGGGGACTGTGGACAGGCTGCCCCTTTGAGGTGTCAATGGTTTAGTGTTTTGTCTAGTGACAATGTGACCAGGAGTCAGGGAGTTACTGGGAAGTAAACTACCAACCCTGGGGTTTGTAGACAACTACT
Source organism: Ctenopoma multispine (assembly GCA_034779795.1). NCBI lineage: Eukaryota > Metazoa > Chordata > Actinopteri > Anabantiformes > Anabantidae > Ctenopoma > Ctenopoma multispine. The sequence goes on from JAUYWH010000004.1 coordinate 17,046,806, forward strand.
AACTGCCCTGTCTAATGCTCTTTATTTGTCTCTTTTTGTCTCTTTATTGTAATTGTTTGTCTCTCTGGGATCATTTTGTGCCTACATTTGGTCATTTTTGTCTCTTAATTGTATCTGAACTTTCTTTGGCATCATTATTTGTCTATTCTGGTCACGTTTGTCTCCTCATGGTCATTGTTTGTGTCTTTGGCTCATTTTGTTTCTATTTGTGGTCATTTTCTGGTCACCTTTTGGCTATTTTTGTGTGTGTATGTGGTACTCTTTTCATCTATGTGATCACATTGTGTCAGACATTTTTGTCTCTGTGTGGTTATTTTCTGACTCTTCTGAATCTTTTACTTTTATCCCTATAACGTTCAAACTGGAAACATTAGCACTCACTTCATACAGAGGCACTAACTAAGGGGCACCTGGGCCTGTGCCCGGTACGGCTGTTTAGTAATCTGTTGATGCCTGGGAGAGTGCTGCTGTTTGCATGAAAAGTGTGGTCCTGGCCAGGAGCCACTGCACAAAGAGTTAAATATCTTCATCATTTTGTGACAAATCACAACAAAAGTCATATGGATGCACTTTAGAGTGTAAGTTTTACGACCTTACAGAATCTAACTGTGTAGGATTAGGTGGAAAAGAATCTCAGTCCATCTCAGTCCTGTTTTGTTCCTCCTGTAGACCTGCTTCTCATTATGGGGAGTGAGTAAGTTGAGGTCACTGTGATGTGTGATGTGCATGAGACCAAATCCAAAAGACGTTTCACTTCAGCCCATGTTCTTACAAAATGTCTCATTCCAGGAATTTAGGCATAATTGGTGCCGTCGGGTATTTTAAAACAAACACTGAGGGAGTGGTTTGCTTCTGTGTTTACAAGTGATGCTGTGTGTTTACAGCCTGCTGTTTGGAAGAAATGGGTTTATATCATTATCACCTAGCTTTTACAGAAAGAGAATTACTTTCAGATAGTTCTGTATGTGACATCTAAATAGTTAACACCATGTAGTTACAAAGTGTGCTCCCTTTCAAAAAATGAACATGGTTTAAGTCAATCAGGCTGAATATATTTTGGGGATGAAAAATCACAGATGATGGATATGTTTTTGATGAAGAGGAGGTTAAAGGTGATGAAGATGATAATAGTTAGTGAAGACATGTGACAGAGATAGACGAACAGCCTTGGTGTCAGGATGCTGTCTGCGCCTGATTTACAGCCGGCTGCCGTTGCCACGGTTACTGCTGTCAGGGTCGCTGATCACGGAGAAGCAATGGTACTGCAGCAGCCCTTGGGAAATAAGTTAAGGTACCGATCATGGGTAATTTGTTAAGTTATTGATCCCACAGTCTAAAAGATTAATTACGTTTAAAGTTCTACATTTCAAACTGGGAGAACTGGGATTGTGTTTGCATCACTGTGGACATGCTGTGGTGCACTTGGACAATATTGTGGCAGCTGTAGTCATGTGAGGAGCATGTGTCCAAAATGTGCTGTGTTAGTATATAGTGTAGAGTGGAACGGCCCAAAACACACTGGACACAGTTAAATGAAGTGCGGTTCTTAGCTGTCCAATCAGAGCTTACCAATCATAACTGGGCACAGCAGGAGTGATTGCTCTACATAAATCATTTGACTATATATAAAAAAACTAAACACTCAAAAGCTAAAGTTATTGTTACATGTCTGCTTATACACTCAAAACAAAAACAGTAAACATATATATATATATATATATATATATATATATTATAAATACTCCAATAAAGTACAAGTATGTTAAAATAGTACAAGACTTGAGTAAATATACTTATTTAAAAAAACATTCATTTTAAGACTTTTTTGATGAGGTAAAAAGCAACAAATTCACCACCAGAAAGCTTACCACTGGTAATTTGATTTAGTGGACTTATCTTTTCTATAACAGCTATTCCTCTTGGTTAGAGCTTATCCTGATAAATGTAGATAAAGTTATAAAGGATTCAGAATAGTTTGCAAGAAGCAAGATAAAGTTGTCTAATCTAATCTAAGTATAAACACAACAGCCTGGTCATGTTTCATGCTTCTATCAGTTTCTGTAGACTGATTAACCACTTGTGAGCATGTGATGTGTTTTATGTCTTCATCAGGAGTCTGTTCTGTTAACCACAGACCTTATTTCAGACAACTAACTAGAAAATTGAATTGAAATAACCCATGGATCAAGAGAAGGGAGCCAGAAGTGTAAATATTCTAACACATATTCTGACTTAGTGTAAAATGAAAATGAGCACTTCTAGACTGAAACACAGCAACGTGTAGCTAATGGCTAAGAGTTCATTACGGTCCCATAAACAACTGCAACTGTGGTGGGTGTTTTTAAAAGCATCGGGGCATCTCTGTTAACAATGGATCAGTGAGTAGCATGTGTCTGTTTTGACGTTGTGTTTCCTCTTGTATTCCGTCTTTGCAGAACGTAAATGTCCTCATGACATCAGTAAGAAAAACCTCTGAGGATGTGTTTCTTTGTCCTCTACATAATGTGAGGTTACTATTTGGGTTGTGGTGTCAGACTGCAGTGTTGAGAGAGGCTTTGGGTTGAAGCTTGGGTTAGACTTGAGGAGTGTGTGTGTGTGTGTGTGTGTGTGTGTGTGTGTGTGTGCAGCATGTGTATCAGCATAATATGACCTCTCTGAGGTTACGGGTCATTCTGCTCTTGGGAAACTTGGAAAAACACATGTGAATGAGTCTTCTCTAACGGTGCCTTTATTAATATTTCTGTGTGAACGATGGCACAAATGGCGTGTAATGTGAACCCACTGAGAGTTACCGTCCACCTCTGCAGTCTCCCTCAGCTGCACATAGCATGGTCGGATTGTGTGCCAGTGGTTGTGGTTGAAATGACTTTGTCAAGACAGACAGGTTATGTAGCGGCACCCTGCAGTCAGTCTGGGCCAGTAAACAATTAAGTTAAAGTTGATAACTTGACTTTATTATTATTAATCATGACGTATTTCACTTCACTATAAAATGCACATTGGGATTTCTGAGTATCTGAACCTTCCTGGTTATCTTATAAGAAGATCAGTGTGACTGCCCTTTTTACTTCCTGTTTGAGCCGTCGTGTGTGGGCTGTCGTTCTTCATTTTACCCACATCCACACAATCACTACACCTCTACTCATCACCTCACTACTGATATCAACCAAAGGAATAATTCCAGTGGAAAGATGATCTTGACTGAGCTAGACCATGTTTAAGTCACACCAGAGTTAGCGTATAATCTATTTCTATAAACATACACACTTTATTTGATATACTGTCAAACGGTCAGTTCAAAATATTGTGCAACACAACAAACTCACCGTGCAAACAAATGGATGCCAGTTGAGTGGCAATGGGACAAGTCAAGTTTATTACGTATATATAAACAGCAATACAATATTATATTTTATTTAGTCACAATGTTGACATCTCTGCCTGTGATGCTGTTCTAAAAACACGTCATCTGGTTTCCGATCGATCCTTTGTTGTAATGTAGCCTGTACATGCTAGTAAATTATGAGGTTACTGAGGAACAGAGTTATTTCCTTATGCACTTCTTGCTAGGACAACACAAATAGGATATTATAGGTAGTAAACATGGCCCCAAGCAGTTTCCTGGCGACAGAATTCCCATTAGATCGTTTCAATATAATGAATTTACTTAACACTCGATTAAGACACCTCAAGTGTGGCTGCGCATTCATGAGTGATTTACTGCACTGTATATACTCATCAGTATCTAAATCATGTTGAGTATCTACTACGTCAGGAAAGACACTGATGGTCTGTTTGATGTGTGAAACTTTACTTCACAGAGTGGGTGTGTTTCCAGCTGACAGCGACTGTCAGTGCAAGAGATGTGTTTTAAAAACACAACATAATCATTCAGAGTTTGATGTAGCTGTTATCAGTTTCGTGTATTAAATTGTCTCCATGCATATGTTAAAATAGTCCTACACAGAGATCAACCCACTTCCCCTCAGCTCTGCAGCACAGGGGGGTGTTGATGCTGTTGTAGTGGACGGGGGTTGTGGTGCTAGTCTGCTGAACTGATACCACAGTGTTTAGATAGGTGACGCTTCCTGGATCATTTTCGTCATCGATCTTGCTGTTGTGCGTGTATATGACGGAGGTTCAAGCCTGACACGCTTCCTTTGAATCAGTATAGATGTCACAGTCTGGGTGTGACATCCATTTGCATTGCTAGTAGGGATTTGTGTTGCTAGTCTTAAGGGGGTTAGCATCCACCAGATGGCTGATGTTAAGTGGAATAACTATGGATGTTCTGTGTATCTGCACAGTTTGACACAGCCTCTGGTCTCTGACTGTGCCACAGTGCAGAACAAATATGTTCTTATCTTAATACATGCTCAATAATCCAGGAAAGGAAATCCCAGAACATCCATTATTTATATACATATATATATATATGTATATATATTATATACACACATTTCACCGTCCTCACTGTTTGCTCATAAGCTGATTTGTTCTAGCATGGGTTAGGGTGACTCTTAAGGAATGCACGCTGTGCCTTCATCTGGTTTATTTAGGAAGACTAGAGACAGAATACAGAAGGATAGACTCAGAAGAACAGAGATGATGCCTGTGGTTTCAGTGTGTTGTGTTAAAGTGGCTCTAAATGGTTTTTATAGAATGTTATTATGCAGCTGTTCTAAAGATGCTGGGATGCAAAGTGCCAAAACAAGCAAGGGGTAGTGGAGGTTTTACTCAGAGGCTTCACTGGATGTGGAGTTCACAGCAGAGACACATTCATAAATCCAGCTCATTTTCAATGACTGGCTTATTCTAACAGCATGAATAGAAGGAAATGAAACCACACAGACACCTCCAAGGCTAATTCATTTGTTTCTGAGCAAACAAATTTGTTCAGTACACCAGAGGTTTCTTTCTTTTTGTATTGGCTTTGCCCACTACTAGTGCAGTGCCTGACATTTTCACTTCCTCTTATGTCTCAGATTTAAACTCTTTAAAATGCTTTTCTTCCACAGTCAGCTCGCATGGTTTTCATGTTGATTTATCCTTTTTAATAAGAAACGCAGACTTCACAGGTACAACACAAGCGTGACTCTTAAAGTGTCATGTGGTAACACTGAATGTTCAGTGTGACATCATGCAGCTTTGGTTATGTTGGTATAGTAGCTCTGATGTTATAGGTTGAATAAAAAATATGTGTGTACAGTATAACATGCACAATACAAGTGGGTATAGTTAAATAACTGTTGATCCTTTACGCCTCCAGGTACAATTAAATGTTGTCTGAATCAAGGCTGAATTACCAGACAAAGACCTGGGGTCCTGGGCCCTCTGGGGTCCCTGTGTAACAACTGGTTCACTTAATTCATTGTTTGTCTGTTGTCACATACATTATTTCTTCATCTTGAGGCTTTGTCTTGTGGTGCGTCTGTGGTGGCTCTAAGAATGCCAAATACAGTGTTTCCCAACAACAAAGAACGACACGAAAAGCAGAAACACGGCAACGTTTCACAGAAGAAGTTAAAAGTGTTCTGTAATAAATTGTGTTGAAGTTTGCACACACAGACAAACTATAACAGAAGTTACAAACAGACAAATCTTTGCGTCAGTCTTACTCACTCTGTGGTAAACTGAGTGGAAGTTAGATTCTGCCCTTATCTAATCTATAATCACCTGGAAAGTAGATTGCAGCTTTCAGTACACACACACACATCAAACTGCAGAGTGGATGAATTCTGAGCACATACATGAGGCTGTTCAAACCTGCACATACATCAGAGAGCATGGGAGGAGAAGCTGGTCGATCAACTTGTGAACTTCCTGCTGTGTGATGTGAAATATCCTGACACTTGCAGCGTGTGCAGCTGTTTGTGTAGAGCTGCTGTGGTGATGCAGCACACAGTACTGTAGATGTTGGATGGAGAACTGACGGCCTTCGCTGACATAGACAGAGTGAGATACATTTATTATGCTGTTGTAACAATGACGCTGTAGTTCTCTGTAGTCCTGCGTCAGGTTTTAGCCATGTCCATCAGATCTAAAAAAATCTACAGTAAGCAATATACTGCTGTAGTGTAAGAAATGAATAAAACACTGTATATGGATGATGGAGATGACAGGATGTTGAGTGTTGGTATAAATGCTGTGCTTCACATGTAACATGTCATCAGTGTTACTGCTTACGCACATTCTGAATTAAGAACCTGGAGTTTCACTTACGTTTCTAACTTCCCCGTTTGTTGTAACTGCAGTCGCGTGTTTCTCAGCGTGCGCGACTTCTAATCATTTTCAATCACTTGTTTCGGGATATTATTTATTTAATCTATTACTAATGTGATCTTATGTGAAAAACAAAAGCAATTTGTCCTTGTGTCGCTGGTTGATGGCTACTGGTATATTTATGCTGTGTAGTTTTCCACACAGTATTTTGACATTTCTAAAATCAATACATATGCATTATGTAGATAAATGTAAACTGACTAGTTTTATCATTGACATGATCGTCATTAGAGTACAGAGTTTGTATGTTGCTGATCCTTTAGATCTTCTGACTTTGCTTCTAATACCACAATGGGGTAGACATTTTTGGTTTGTAGTGTAACATGTCAACACCTATCAAATGTATTGTCACGAAATTCAAGTTATTATTCAAGTGTAATAACTTTAATGGTCTTTTTGGAATTTCAAATTTGAACATGTGACATCATTTTCTGCACCCTCAGCTGTACTTTGTCTTTAGTGCTAATTAAGGTGCTGATTATAACTGCTACACATTAGCATGTTAGTATTCTATACTCCTCTATAAAGCCGTCCTGATGGTATAATGCGGAGGTGTTTTTTAGCTGTTCCATTTTATTGTTCAGTTCAGGTCATGTCACCTTCTTACTCGTCCTACTGAGTCTGTAGCCTTGGTCAACCTGCTTCAACAACTGGAAGTGGAAAATGTGTATCTCTGTAGATCTGCTAGCATGGCTCTATGCTGAAAGGAATCGAGCTGCATCACATCCTTCATAGCAAATAAGCATCACGGTAACAGGACCAAATCTAATATACAGTCAAATGTTGATGAAATGAATCTCTACTAAAATCAATTCTCTATTCCACAGTGGCCAAATGAATCCGCACCGCCCCATCAGAAAGGACACATACTCAACCAAATGAGACACCGTTGCTGAGTGCTCCAATCAGCATGAAGATTTGTGTGTGTGTGTGTGTGTGTGTGTGTGTGGTTACACTTATGAGTATGTGTGAACAAGTCTGAAAAAATTCTAGTGTGAGTGGGACTTGATGATGTCCAACATGTCTGAGGAGAGGATTAACTGTACCATCAACCATGATATCCACCAGTACCTCTTCTCCTCGGTGTATATCCTCGTACTCTTGGTAAGTGTGTGTGCAGATCTTGAAACATGAACAAAACCTCAACCGTTACAAAAGTGCACAGCTCATTAGAAATGGTTTGTTCTCATATTAAAGTATCTGTGCCGCAGGAAATTGTCATGTCTCAAGCTGTAAAAGGTCAAGTTCCTTCTTGGAAACACAATATTGCAGCATATTGCGAATGCGTCTTTATGTCATTATAGTCTGGTGACCTCGTAGAACATTTTGTGTGACCTCTGTCTGTGATCCTGTGATTCAGTCACATGTCAAATCATATTCCTGTGTGCACACCTTCAGTTATTTTTAAGAGTTTGAATGGATGAATAGATGGGGATGTTGTAGCAAATGTGAGACAAAGTCTACGTAAATATGCAGCTACCTGTTTATTCCCATCTGTTAGCCTCTACCCTGGCCAGCAAAAGATGCTTTGTTTGACCCATAAAGCCTAGGTCTTCTCTGTCAGCAATTACATCCATACTGGACCGTTCTTTATCTCACGATTTACGTCTGCTGTCAATGTTCAGTGCCAGTGTAGGAAATAGCATGTCATTTATGTACAATAAAGGAAAGATGTGGTTGTCATGATGGTGTGAAGTGAGCTCTGCGTAGATGCCAGAAGCATGTGCTCTGTCACACACTAGCAATTAATGCTTTTAGTAGTGTTAACCATAATACTTGCCTTACCCTACACAGTTGCGGAAGAAAACCTGTTAACACAGGATGAATACAACTACAATGAATGGTCTTCTTGATTCTAGGTTGGTGTTCCCTCCAACCTGTACTCTCTGTACCATGCTGCACTTCAGCTGAAGCAGAAGAACGAGCTGGGAGTTTATTTATTGAACCTCACTGTGTCTGATCTGTTATACCTGGCGTCATTACCGCTGTGGCTACAGTACTTCTTTCAGGTGAAATGTAGAAGAAAAAAAAAAAACGTTCTGTCACACATTTGATTTGCTGAACGAAAATATAATAAACATGAATACAGAATGATTTGAATTGCTAAAAATGTTGACCTAATGTCACAGTCTTTTGTGTAATATGTAATTTATTACAGTTTGGATTATTTTCATTATTCAGTGGTAACATTTAATGAAGAAATAGTAATATTACATTAAGATAGCAGTGCAAAGTGCATCATCCCTCACTGGCTTCCCACCAATAAAAACTTATATTAATACTGGTGGGCTTACATTTTATACATTACATTATGGCTAAGTTAGAACATTTGTACTTCCCATGTCAAATGTATACACAGTGTTACGTCTATCAGTTTCTATAGGCAACACTTAATGTTGAACTTAATGGTTACACCAGTTTTACACCACAGGCTCATTTGGTTTTTTTTTTTAGAAGAAAGTGTGTCTGTCGGACTTTTCATCTATGCACAGTAGTGTTGTGAATCGTCATGTCGTGTCATGTCATTTCAGGATGATGACTGGCATCACAATGAATGGTTGTGTCAGGTATCTGGCTTCCTGCTCTATGAGAACATCTACATCACCATTGGTTTCCTGTGCTGTATCAGTCTGGATCGCTACCTGGCTGTGGTCCACCCTTTAAGGTAAATAGGTTAATATTAAAAAACACATCCCGCTTATTTGCTGCTCCATCTTTTAAATTTCCATGTCTCCAGGTTCACATCTCTGCGCTCTATGAATGCAGCGTGGATTGCCAGTGCTATCATCTGGATGAAGGAGATCGCAGTAGGTGTGTTTTTCTTCCACCATAAGGAACTGAGCAAAAACGGACTGAACCAATCAGTGTGCTTCGAGCACTACCCCATGCAGGAGTGGGAGCACTACATCAACTACTACCGCTTCAGTATTGGCTTTATGTTCCCGCTCTCCATTCTGGCGGTACGATTCACTACAAATGTGTTTTCTGATATCTGTTTTATTGTGAAAGATTTTGATGTAATTTTCATTGATTTTGGTCATTGATTGGAAATTACATCAGTCTGGAAAATAGGTGATAGGACTATGGTAATCTGGTTTATTTGAACAAGTTTGCTAATCAAACTGCTCTGAAAAAAATTCTATGAGTTATGGAGGCTTCATAAAGATTCAGTACATAGCTGACGTTACTAAATTAGTTTGCTGACGTTATGACCCTTTCCTGCTTTTGTTTCTGTTGCAATATGCTGTCCCAGATACATTACATACAATTGTCATAATGAAACCACTCACCACAATTTTTTCTGCTTGTTGTGGTTGCACTCGCTCAGGCAGGTCACCTAATGCTGATACTGTCGTGACAACAACCATTCTACACCGATCAGCCTTCAGCTGGTTCAGTGCTGCTCATGACTGGCAAAAGTCAGAGTTTGCAGCAGTTTACAGAATCCACTGGATACACAGTCATCAGTGGAAATCAGTCAATAACTGATCCTAGCTAAATAAAGTGACCGTTTGGATGTTTCAAATGTTGGTTCATGTGTCATGGATACCACGGCTGTAGGCTTTTAATGTAGCAACACTGTACATGAGAAGTGTCACAATGTCAGCAGTCCTAGATTTTTTATGGATAAACAAGGAAACTTGCATCCATCCAGTCATGGTTAAATGCAAAGAGCGGGCACACCAGCATTTCATGGAGCAGGCTCACAGGAGAGCTCTCATACTGGAGAGGAATTGATTGTCAGAAATTGTTTTATCATATGATACAGTAGATATGATGTGCAAACGTAACATAAAAGGCAAAATTCTATGTGATACAGTAAACATACTGTGACATAAGCAGTGCTAATTAATTTAAACAAAATATTACTGGCTCTGTTGCAGCAGACAATATTGATCACAGTCCCCATCTCAAAGCGTGCAACGTGGTTTCCTTTCTTAACCAATCATTTGCATGTCTCCATCTGAACATTCAAACCCAACACATTCAAACATTGTGTTGTTGATCACAGCCAGCATATGTTTCCACGCTGACCTCTGTTACTGTTTTAGCTGATCCATGTAATGAGTCATTTTGAAACTCACTGGGACTGTAGCTGTTTGTACTCTGAGTAGGACTCTGCAGAATGACGTGTCTGATGATGCTCAGCTCCGGTTACATATGTAGTACTGTGAGTCATTTACCTACCAGCACAGCATGGCTGTGCTCCACTTCAACAATTATACACATAGAATTTATATATTTGGACTTGAGGTTCTGGCAGAGTCAATAGCCTTAAGCAGCAAAGGGCAGACTGGATCTATAGCCACAGGTTGCTCAGCCCTGAATGAACAACTTGACCTTTGCCCTTTCCCACAGCAGATAGAGGGGTTGTGTGGAAGGTGTGGTTCATTGATTGCTGTGATTAATTACTGGGTGCTGCTCTTTTATTTATTAGCCTCCTTGAAGTCATTCCAGTGCATGTTGTGAAAGTATGGCGTCTTTAATCACTTGTCTCTATGTGTAAGTGCTTTTCAGGAGCTGTACTTCTCATATAAGAGACTTTAAGAGACCACCGAGAAATGATCAGTCTCTCTGGTTTTCCTTTTTTAAAGGTGTATGTTTGAGTAAAAGTAACATTTTTGTTTTATTCTATCAACTACTGACAACATAACTAAACTCCCAAACTCCATATTGCAAATATTGTCATTTAAAACATTTGTTTGCAGAAAATGAAAAGTAGTCAAATACCAGAAAAGCTCTCATGCAGTGGTCTCTTTTGAGCATGTATGTTCACCGTTTTGTCCTTCAACAAGCATTTCATGCTTAATTCAATTCATTCATTTATTTTCACTTTGTGTGTGTCTGTGTGTTGAAATGGAAACATGCTGTGTTTTATGGCTTCAGATCAGCTACCTGTGCGTCCTCCGTGCTGTGGGTCGGAGCGCAGGGACACAGCCGGATCAGAAGATAAGAATCAGGCAGCTGGTGTGCAGCACCATTCTCATCTTCCTCGTCTGTTTCTCCCCTTATCACGTCTTCTTGTTAGTACGCACCTTGCTGGAGCGGGACTGCACCTTTACCGAAGGTACGTCTTTCTTCTGTATAAAGCATTCCAGTGACTAAGCATGAAAATGTAGCCTAACCTCATGTCCTGTGTTCATTTCTGTTTTTTGCCAGCAATATTCAACTACTACCACCTGTCATTATTGCTGACCACCCTGAACTGTGTGGCTGACCCCGCCCTCTACTGCTTTGTCAGTGAAAGTGCCCGTCACGGCCTGTACAGAGCCGTAATCAGACCAGTTGTCAGGGTGCTTTGTTGCTGCCGTCGCCGTGGCAATGCAAGTCCCACCAATCCGGCCTCAGACTCCCATGAGGTCGCCACAGACGAGAACAACGGCTACCCAACCGTGACGCTGCTCACGCACACGAGCAACAACGTCAGAACAGACTCTGCCAGCAGAGAAACGATTGTGATCACACAGACTGAGGAGAACACTGTCATACCCTTAACTGTGCTGAATAACAGAGACTCTGACAGCTGTGTGTGCAGTGATGCAAAGAGAGAAGAGGACAGAGGAGACAAACATGAGCACCAGCTAAAATGATTCAGTTGTTTTATTAATAGTTAACACATCCTTTCACATTCACAGTCTTCAGCAAAGCTACTGTTGATAAAGCTTGAGTAAAGCTACAACAGCAACAGGTGTGGGGCAACTCTGGGAATGTGAGCTGCATTTGAGCTTTTTCCATTTGCTGCTGCATTATTGTTTGACGGGGTACCACAGTGTACACAGCAACAGACTAGAGGTTTAGAAGCAGATTCATCATCAAGTGAAAAACAAAACTCAAACACATGAAATGTTTGTAGTAGTAGTCAAATAATAAATAGAACGTTAAAAAATAAATAGAACTTGTATTCATTAAGTCCGATTTGACCCTGTGTGTGTTGGGCCTGATCTCTAAGTGGGTGGGCCAAGACCCACATAGTCCAGATTAAATAAAATCTTTTTTGATGGTGTTTATATAATTTCTTTTGTGTGTATTACTCCAGTTATAGGTTGGCAATACACATACTGCCCTCTTATAATGACCTCTAAAGCAGAATACATTATCAGTTAATAAAGCCTTACAACTTTTATTTTGAAGTAAAGCGAGGCTTGTTGTGAAGATACAGAAGGTTTGGATTCTTTTAAATCACGTTTTGTGTCATAAATCTTTAGATTCCATCTGATCAGTGAAAGCAGTTCATGTTCATGTCCACTGAGGTATAATACACACGCAGACAGACCTACAATAACAGGACATTTTTACATGTACATGATGCATTTGTTGCTCATTGCTTCATTCAAAATGGCAGAGCTACCGGGAACACACTGCTGTGGATATGAGCTTACAAAGCTCAGCCCTCACCTAGAAGTTGTAGGAAATGCAAGCGAAGCAAAACACAAAAAATGATTTAACCCATAAATTTAACCTACACAAGCTTCCATAATTCAGCTTTTTCTTGCTTGTTAGGAACAATCTCTAATGTAACATAATGGGGTACACCTTAGACAAGCGAAGTTTGAATATTTATAGTGCAGCTGTAAAATGACAATGATTGATGTTTGATGACTTATGACGAAAAAGGTTTCTTTATTTGTGATGAGCTTTATTATGAGTTGGACATTAAAATTGTCTGTGACATGAACATTTTGAACATGACAGAAATGTACAAACTACTGCACCTTCTACACTGTTATATTCAGAAGAGTCTAATGTTTGAAGTTTCACCAGTAATTCACAAATAAGGGAGAATGTTAAACGCTCTACAGCAGCATAATTATTAATCATTTTATTATGTAAAGTCACACTGTATTAAACGCAGGTGCATAACTGGAGATTTTCCACTGTAACTGACCAAAACATCATCTCACTCGATATTCAGTGTTAAATCAACTTCACAACTCACTCGTGGTGCTCACAGAACGTCTCTTATATTATGTGGACCCACATATAAATAGATATGCTATATTTTTTTCTCTCACAAATAAGCCCCCCCCCCCCCAGCCCCGCTCTAACTTTCTTTATGTGTGCTTTACTAGTGTGTAACGTGAAGTGAGCATGAGGAACATCATGATGATCATTTCTTAATCTTTTGACCAGACTGTCTTTCTCTCTTTGCTTGCTTCACAGCTTTAACCCGAAATTTTATTTTGAAATGTTTGGTAATGCCTTACTCACTATTTATTCTTATAGTATTTTTGAAAAATGCTTCTTTTATTTTAAGAAACTATTTTGTAAGACAATGGCTTGGATGACTTTATATTTCCAAAAAAAAGACAATCTGTGGTTCTTAACACTGGCATGCATCTGCTCTGGCTCCTCTGTCCGGGTCTGCTTCTGTACAATCAGGAAAAAATAAGGAAAACAACTGGCAGTGTTTACATGTTGCTATTTGCATGCATGGGATTATTATAATGTTTCTGTTATGGTTCTAATGTTCTATAGTTACGAAGAATAAGAAAGTCTAAGTCGATTTATTATTGCACAGAAACTTACAGCTTCTGTTATGGATTTATGACATATTGTCCAAATGTTTGTATGGAAAAGTTTTAGACCTTGTTACAAGTTAATTTGACTACAGCACTACTAATGTCAAAATCTTGAATCATGACTTGTTCAAAAATGTAATTTCTATGGACGTACATAATATTTGTATGGAAGCCCTGACAGGCAAGCGGAACTTTAAACATTTACTAACACAACACAACTCTTCTTTGATGCATAGAGAGGATAGAGATGCTGCAGTGATCCACCCTTGTGACTGCAGTGATTATTTCAAACATAACAAACACTAAAGAAACGCTAAATAAACTTCTGCCAAAACATTTTTACCCACCTATATAACAGATGGAAAAAAATAATGCTCTTTATTCTCTCCTCTTTCCACTCACCTCAAATGGAGTTTTTTCCTCTCCACTGTTGCCTAGTGCTTGCTCAACTGGGATTATTGGGTTTTCTACAAATATATGTATATATTCTGTGTAAGGTCTTAAATCTTACACTGTAAAGAGTTTTGAGATGACCTATGTTTTGATTTATATGTGGAATGTGAAAAGATTATCAAGTCAAAACTGAAAACGCAGGGCAAAAAAAACCAGATCAGGCTTTGAAAATTAATCTTTCTGAATCAAAATTTTTTCCCCACTTGCCTCTCAGTGCTTCCATACATTTACCATAAATGTTATTAAAATAGAAAATGACTGTCAACATGTTAAATGGTGTTAATATTATGACATTATAGTTAAGGTCTGACACTGGACTGTAGCTTTAAGGTCAAATAATATTATTGTCAAACTATTACTTGTTACAGAACTGAAACATCTTTGCCAGAGAATCCTGTCCTATCATAAATGTTCACATTTTTGTAAATCTTCACAGTCACGTGATAAAAAATATTTGTCTAACAGCTTCAAACTGCATGCTAAAAAAAAGGAGGGTTGTTAATGGAAGATTAGAATTGTGTGTGTCCACTTTTCTATGACCTCTGCTCTCCCTTTCTGACGCTGCACTATCAACAGCAGGAACTTTCTTTCTTTCTTTGCAGACTGTGTTGCAGCACACTCCTCAATTCAGGACATAAAGTAATTACATTACTTTTATGATTAATTTACTTTTTTGATATTGATTGTAGAATGTCAAAAAGTTCACACTTCATCTGAAGTCATTTTAATGCAATTTGTTATTTAAACCTCCATTAACTTAGATTTGACACATTTTCTTCTAAATGCAGTTTAAATAGGACAAGATTTAGTTTTATGAGCTGTAACTATTTAAATCCATCACTGATGTAGTCTGATAAAAGCAGCCCCCTTAATTTTCTAATTTTGGGCATTGTTTTCTTTGCATTAGCCCCCGCCTGGTGTAGGTTTTAAAAGCAGCCTGGCTCGTGGCTTCAGTCGGACGTAGTAAGAGAAGCAAGATTTACTCCAGACAACGTATCTAACGCTGAGGAGAATGCACCTTCAGTGAGATACGGTTAGAAGCTGACGAGGTGCTGCCCTGCTGATGTGGGGGTGTGTTCTGCAGTGATCCCTTCAGAACAGTGAGAAAACAGGTTGACTAATGCAATCTAATCCCATACTTTAAGTAACACTGACTTATTTTTACTACAGAATACAGTATACTGTGAATACTGTTTGACTATTGCTGCACTATTCAAAAGTATGAGTAGTCATCACATAAAGAAAGTACAGACAATAAGAATTACTACTTGAAGCTTCTTACACACTAGTACTATGCATGAGTCCAGTTAAGTTCAGAGTTGAAGTACTCTCCTCTCACAGGAATCTGGTCCTGTCAGTACTTGGTGAAGTGATGTTGTAGTTGGCTGGATGTGAGCTATTATTGTTTATTGGTTTTAGGGGATTAATTAAGGTGAATCAGGCGCTGAAAAGGAAAACGACTGTGTGGGAAAACAAAAGTGTCCTTTGTGTGTCATTGTGTTTGTTTTTGTAACAGAGTCTTTCCTCTGGAGGCTCTTATGATGTAGTGTGAGTGTGGGTGCAAACAAATCCAACCAGAAAGAGTCTTTTTAATGTGTGTATGTGTGTGTCTAGAAGCAATGTGTGTGCGTGCCCCCAAGCGCTATTCATGAGATCCTGTTCATGAAAATGACAGAACTGGAGATAACCCTGGAGGACACAAACACTGGACAGCTCATAGCAGTGGCTCCACGCTGATATCTAATAGGTACCACTCAAACACCATCTATGCCTCTTTCCACATGAGAGAGGTGATGTTGCAGCAGTCTATGATGCCAGGTCCCCTCCTCTTTCTGGCACCTTGCTTGCACTGAACCCAAATATGCTTCCACTTTCTGCAGGTTGTCACACAGGTTGGTAGATCCAGGTTCTGTGGCTCAGTGCTCAGCCACCTGACATCAGGAGGCGGGCCTCGGTTTGACTGGTCTGGAAGAGGCAACATAACATCAACATAGGCTGAAGATGCTGCAGAGATTTATTGAGCTGAAGAAGAAAGTGTTTAGTATTAAATTCATGTGGACAACAGCTAATCAGAAGCATCTTTTGGTTATATAGTTATTTAGAGTGTTGTTTCGGGGCTGCTGTCGTCACCTGGGGTTAACGCTGGTGGCTGGTGAAAATGCAGGCATGTTTATGAACGGCCTACACGCTCCTTCGCACATCAGAGGGACACACACATGCGTGTGAATGTGTGTATTAATCTTGGCAGCATCAGCTGCTCCTGGCTGCTGCTGTCGTTCAGCAGGAAGTCACATTAAACTCGGGTCACTCGAAGGTCAAAGGTCACAGTTGAAAAGGAGATGAAGAGAGCTGAGAAGTACAGAGGAAGACAAATGCAGGGAGAACTGCTGAATTCTTTCATTTTCAGATGATTTATTAGACTTCCTTCCTTTTCTACTGACAACATTCAATGCTGTGCAAACTGCATCCAACTTGTTATTAATGTAGAATAAATTAGTGATCTGTTCATCTCACACACACACACACGCTTTAAGTTTGATCTCAGAGAGGAAACAACAAACATATGTAATTATTTCCAGGGTTTTTCATAAAGATGCTCCAGGAAACCCGTGACCCTTGTGAGGATAAGTGGCTAAGAAATGGATGGATGGATGATCCAGGAAAGCCAATTAGTCAAGCATGATTATTTCAGTGAAGCACAGCAAGGCTGAACCATGATGTTTATGGCAACAGAAATACATGTTAGCTGTATAAACATTTCACCGTGCATCACCATACAGATGATCCTGGTAAGAGTAAGAACCCAAGAGTAAAACATTAAATCAAAAATGAATAAAGCCAGTGAGAGTGACACACAAGTGGAGAAGACCAGGCCAGTCTGCAATGTAGACCTGCCTCCTTTATGAAACAGAAAATAATTCTGATTTCCTTACGTGCATCCCTCTTCATCAGTTTATAATCTTTGCTTACAAACACACTGTGACAAGAAACATTTCACACTCAAATGGAAGAATGGTAGCACGGTTTAAAGAGAGCAAACAGCAGTGAGTGTCAGTCTGAGTCTGAGGTTTCTATATTATAAGAGACTTTAAAGAAGGAAGACTGTCGCTCTATGTTGCAACTCCATGTCACACCCTGTGGATGGCACTTCATCGGAAAACAAACTTTGTATTTCAACAGGCTAATGATTCAAAGCACAGCTCTGGACTATACCAGAAACGTTTAGGGGGGGTGTTCAGTCTGTAATAGAGAGGACGGCTCAGCTACACAGCCTGTAGCTACATTACTGACTGATGAATCCAACTCAACACAAAACAAAAAAACCTTTTAAATGATGCCTGAAACGCACATGACGCCAAAAACAAACAGTCTGTGATGTTTTTGCATTCACATAAGATCAATGAATTCAGAAGGTTTTAACCTGTACAGTAACACACACCACTGAAACTGACATCAAATCATTTCACTACACGTTCAGCGATTCCCAGTATTTAAAAAAGGGAGGCGCTAAAAGAGCATGTGAAAAAAGAAATGTGTGTGTGTGTGTGTGTCATCAGGCCAGCTGACAGTCCTGGCTGTGCCCCGGACAAGATTATCTTAGATTTTCGTATTTTTCAGTTCAATTCAACTTTTTTTTTCTTTATATAACATCAAATGACAACATAAGTCATCTCAAGACACTTTACAGTGTAACTCAACTCAACTCAGCTTTTTTTATAAAGCACTTTAACAGCATACAAACAATTATAGCAATAAAACAGGTCAAATCAAGCAAAGCTTAATAAAAGCGACATAAGATCGAGTTTCAAGCTGGCTTGAAGGCCAGTTTGGGGGCACTAATAGAGATAGCGCTATCCCCTCTGAGCTTCGGCTTAGATCTTGGGACAGTGAGGTGCAGATGGTCGGTTGACCTGAGGCCCCGGGAAAACATTTGACTATGGTCGCTGGAGTCTCTAACTTCAGTGTCACGTGTCAATACCTAGAGTGGGTTTCTCAGCGGGTGTGTTGCTGAGTGGAGAAAATGAGTTTGTGTCCGTTAAAAAGAGGTTAACACAACCCAACTTAACCCTTCTACCAGCTCTAAAAGGTAGAACGGGTGAAGGGATTAAACCTTTTTCACAGCAGGAAAAGCACAGGTGGCATTAATGATGACTACAGGTCACTAAGTGTCCCTCTAAGCGAAGACAGTGAATCAGCATGAACTGCAGCCATCACTAATACTGTGCTGCTTCCGACGCAGCATGTCTGCGATGACTCAAAGGAAGGGGTGAAGAGGGGAGAAAGGACGTTGGTCTCCTCTCTTTCATCTCTTTGCTTTTTTCTCCCTGAGCTTTTGTTATTTATTTTCTCTCTGTTCTTCAGTTTCTTCTCTGCCTCCTCCTTTGCTTTCTCATTAGGACGAGCTCCTAACAACAGAGAACACATGGAGTATTTTGATTGGAAAAGGCTGAACCTGTTTCTTTAATGAAAATAATTAAAATACCTTAAGCTCATTGTTCCTCTGACACAGGAGATGTTCTCCTCCATTTGAGTAGCTTTGTGGAGCCGCTCCTCCTCCTTCCTGCCCTCTCTTCCCAGCTCTTGCATCCTCTTGACACTGGCCTCCTTCTCAGCCACAGCCTCACGTTTGAGCTGATCTTGCAGAGCTTCACATTTTGCCTGCACTCCGCCTCTCTCTGGGTGATTTCCATTGCTTTCTCTTCTAGCTTTGCTGAGGTCTCTTTTAGATCTACTTTAAGAATATCGTGTTCATTGTTTGTGAAGATGTTCAACAAACTGGCTCTTGCTGACTCCAGAGCCTTCATCAGTTTTGTCTTCTCCATCTGCTCCTTCAGGGCAGCATTTTGTGAGGCCAATCCCCAGGTTTTGTTCTTTTTCTTCCATCAGGGCTTTTCGGAGCTTCAGCTCCAGTTGGCTGGGTGCACACTGGCCGTCGGTTGGGCAGTGTCTTCATTCAGCTCCTGTGACTGAAACTAAAAAAATGTACACACAAAATTGTTTTCAATATACACAAAAAACACACAGAGACTTTCACCTTAGAAAAGAGGAAAAAAATACTGTAGCCAATTACACAATTTAGTAATTTTAATACACAGTGTTATGATACAAGTGTCCTGAAAGAACTGTTCTTGTTTTTACAGAAACAGGTTGTGTGCTTAACGTTTGCACAACATATCCAAACACAATACACAGAATCTGTGTTGGCTTCGATGCTTTTGCTGCTGTGCTGGAGATATTTGTATTAAATTGCAATGTTTTCTTTATACAGAAATTACTATGTTTTTGAAATAGAAGCAGATTTTTTTTAACATCAAATCTGATCTGAATCTAATCCGACATACAGTGCAGACACTGATCCTTCCCGTCCTCTGTTAGAAGGATAAATGAAGTCTGTTTCCACAACACTGTCCGAGCCTTTATTCCATAGTAAGGGTGTAAGTCTGCATGTGTCAGTCTAATCTTCATGAACACATACACATGACAAACAATGAACCTCCACACAGTCCACACATCACAGGAACTGATCAGACCGCTTATACCCATACACTCAGCTACCAGATGGGCAAGTCCTTTACTGTCATTGCTGGGGGGGTATATGGAATAGTTTGATTTGTATCTAAGCACTTACTACCGCAGTGAACGTTTCATTTAATGAGCACAGCTATACATCTGTTACATCAGGATCTGAGGTGTTAAGCAGTCTGTGGACTGTCTGCATCCTAAAGAACTTCTACATCATTAGAGTAAAATCAGCCCAGTGGAGGGAAACACATGATTTAAATAACATAATCAAATCTGTGCAGTAGATTCAGTCTCATTACACGTGTTAACTGTTAGTTACTGTCAACAGAAATCCAGCGACTCAGCTCAGTTAGCATCACAGAACCACTGAAAAGTGACAGGTGGAGCTGATCAAGCGTTCTCAGAGGTGGAGCTCAGTGTGACTTCCAGTAGTCTGTTGATGATGTCAGAATGTGTGGGGTGAAAGGTCAAACCATCCACCTCCATGGCCAGGTGACCTGTTTTTCCACTTCGTATCCCAAAATGCACCAGAGTGGAAAGGAAAGACTCCTCCTGGAGGACAGAGACAGTACGTGTAAAAGTTTAAAACTCATTGTTAGTGAGGTACAGGAAAGCAGAGGAAGTCATGGAAACACGCTATGGTCATGTTTGTGTCTGTTACCTTGTCCACAGACGGCAGGTTAGCAGTCCAGTCCTGCAGCTGCTCTTGTGGAGGGAGGCATTCCAGTCCCAGTCCTTTCTTTAGGTAACGCTGGTGTGAAGGGCAGGTGTGGAGCAGGTACAGCCCACAGGCCACAGCGTATCCTCCCCAGTTAGACACCCCTGCAGGAGGGAGGCACGGAGGTGTGAGGGGGGGAGCAGAAACTCAAGTAAGTAAGTAAGTAGTAATATGAAAGTATTTCAGTGCTGTCTCACAGAGTAGATACTGGCTCTGAACAGGATGGGGGGTCGGAGTGATCACCGGAACAGGTTGGTGGCTTTAGTGTCTTTAGTCTGAAGTGTGTATGTGGCTAATTCTACACCCCCATCCTCAGTAATCATTAAGTTGTTAATTAAGCAGAAATGAACTACAGTTTTTTCTGTTCAGAGCATCAAACCTTGTGTTGTGTGTTTGTTTCACAGGAAGAGCTACACACTGTAGGAAACCTGAAGTGAGTGAAATTCTCACGCTGCTACCAGTTCCTGTCATATCTCTGCTCGGACTATCTAGGAGTGTATCTCTTCAGTGTCATTTCCTTTTGGTTTCACTTCTCTGATTGTCTATGATTAAGACATTTATAATATTAGTATGTACAGATGACATACTTTGTTATTACCAGTATTGCTCTGTAGGACTTTCCGGCCTCTTTGTGCTTTCACCCACTACAAACAGAAAAGCTGTGGAGAGACTCACGCCTTCAGTGAGCATGGACATGTACTGAATGTGTATATATATTGTAGATGCTGTGTTGTTGTGTGGTGTATGTATTATCATGTGCACATTAGCATGATGAGCAGTGTATAGTACATACCAGCAGTGATGGCATAGTCAGCAGGAACTTCACAGGCTATGAGACTCCCTTTGGGCATCAGACTCTTCACTGTCTCCTTCACTTTACCCATCCCCAACTCATTACCACCGTCACCAATTCCTACAGAGACACAGAAGCGATTAAGTTTCTGTCCAGACGCAGCAGCAGCAGAGCATCAGATTACTCAATCTTCATCGATACAAAGACACTGACCTGTATCATGCTGCCATTCTTATTATTCAAATAAAAATACACTTCATATGTATTCAAACACACAGAAAGCTTCCATCTAAAAAAAAAGTTAATAAAAAGTAGCACATAGTCTTTTCTAAGCAGGGAAGTATGCTGTTATTGTTCATCGAGTATTTTTATTGATCTTCTGTATGACACCATGGTGTGACATCCAGTGACATCCCAGTTGCGGTATGTCTGAAAATGTGTCCATTACAAGATTTTTACAAGATTATGATGTGTGTGAACCCCTGATCCAGCATTCCTCTTGTTTCCATGGTAACATGGAGGGTGAAAAGGGGTCGAGGTCGAAGAACATGCACCAAATGTGTGTTATTAAGGTACACTGTATTAATCCACCTATAACAAAGTGGGCTCTGAACTACTGAGTCTATTTAATTTGAACACTGGTTTTATTGTTTCATATCCTCGACTTGCTGTTTTCAATGTTCTAATTAAAAATAAACCAAAACATGTTAATAGTCAATGGGTGTCCAAACTCTTGTAAACATACTGTAGTAATAGAAAGTAAAAATAATACCCCCCCCCCCATATTGTGGGCGTCAGTCGTCTTCCAACCCAAGAGTGAGCGGTTTGATTCTCAGTCACCGAAACCCCGTAGCAGCTCTGACACAGTTCTAACAGATGTCCAAACAACAATATCCCCAAGGGATCAATAAAGTCTCAATTATTATTCTGTATTACTTATTATACCTGTAGTGGTAATTCCAGCTATGTTCTTAGCAGCGATAAACAAGTTATCAATGGGATCCACCAGGTGTTTGATGTTTATTCCTCTCATGTTGTAGTAATTTCCATCTTCAGCCCGCCCACTGCGCTCTATCGCCACAAGGTGGTCATACCTGGATTCAAACATTATATCCAAATTATTACTAATCATTACACTCAAAATGTAGGAAAATTGTAGTGAGAGGCATATATCTTGTGTATGCTACTCACTTTGTACAGTACATAGACACTAAGCAACTGAGCTATACTTGGGAAGTAGCATCTTTAACATGTTTCCTTTAAGTTGTTTTTTCTTTTAATGAGTGATTTGAGTTATTAATGGAGACTTTTGCTTAAGTTGGAATGGTAAAAATAATTGTAGGAAATAATTCTGATGATCCAAACTGCTCCAGAATGCAAGACATGAAATGAAAAAAGTACCACCAGAGTGAACTCCTCTGAAAGAATAAGCTGTAACACACAGGTCAGCTAACCTGGGCTTGCTGGAGTCTCCATGGTGACACAGGAAGTGCAGTGCAGAGTCTGGGCAGTTGTCTTGAAAGGTGACCAGTGGGATGGCAGCTTTCAGAACACCTGAGGGTGGAATTGTGATTAACTATAGACAGCAGTAGCTTTGTGTTGGAGAATAAAAAACAGATGGATGATGGGTAATCTAATTACTTCTGATGGGCTGTTACATTTCAGAGGCAGGTTTCTGTTTTATTCACACCAGGTTTCTCACCTGTCTTCACAGCTTCATCAATGATGGCCTGGTTCATCTCCAGGGCTCTCCTGTCAGTCACCATAGTCACCTGTTTCCCTAGAGACAACAGCATGGTCGCCATAGCAATGGCTCCAGGTGGACCGTCTGTCTCGTCGGGAGGGCTGGAGGGGAAACAAACCACATACTAGAGGGAATGATTTGAGCTGCAAAGTAACGTGTGACACTGCTTCCTGTGACAGTTTGGATGTGTGTTTCCACCTCTGCTCAGGCCAGTTTATTCTGTCAGCACCTGTCACGCTCACTTCTACTTCTCTGCTGCTGCAGGCTATACGTCTCACAAGCTGCTCACCAGCCAGCAATTACCTGTTTTGCACAGTGTCCCGAGAGATTGCTATTCTCACCCTTGGCAAGTGAGAATAGCAATCAAAGAGAAAGCTGGTGCCAAACATGAATCCCACAGTGTAACTATACTTTGTGAAGTGTACAGTATCTGCAGACATATACACAGGATGTGTGGGTACCTGTGCATGTAGTGTGTGGGGAAGCCAGTTGTTATGGCAACAGAGGAGGAGTGGGAGAGTGCCAGACAGGAGCGCAGAAGTTCATCCTGAATGAATAAAGCTTTGATCCCTCGTTGACCTGGTGGTAGAAAGTGACAGGTCTGTGCATGTCAAACAGAAACTGATATTATAGCATTTTTTTACCTTTTAAATCATTTATTTTTACAATATATCTGAATGTGGTTTGGATATTCAAGTGTGCTCATACATGTCTCCACATGTGTTCAGACTGTTCCTTATCAGTAGTTATTTTGATATGATGCTGCTGCTGCTGCTAACCACAGCTTCCTCATGCAGTTAGATAACATCTTAGTAGTGGTGGCTGCTTTCCCCCCTGCATTCTGCACACAGCTAAAGCAAAGCTTCAGAATAATTTCAGTTTCAAATAATAATTACCAGGATTATTTTGTTGTCCGGCACAATGCAGGAGGTTGTTTGAGAGGAAAGAAGAGCCTGTAGGTAGCAACAAGCCCCAATATGTAACACTGAGATAACAGCTTTAAAATTAGTCTGATGGTACACTAACTGGAAATAAGGCAAATCTACCATCACTCTGTTTCTGTATTGTGTATCTATGTCAAATCGATCAGACTTCTTGTGCGATGTGTGTGTTAACCACAAACAAAACTCTGCAACATTATACAAACGTACTGTATGTGCTAAACTTCTACTCCAATACATCACTCAAAGTTGGCATCTTTCCATACAATTCAAATTATCAATATGCTAAGTTAATGATATCCAAACCCCATTAAATGATGCTAATACCTGGCTACAGCACATAGGAATTCTGGGGAACTAACAGCAAAAGAGCAGCTACCCAACTAAAATAACCTTACAAAACCAAAAATGCAACTTGGAAATATACAGAAACGTGTTTTACTAGTTACGTTTTGCTAGTGGCTAAAATCTGGTCAACACAATCAAAAACTAAAACTTCAGTGAAAGTGTGTTAGTGTAACAGTGAATTACACTCAGCAACTTTTTCTATATCTCTGCATGTACAGAGATATTTAAATAGTCATGATGCCTGGGTATACAGCGGGGGAAATAAGTATTTGACACATCAGCATTTTTATCAGTAAGGGGATTTCTAAGTGGGCTATTGATG
>JAUYWH010000004.1:17071549-17147345 GCA_034779795.1 Ctenopoma multispine
AACTTTGTGAATAGATTAACGGCAATATTTTTTTTATCGCCCGATAAGAGTCTCACGTTAACGCAGCACGTTAACGCCAATGACGGCCCACCAATAGTATTTACATTTGCATTATGACATGTCCTACATCTTCTGGTACATTACACCATCGACAAAGATTAGTCCGACTTTTCCTCAGTAAATATAATATGGAGTTAACTCCAGCAAGCCCATTCCTCAACCGAGTAAAAATCACCTTCTCTCTCCGAAATGCTCCTTGAAATGACTTAACCCTAACAGATTTCTCAATCGAATAATAATCCCTCCTGGTAGTATCTGCATCCCACTGTTTCTGCTACACATTTAGCATAGCTGCCCTAATCAATGATTTTGCTTCCCCCCTACCGTAAGCCACTTTATTTAAGACATTCTCATGTAGATGTAAATGTCTGATGGGCCAGGATCCAGCAAAACAGAATTTCCAGACCCAATCTTTGGAGTCTGAGTAACATTGTGTGTATTTCTACCACCAGGTCTTCCCTCACTGTTTGTAGTAAGATTAATCCCTTAAGTGCTGCTACTAAATCTGAGCAAATAATTCAAAGGTTGAACTTGTTCTACCCATTGAAGGCCAAAGATGATAGCAATGATTTCTATTTGTTTGACTATGACTATTTATCAGTCAACCTATGAGATATGTTGATGTTAAAGTGTGTTATATGAAGTCCAATGCCAACGTGTCCACAATCAGGATTCTTAGAACCATCTGTATATATGATGACAGACATATAAAAATGTCTTCTAACAAGTGTCTTCCAGTATATAAGGAACATTGTCTGCAACTGACTAACTTTTCTGATCTTCAAGCTGTTGTAGATTGATAGTGCACCTCTATTATCAGTGCATTAATTGGAGAGGTCTTCATAGCACCCTAGGCATAATCTCAATGCTCTGTTGTGAATCCTGTCTAACTTTTGCAAAGTGGTCTTACAAGCTTTACCATAAACTATACAACCATAATCAATAGTTGCTCTAAATAAGGCTTGATATATACCTAATAGTGAAAATGTATCTGCCCCCCAGTCATAACCACAGATGTGTCTTATAAGATTTAATACTTTCTTGCATTTAATTTCCAAGTGTTTATTATAAGAGTTCAATGTGCATTTTCCATCAAACCACAAACCCAGGTATTCTTGCCCTCCTCCTTTTTCTTCCTTGTATCTACTGTCGAATGGCAAAGGAGATGTCGCCAACTACTGTATTGGAGTGTGTATCTCAAATCAGCCACAGGTTTAATTAACCCACTCTCTATCGTGTCTTCATAATATAACACATATAGACAAGCGTACATAAAGCGAATGATAAAACATATATCCTCTTCTGAAGGCCCTGGATCTTTGACAAAACCATTCAAGTTGACGACCTACGCTTAAACACATAAAGTTCGAACCTCTACACTGACTTGATAAATAATCTTATACTAATTGATGTGATCTGTTTCTGACCAATATTTTTTTCTTCAAGAACTATGAATGAACTTGTGCATGTGGAAAAACCCATGAGGGAGCACTTACTTAATACTACAGTACTTAATGCTACTAATCTGGCTGATTAATAACCAAGAACCTTTTATTCTAAAGAATATATGACACTAACTCCAGTATCAGATGCCTGGTGTGTTGTCCTCACATAGAAACTGCTGCTTACCCAACAATAACCTTTAGTCAGAGCCTGAACTTTGGAATGACCTCCCAGGCTTTACTCTGTCTATATCCCTCTGGACTTTATAAGAGTCATCTGGGTAACGGTCTTGTTACACTGGTTAAGACTGGGAGGACTAAAGCTCAGAACGGATGCCCTTTTCTATAGCCCATCATGGGTTACAGCAAGCTGTGTCTGTTGCTGCTGCTGAGCAGCTACACAATGGCTCGTGAGTAGGAATACATTTTGATTTAAGTTAAAGGAATTAAGATCAAATTTGTACAACAAATTAGTAGCATTTTTATAGGAATGTGTTGAGGTAGCAGAGAGACAGCTACCTAAACACATTATAGGAAAAGATCATGTGTTCTAATGACATTAAGGATTTTGTTCTCTGGCCATGACTGTGTGGCAGTGAGCATGCATGAACAGTACCTGGACCCTAAAACTAGAATTCCATCATTTAATAATTTACACCCACTTAATGCTATGTAAAAATGTTCTCTATGAAAAAGCTGGGTCCTGCAATTTTGCATCCAGACAAGCTTTGAGTAGTAAATGTAAAATAGTCAACAATATTATTAAGGACTTTTAAGACAATTAACTTTTCTTTTGCTTCACCAGTTTAATACTTTAAAGTTAATTTCAATAATGTGTGTTAATCATATATTGTATATGATTTTTCTAGAGAATGACAATGAACACACATCTGCGTGTCCGTGTAAGTTGCTATCTACACATCTGTTACATACATTATTCATTAAATGTCATTATTTTACCAAACTCAAAAACCTTCAAAATTTCAGAACATTGTAATTTGAATGAGCTTTTTTATTCTGTGTTGTTATGATTTAAAAATGAATATATAGACTGTTTGAAGGCTTGATACAGCTTCACTTTGACAATATATATAATAGCTCTGGACTTTGTCTCTTCCTATAAGGGACTTGATAGTGTATATACCTGGAAAGTACTGGAAAGGACAAGAAATGTGTATGTGCATAGGGTAGAGATAGAGCAGTATGTTGTTGCAGTCAGACGTGCTGACCTGCTAACAGATCGATGGTGGCTGTGCTAAACTAATAAACACATGACCTGTTTTCTGGAGATAGCAGCAGAAGCTGATGGACTCTTGCTCTGCGTTCTTTCTGATTCTGTACAACAGCTGTTTTTCACTGTGCATCACATCATTTAGCTGATGCCGGGTCTAAAGCTCTGCTGCCAAGATGTGAAACCATGTATGTAGATTTATGATGCAGAGAGAACAGAGCAATCCTACAGATTTAATATAGTCAACTTTGTACATGCAGTAAGGGAAAAAGATGCGAGTATGAGCCTGTGATACCGTTATTTTATTGCAGTGGCATCTAGATTCAAGGCCTATAAGAAGTATGTGTACCAGTACACTACAGAGAGCAGGAATGGCGTGGTGGGAACTGCCAATCTGAGGAACGGTCCTAAAGTTTCTTGTCAGGTACATGACTATTTATGTATCCCTCTTTGTCAGCTCTCTTGATAACAGAGTGTTTTCTTATCTCTCCACTGACCCTATTTCTGCTGTGATGCATCTTTAGGTAGAGATCGAAGTCCCCCAGACATGCAGGTTTGTCATGCACACCAGGGACTGTGTTCTCAGTGAGGTATCTGTCATGGATCCCCAGGGCCAGCCGGTCTACAGGCCGGCCCCCAGCTCTGACGCCTTCCAAGCTGCCATGTTGAAGTTAGTGCAAAACATACTTCAGATTATATGAATGGTTGTAATTTGCAAGGTGGTCAGAAACAGGACTCACATTGAATAATAATTGTTTCATAACCACTCTTTGTAAAATGTTCATCATACCAATTGTGAAAGCAGATATCAAGTCTGTTTTGTGTTCATAATTTGTATCCACTGCCACCAGGTGGACAAAAATCTGATGATGCCTTGGCACCAGCAGAATCAGCCTGTTCAGGAGCAGGACCTTTTCAGGCTGCCATTATTCAGATGATAATCATGTTCACTGGAAAAATACATATTTTTAAATAACTTTTTCATCTAGTAACCCTCTGAAGTTCACTGTGGAGGAAGTCACCAGTGTCCAGCTGTACCCTGTGGAAGATGAGCCAGTAAACATCCTCAATATTAAGAGAGGAATTGTTTCCGCACTCATGGCACCAGTCATGGAAGATGAAGAGAACACTTTCACGGTTGGTATCTCCTTACAACGCACAGTGGCTTCTTCATCTGACTTTGTCTTCTATATTTGGATTGGTATTATTCATGAGCTAAAACTGCCATTTTCTGTGTGCAGAGCACTGTGCATGGTCAGTGTTTGACAGAGTACTTGGTGAATGCAAGGAAGGATATTGCCACAGATGTGACACTGTTCAGAGATCTGTCTCAGTGTGACCAGTTCTACAGTAGAGAACTAGCCAACAGTCCGCTGGCCCTACTGCAAAAACTGGTGAGAAATTCATATCTGCTTCTACAGATTGTTGCAATGTGAACTTCTAATCTTTGTACAGAAAATTGTTTGTACTATGTAAGAATACGTGAAAGTACACTTACTGCAAGTAGTGTGAACTTTTTCCAGCATCGTCCAATGTCAAAGCTGATCACAAGCAATCAAGACTGCAGCTACCAATTTGATAACAAAGGAAAGCATGTCACGAATGCCCTGTGCACAGAAAAACACATATATCTGCCCTTCTCCCATGAGTAGGTCATCGTCCAGTATCATCCTATTGAGTGGATATTTACATACATGTGCACATACTGTTTTGCCTTTTGCATCACCTTTTAGTCTGCCTTGCAGGGACAATGGGATATCATCTGTGGTGACCCAGGAGCTCATCTTTCAAAGTTCCAAAAGGATCAACAGTGGAGTATTTGGTGAGTGATCATTTTAAGCACGTCTGCACTGCATGACGTGGAGATTAACTTCCTTTTGGTAAATGCTAAATTAATGTAAATATGCATGTACATAGATGTTGACCCCAGCCAGAGTAAACCACTTCATTTTGAGGACCCCGACGATAAAGCTCCAGTCCAGACAAAGGACTTTGTTCTGAGCACTCTTAAGGACCTTGTGGACTTGGCTGGAACAGACCAGGGTCAGAAGAGGACCAGCCTTTTCCATAAGCTGGTGTCCAGCCTGCGCGCCCTGAGGAACGAGACCCTGAGCCAGGCGGTCACTGAAATGCTAGATATGTCAGGGTGGCTCACCTGGCAGGCATTGTTCCAATGTGGAACCCCTGAGTGCACCAGCGCCGTCCTCCAGGCTGTCAGGACCATCAATAGAAAGTCACTAGAAGTGGATGCTCTAGTCTATGGGCTTAGTCTACATGCTAACCCAGATGCAGCACGTGTTCGAGATATGCTCAGCATGGCCCAGTATAAACAGAGCAGGGCAATCATGTATGCTCTGGCCAACACAGTCAAGAAGTAAGAAAAAAACTGAAATATTACTATATATTCATTCATAGAACAATTTTAATTTAGCAGGACAGGGCATATGACAAGCTTTCTGTTAATTTGTGGCTCGCTTTGTAACAGTTCTAGGTCATCACTAGACAGGGATCCTCTCAAACATACTTTTTTGAAGAGAATCTTAGTTTTCCTGCCTCTTGTCAATAGGTTCCATAAAGGAGAGGTTACACCAGTGGTCACAGATGTTTCAAGGTTCATGGAGACGCTCTTAAATGACTGCTCAAGAGAAATTCTTGATGGTGACTCTGATTTTCCCCCTGAAGAGCAGTCCTTCCTTGTACTTAAGGTACTGATAGACTGTCAATCTCAGACATTGTAGTTAAGGATTCACTGAAAAGTCAGATCTCGTCATGGAATCTGATTGAGCACTAAGTGTGCCTAAGATTTTTTTTCCCCCTAATTTTCAGGTTGTAGGTGTTATGGGGGAAGCCATGCAAGTTGTCAATCCCAGTCTAATATCTTCTATTTTGGGGTGTGCAAAGAAAACAGACATCCCATTATCGATCCAAAAGGCAGCTATACAAGCCTTAAGATTGATGAACGTAAATGATGAGGTACAGCAACACACACACACATAGAATATTGTAATATGTACAGTTTTACATATTTCAATGATCATATGGTTGACCACAGATCAAACAAGTGCTCATGGAGGTGTACCAGGACACTCAGAGCTCCACTGAGAAACGTGTAGCAGCTTACCTGATTTTGATGAAGAACCCAGACCAAGTCTTCATAAGAGGCATTGTGAGCAATTTAGAGAATCTGGAGGATGAGGAGCTCCAGAGCTTTGTGGTGTCACACCTGAACAACTCTCACAACTCCAATGATCCACAAATGCAACAGTAAGTTATTGGCCAGGAATGATAAAATATTGCCTTTATAATAAATGTGTGATTTAAAGTCCCCAAAAAACTAAAACTAAAATCTTTATTTTCCTTCCTAAAGAGTCAGGGAGTACATTGACTTGGCCTTGAAAGAACAGCTGTCACCCACAAACAAACTAGGCCAACATGACGGCATGTCATGCAACTACAAAAGAGATTTCCCCTTTGGTTCCATACAGGGCAACATAATCTGGAATGGGAGGAGCCCCGTAGCTAGGGAGGTGATGCTGAAGACAGCACTAAAGGCTTTTGACTACAACTCTGACCTCTTTGAGGTACAAAAACTGAATATAGTTATATATGTTAAACACATCATATACAAGATTTTCAAGCATTCATGATCTCTCTCCTTCAGTTCGGCATTGAGGGAGAAGGATTTGAACCAATACTTGATGCTCTTTTTGGGATGAGAGGTTTCTTCACAGAGATCCTCTCCAGATCCTCTTCACTAATGTATTTGGACGTTTTTCACAGACTGTCCTATGACAGCAATAGAATGAAAAGACAGGTGAAATGATTTTTTGACATCTCTGCATACATATTCTGTTTGTTTAGGTTGCTACATGAATAAAACCTTGTTTCTTGGCCTTGCAAGTCTAAAATATCATTCAGCATAAAGGCTTTTATGAAATTGCATCATATATCATTTTTTACAAATCAGTAAGGCAGCGTCATTGTACATACAGTACATGGCCATTAACTAATCCGTAAACCTTTAAACTCTCTTTAGGACCCACAGCATCTTCTGAAGGATATTCCAAGCCTTGTCCAGAAGCTCATGGATGACCTGCATTTCTCTGAGTCCCCCGAAGCCACTGCCTATCTCCAGCTTCTCGGAAATGAGATAGGATACTTGAAGATGAGTGAAATGAGAAAGATGGCTGAGACCCTGTCCGTATACTTTGATACTTTCATGAAGGTGTTCCCTATGAAGGTCAGATAGATTGCTTCTTGATATGAACTTTCCTAGAGAAGTAATCTGAGAAATATATGTTTTTTATGTCAACAAAAAGAAGAGTAAATTACAAAAAATAACAAGGCACACTTTTTCTTTAAATTTCTTTAAGTCTTCTGCAAATGTTTTGAAGCTTTATATAGTCAGAATAAGCTACATTTATATATGTATATGTGTACACATTAGTTGCATTTTAGTGCACACTTTATTTTGCAGCTTTGCCTTCATACACACCACCAGTCAAAAGTTTGGACACACATGAATGACCATGTTTTTCATTAAAAGATACATGTCTTCAGTTTTGCTACCATCATTGCAAATGGTTTTCTGATTAGCAAACATAACATGCTGTTGGAAGACAGTACTAATGTTTGCAGAATTTAGGTCTCTGTATGTTCATGTAAATATTCCTTTAAAAAACAGCTGTTTTCAGCTACAATAGTCATTTACCATATGAGCGATGTCTATACATTTCACTTTATGAAATCTGCTTTTCTTTTACAAACATGCTCATTTCTATGTGTGTCCAAACGTCTGAAACGTAGTGTATATCCAAAGCATTTTTGCCCAAGTGGACAAAATACAGGGAGGAGATAATTAAATACACAAAATGTAATTTATCAAGCCTGGAAATGTGGCTGGGATTGGATTTCAAATGTAATACCTCTAATTTAATACTTTTGGTGCTCCTTGCGCACAGACGCTGGCTGTTATTTTAAGGAGTGGAGTGCAAAGGAGAAATGTAAGAATGGTATAAACACGAGTTTTATACATGTATTTACCACTCGTGTTTATACATTTGGAACAATGGATGATGCATATGGTATTGTATCGTATTGCTTCGCCTCACAACAGCTGATATTTCATTCTGGATCAAAGTGATGGACAGACCAATTGACTGGCAAGTCCTAGAGACCCACAGTTAGCACTGCTAACAATCCAGTTGTTAACATTAGATTGTTTCACAAAGGTTTTTGTATGATGTCTCCTCTTGTGGCACGACTTTGTAGATATTCAGAAGCCAGACAGTTTTCCATTATATTATAAGTCATGACATAAAAAGAACTGCAACTCAACTATTCATACAACCTCTTTGTGTCTTTCCAATAGGTCTTTCATGCATTGACATCTAGCACTGAAAATGAACTCTTTGTTCACTATATCTTCATGGAAAATGCCTTTTCTCTACCAACTGCCTCTGGCTTCCCTCTGAAGTTCTCACTGGCTGGTGTGTTGGCACCTGGTATTAAAGGAGGCCTGACTCACTCACTTGCTAAAAGCATGGTAAGTTAGCTTGTTTCTATTATAGTGTACATGCTAAATAACATTTTACAATTTTACAATAACAATTTTATCAATTCTTGCATTTTCCCTGTAAATTGCTTGTTTACATACTATTGCATTCTCCTTTTTGCAGACGGACTTGGCCTTCATGCCTTCAATTGGACTAGAATTCATCACACAAATGGGTGTACACTTTCCAGACTATGTGGAGGCTGGGCTTGAGATGCACACTAATATTTATCATGACAGTTCTTTCAAAGCTAGGGTGACCATGAAAAGAAGCCAGATGAGACTGTCCATTCCTGCTCCCATGTCCAAGACTCAGCTGCTCGCTGTCAGGTCAGTGGCACCTGTGTCAAATGATACAAAATTCTACAGTGGTTGTTAGTGTCATGTTGGTCACTCTCATCATTCATAACTCTCCTCTCTCTGAAATACAGCAACAAGATTCTGTCAATCTCTTCTGGTCAAACAAAAATAGTGCCATATCTGGTGGAGGACCGTACTGACTCAACTGACTGTCAGCTCTTAGTCAGTGGTCTGAAATTCTGCACAATAGTGCGTTATTCCAATGCTACTTCCATAGACAATACCCCGTATTACCCCTTAACCGGTGAAACCAGGTAAGAGGAAGCCACGTTAGCAAATCTCATTTGAAAGCCATTCAGGCAGTTTCTATTTGGTAATTTAACCAGAGAGCTGGACTAAAACAATTTTTTCTACTCAGGTTTGCAGTGGAAATCCAGCCCACAGGGGAAGTTTCCGAGTACACTGCCACCATCACTCATGAAACTCTCAGAGAGGGTAAAAAAGGTCGTCATAAAATAGAGTCTTTGAAGCTGACCCTGAAGGCAGAAGGTTTG
This sequence comes from Ctenopoma multispine, assembly GCA_034779795.1. Classification (NCBI taxonomy): domain Eukaryota; kingdom Metazoa; phylum Chordata; class Actinopteri; order Anabantiformes; family Anabantidae; genus Ctenopoma; species Ctenopoma multispine. Next base: position 17,080,691 of record JAUYWH010000004.1, read on the forward strand.
TGTGCATGTAAATGTGAATGGTCCAGTCAGTAACCAATGTCTTTCCTCATACAAATACAAAAAGCACTGTTGACAATGAACATACTTGTGGTTTTTGTTTTGTCCCATGTTAGTAGTGTCATGTATTTGAATACTAATGTTCAATAAATAAACATTTTTTTTATAAAATAAAGGCATGAATTATCCCATATCACTTACGACATTGATATAAACACTATAGATGTTGTCCTATAGATCTTGAAGCCAAAAGGTGGCAATGTTCCTGGAGATAAACACTCACTATGGTTTTCTGCTGTTATTAGGTGACGATTCACCAGAGGTCACCGCAACTCTGAAATACAACCACAACAAGAATGTTTTCACCACTGAGGTTGTCATTCCTGATTTTGATGTGGAAGCAGGCATAAGGTTGGCTGTAAGTGACAGTGATGCAAAAGGAAAGAAGACACATGGTATCACTATTGATGTCATCAACAGGAACATCCCACAGCTTACTCTGGTTGGACGTACAAGGTAATGTCCAAACTGCAGTTCCTATAAAAAAACTCTTTTAGTGATAGATGCAGTAGTAGAAGTTTCAGCTGCCTAGTTTCATGTGACTGTATTTTTTGGAAGTGAAAGACAAATATCTTGGGCAAAACAAATTACTGACAGTATTATGTGTCCGTGTTATAAATATAGATTTGAAGCAATGAAAGATGCAATGGTACAACTCCAGATGGCAATTCCTGGACTGAAAACGAATGCATCTATCACCACAGCACTGAGGAAGGATGAAGATGTACTCATGGAGTTCAGAACAGACTTCAACCTCCCTGAGACATCCTACCAAGAGAAAGTTTCCCTTAAATATGGTAACTGTCAGCCATCACTTTCACCTGCAACACAAACTAATTGATTAGAGTAATTTCCAACGTCAGAGGTTGTTACCCAGTTACCCAGTACCCAGTGAACACCAACATTAAACACCTGACCTGTGAGACATTCCCTTGAATTTCCCTTTACAGATGATGACAAGTTTGAAGTGGAAATAAAATCAGACATGAATTCAAAGATAGAGAAACTGATCCCAAATGTACAAGATCATCATAGGCAGTTGCAACAGCTCATTGATAATATCCTGGACAAGAAAGTGGCAAAGACTGATATGAAACTGCGTCACATAGTCACCAAAGGATTTGAGGTAATACTTTGACAACTGAAATTTTATTTACTGTCCCTATTAAGGAGCTTGTCTTGTCAACCTTTTTAGTGTGGTGCAGAGTAAAAATTTTATAAATGTTTTCTTATGGTAAATTAAAAAATCTTTAAAAAAATGTATTTATCTTTGTGTCACCCTGAAGGCAGGGGATATATGGCTTGACAAACTGACAGCACACATCCCTTTTCTTGCAAACCTGCGAAGAAAGAGGAGCATCTCAGATCTCACCTTGCCAGCTCTGCCTGAGAAACTCTTTCTGCAGTCGTAAGTGCTACATAGAGTTTAAGAGTGTTGTTTTCAAATATAAATAGGCATTAATTCCTACCACTGCAAATTGCTAAATTGATATTGATTTACTTTCTCTTGTACCTTAACAGTGACAGCTTGTTCCGATACCAGTTCAACAAGGATAAGATGGCCATCTCGATTCCTCTTCCAGATGGAGGCAAAAAGTCAGAAGAACTGAACTTCCCAACCACTCTGTCTGTTCCACTTATAAATTTACCACAGATAGGCCTATATATCCCTGCTAAAAAATATCCACTACCATCATTCACTATTCCACCTTCTTTGGATTTCATGATGCCTCTTCTTGGTCTGGCTGAAGCATCCACCAAGATCAAGAGCAACTTCTACAGCTGGGAAGGCTCCATCTCTGGTGGCAACAGCACAATTGATGTCCCCAGCTACATTGGACAGTACAAGGTCATGGCCCAGTCACCTCTTCACCTACTGTCATACAAGCTTGAAGGTAAACGTCTTCTTAACAACGCCAGTTCTTAAAAAAAACTGAATAACAAGCAGTGGGCTTTTGTTAAATTTGCTTATAGGAAATGGCATGCAGATTTGGGAACATTTTCTTAATAATAGTCATTATTCGTATTTATTATTCTATTTGGAAACATGACATATGGATACATATGAAAATGTTAGTTACTGTACATACAGCAAATAATGTTTAAATATGAAGCATGCATTCAAACCTTATCCTGCATTTTTGCAGATGTTGCTCCACATACTGATAATGTTGTCATTATTTTGTCTACTTCAAGGAAATGGGATGATGTCAGGAAGAGCTGACGCCAATCTCAAGTATCTTCTGAATTGCTCCTTCAGCCATAGCCTCATTGAGACTTCCTTCAGCCTCTTAGAAACATTAATGGTAACAAACAAACTGAATGCAAAAGCCAACTACAAGATTGAAGCATCTAGTCCATTAGGCCTGCAAGCCATTATCTATTACTCTGCTCTAGCAACTTCTATTTTAAATTCAGATGAAGTCTCAGGAGATGGCACTATGGACGGACTGCTTAAAATAGGTTCCTTCTACACCAATACCTCCTACACACACAGCTACAACTTGCGTCCACTAGACAGAGAGGGACGAGGAGAGTTCGCAGTGCACTTCAATTCTCCATTCATCCAAGTTCACAATATGATTCATGGAGTTTATGCAAACTCTGAGTTGAAAATTGTGTCCAAAACCAATGCACAGAAGAACGCCCTCAAACATGTAGCAGAGCTCAGGTATAAAGACTCACAACTGATCCTAAAATGCAGTGCTGTTGCCACCACAATGGGTAAATCACTAAATAACAAGGTTGAACTTGGTGTGTCCTCCAATATGGCCATCTTTAGAATTGAGTCACAGGCAGATGATGACAAAAATAGGATATACTCACTTGTAACAGGATCCTTGGATTCAAATGGGCTAGAGGTAAACTCTGAGGGTTCCCTTACCTTGGACACAGGTCGTGGACTGCACAAAGCTTCTGTCGTGGTTGGCAGAAATGGTCTGACCACAAGTGGAACTAATAGTATTCAGTGCAGCCCTGTGATAGTAGAGAATATCTTTAATGGTGCTGTAGACAAGAATGGAGTGTACATATCATCAAGGAGCAAAGCAATGGCTGAGGAGAGCCGAGGAGAGCTAAACATTGAAGGTAAAATCACAGCTAAAGAAGCCTATCTGGATGGTGTCTTCAACGCCCATGCATATGATGCAACCACAAAAAACAATATGAATATTGTACTGAACAGAAGAGCCCTGACCTTTACTAGCAGTAGCATGGGCAAAATGAAACAGATGAAAACTGAAAATAGCCATGCACTGATACTCACTCTGTGGACCCTAGCCCTCCACTCCAAGACTAACAGTTTCATCTGTGAAGATATTTACTACAAGCAAGACACCAAGGTTGGTATGGAGCCTTTTGTTATGTCATTTGATATGACAAATGATGTCAAATTTTATGATGTCAGCTTGAGCAATGATGGCCACATAAAGCTGCAACCAAGTAAGATGGACCTGAGTGGAAGTGTGAACGGGGCTTATGGAGAGAAACACAAGATAAAACATATCTATGAATTCACTTATGTTGATATGGCCGGTAAAATGAAATATAGCATGTCTGGAGCTGTATTGGACATCCAGCTCAGTCACAGCTGTGAAATTGAGTTTGCTGGACTGTCCTCCAAATCAATCTGTGAAGCACAAATAAATTCTGAGCCCCTACATTTTGAGAGCACCATTCGTACCATGGCAATGCCTTTCAGCCTCAACGTTGATGCTTTTGTCAACAGTGATGGACAAATTGATCTGTATGGGAAGCACACGGGACAACTGTATGGCAAGTATTTGGTTAAAGCTGAGCCCCTAGCATTCGCATACTCCCATGACAGCCGGGTATCAACCACACATATACTTCAAAGTGGGGAGACATCCGTTAATTTAGACAACAAATTTGATGGCTTTCTGACACCAAGTGATCAATTTCTCAACTGGACATTAAAATCTAAACTGGACAACCATGTTTATAACCAGGACATCAGTGCTTATAATAATCCTATGAAGATTGGATTAGAGTTTTCAGGAACAATGTTAACGAACACTTTCAGCCAATTGAGTAAAGGCAAAAGATCAGTGTCAGAAATAGAAGAATTCAGTATGTCTGGCTTCCTAAAGTATGACAAGAACAGTGACTGTCACATCATCCAGATCCCGTTCATAGAGAGCTTTCCTGCTGGTTTTGAGCAGCTCAAGACCACTCTTGTACAAGACTTAGAATCGCTACAACATTTCATCAACAATTTAGACATTAATCAGCTAATTGCTAACTTTAGAGCTATGTTAGATCGTCTACCAATGCAAGTGAGTGCCTTCATGCAAGAAATGGACTTGGAGAACAAAGTGAGTCAAGTAAAAGCAAAACTCAATTATTTGATCAATGAGTTTGCTGTAACAATGGATGACTTGGAACTTGTTATGAACAACTTGAGAAAGGACTTGGAAAATACAGTGATAAATACCGCCAGCAAAATTAGAAACCTCATCCTTAAAGTTGAAGACTATGTCAAGGAAGGGCATCTCGCTGACAAGATAACAAATGTATTTTCGCAGATTGGGAATCAGCTTCAAGCCTTTGATGAGAAGTATGAAATCAAGCAATCACTCATCAAAGTACTTCATGCTACTGAGGACATCATCAGACAGATTGATTTACAGAAGCTCACAGAAAGCAGTGCTACGTGGCTGAAAGAGCTTGATTCTAAATATAGAATCTTGGAGAGAATCAAAGACAAACTGTCTGAAATTAAACAGACCATCGAGAACTTTGATGTCAACACATTTGTCCAAGATATAAGGGATTACCTTGTGTCAGTTGATTTAGCCATGTATGTTGAGCAGCTAGCATACAAAATCCCCTCTTCAGAAATAGCAAACGTGATTGAATCCATGAATGATGTTATTGTCAACTGGATTGATGAATATGAAATACCCAGCAAACTCAATGCAGTTTATTTCTACATTAGGGACCTACTTTTAAAATACAATATTGATGGCCAGTTTAAAGATTTCATGGATCAGGTAGTAATTCTCATCAAGGAATTTAAAATTAAAGAGACTGTGGAGACAATGGTAGATGCTCTGAAATCTATCAAGTTTGAATTTGTTTATAATAAAATTATGTACTTTCTGCAAAGTGTGACAAGCCAGCTCAGAGCAATTGATTTAAAAAAAAGTATTGATGATATTAATGAACACATTTCTACAATTCTTCAATTAATTAAGGATTTTGACTACAGTGTGTTTGTTGATGGGACCAACAAAAAGATTGCAGAATTAACAGACTCTATCAACAAGCAGATTAAAATATATGAGATTGTACAAAAATTTGAGGCTCTTAGGGAGTTTTTCAGAGAGATCCAAAGTTCAGTCTATACATACTTGGATGAACTCAAAAACACAAAGGTGGCTGATGCTCTAAAGAAACTGAAAAAAGTTATTGACACGTCATTTTATAATGACATCAAACTGAAAGTGCAGGATATTCTTGAGGACATGAAACAAAGAATCATTGACATGGATATCAGAGAGGAAATTTATATTTACCTCCAAAGAGCAAGTGAATCATATAGCAATATTGTTACCTTCCTTTCTGAACAGTTTAATCAATTAATTGAGAAGGTCATTGAAGCAATAAAGGACAATAAGATTATCATCCAGATGAAACAATTTGTAGATGGAATTCTGGGTGCACTGAGAAGAGCTGAGATTGAAGTAGCTACTTTTACAGTACCTCTCACTGACCTTGTAATTCCAGCATTTACAGTAAACCTGAACAAACTGCAGGACATCAGGATTCCGCCTGAGATTTTAATTCCAGAGATAACTATTCTCAATTCCTACACAATTCCTGCCTTTACCATAGATTTTGAGGAGATCAAAGCAAAGATTGTTGCATTCATAGACAACATCAGGGAATTTGAGATCCAGACACCAGATCCTGGAGAAATATTTGGTGACCTTAAAGTTCTCTACCTATTTGATCTACCAGATCTCTCCTTACCAGAATTAACTCTTTCAGAAATTAAATTTCCGACAATCCACATCCCCAGACTAAATCTGACGGACTTTAAAATCACAATGCTTTCAATTCCAGAGATCAAATTGCCTAAGGTTCCCAGTGACATTTGTATCCCAGTTTTTGGCAAATTCCATGGAGAATTTAAACTGAACTCCCCACAGTATACTCTTGTAACTACAGGGATGATTGAGAATTCAACATCCACACAAAAAAACCCACAGTTTACAGCCATCATTACTTCACACGCCAATTCACCTACTGAACCCCTCAAATACACCTTTGAAGCCACTGCTCGGTTGGAAGCTCCTAGAATGAAGAAATTGCTATTCACAGAAACAGTGAAAGCAACACATATGGCCTTCTCACTTGATCATAAAGGATCCTTGACACTCTCCGGATCTTCTGCTGAGGCTTCTGCTATGACTACTACCAAGGCCACAACGCAAATGTATACAGCAGATTTGGTTAACAAAATGGCAGCTACATTGAAGAGTGGAATCTCTACAACCATAGACACAACCTACAACCATAATGTGGACATTCCATCAATTGAAATTTCAAATCAGGCATCAGTGAAACAGAATATAGCAGCCACAATGGAATCTGACAGAATTACTCTGACTGGTGAAACTACTGGTAATGGAAAGTGGTCCATTCAAGACTACTCTGATGAAGGTACACATAAAAGCAATGTTGAAGTCAACATCAGTTTTAACACTGCCAAGTTAACGTTTGTAGGTGAAACAGACAGTAAAGCTTTGAAACTTAAGCAAACACTGACCGCTGAATCAGTGATCTTAAGTCATTTCACGGTAGAAGCGAGATGTGAAACTGAATTTTCATCTATCAAGAACAGTGTTGTCATTTTAAAAGGGGAGGCAAATATTGGGGACTTGAAAGTTGCAATGACAGCCTCTCATGATGCTGAATTCACTGGAGGACTGATTGGATCTATGTCAAACCTGTTGGAGTTCACAGCCCATCCATTTGAGATTGTGCTTGATGTTACGAATAAAGTGAACTCAAAGATTTTCCTGCCTCTGAAGCTCACTGGTAAGGTAGATCTCCAGCATGATTATGGAGTCATACTAAACTCTGAGAAGCAGCGTACCTATTGGTTTGCTTTGGCAAGATTCAACCAGTACAAATACAAACACAACTTCACAGCAGAAAACAATGATGTGGACATCTTCTTTTACTCATCAGCAAATGGGGAGGCTAATCTGGACTTTTTGACTGTTCCTCTTTATGTTCCAGAAATAACGGTACCTTATCTCAAAATGAATACACCTGAGATCAGAGACATCTCTCTGTGGGAACATGCTGGATTCAGAACCTTGCTTACTACTCCTCAACAGTCATTTGACATGAACCTGAAGCTTCATTACCACAAAAATCCTGATACGCACAGCTTTGAATTATATCTTGAACCCATCTACAATGCAATCAGTGACAATGCCAATGTCATCCAGGCTCAGTTTGAACAGCTCAGATATAAAGTAGTTGCACTTCTAAAACAGTCTTATAACCAAGCTAAATCACAGTATATCAAACACAAAATTGATACCTCTAACATACTTTCTAGAGTCCTTACTGTGCCTGGATACAAAATACCAATACTGAATATAGAGGTTTCTGCTTTCAGGGCTGAGATGCCAGCTTTTAGCTACATTATTCCTAAGGAGTTCAGTACACCAAGCTTCAAAGTTCCAGCTCTGGGTTTCTCTGTGCCATCCTATACCCTTGTGCTACCGTCTTTGGAGATACCTGTCATTCATGTCCCAGAAACCTTAAGTGAAATAAAGCTGCCCACTTTCACACTACCTGCCATTCAGAACAAGATTGTGATTCCAGCCCTAGGTAACATAACTTGTGACTTCTCCTTTAAATCCACTGTTATTACCATAAGTGCTAATGCTGGTCTTTACAACCAGTCTGACGTTGTTGCTCGGTTTGGTGCTTCCTCATCATCTGTGTTTGATGTTCTGAATGGGAAGATTGATGGCACCTCTAGTTTGACAAGGAAGAGAGGAATCAAACTGGCCACAACTGTGTCTCTGGAGCATAGCAATGTGGAGGCAAACCATGAATGTGCTGTTAGTGTCACCAAGAGGAGCATGGAAGCTTCTGTTGCCAACAGTGCAAAAATCAATCTGCCATTCCTGTATCTAGAATTGAATCAAGAGCTTACTGGAAATACCAAGGCCAAGCCAAATGTTGTATCCACGAAAAAACTGAAATACATGTTTAACATTCCGCTGATAGAATCTGTAGGCAAAGGAAACATCGATATGAACTGGGCACTTGAAGCACTTTCTTCCTATGTGTCACTGGAAACCTCTACCCAAGGGACATCAGATATAATAATAATGGGGGGCAGTAATATTGCTGGAGATCTAAAACATGAGGCCAGTTTCTACCTTAATGCCAATGGTCTGCGTTCAACTGTCAAAACTTCCTTAAACTCAAACATTAACAAACAGGAGAAACAAAAACGAAGTTCAAGCAGCAACGTACTCCACTTTGATTTTAATAAGAACTTGGCTCTTGAGGTTTCCTTGTGGCGAATTTTTGCAACAGTTGATTACACGAGCAACAACAATGTTGATTTTGCATCTTTCAACACAAATGGAAGACAGCATATTAAAGGAGAATTTGATTTTGTTCCTTTAACAACCTTTAAGACTACACTCAACATTGATGCAAGTCAGCCAAGTAATTTTGGTAATGCTGGAGTTGTTCATAGCATTAACCTTGCTATGAGCTCAGAGAAGCAGTCCTTCAAATGGAGTAGTAAGAAACAGCTGGCATCTCTTGTCCATGCTTGTGATTTAGTTTTGTCCAATGATGAATCTGAATTACACATGGATTTAACTGGATCAGTGGAAGGTCATATAGCTTTCTTACAATCTGTCAAGCTTCCTGTATATCAGAGGACCCTCTGGGACGTGCTCAAATTTGATCAGGTCACAAATATTAATAACTTACAATTCCTTAACATTTCTTTCAGTATTTTATACACAAAGGCAATGGATGGCCAGGAGTTTGCAATACCATTTAAACTATTTGAAAATGGCATCACTTTTAGCATCCCTGATATTAGCTTTGCAGTGCCTTCTTGGGTAGCAAAAATTCCACACACCATAAGGAATGTAGGCATTCAATTTGAAAACCCTAATGTGCCTGATGATCTCATTCTTAACCCTGTGATTTCAGTTCCAGCCTTTGATGTGCCATTTACAAACTTCCAAGTGGAACCCTTTTCAGTTGATCCAAAGAACCTTAACATCCCCAAGGTGATCACCACAAAGGCCTTTGAAATAATGCTGCCTGGCATACCAGTAATGTCAGTGCCTAGTTACAATATTAATACAGAGTATATACAGGGGAAAATGTCATTCCTTTCATTCAAAGTGCCACGATATGAAATCACAGTCTCCTCCTTCACACTACCAAAATCTTTTACCATTGGAGAGCACACCATCAGCCTAAATGAAATCACTAGGCAGATTTCAAACTTTGAACTACCAGTCATTGTCATCCCAGAGCAAAAACTTGAAATCCCTGAAATTGCCCTATATCTGCCATCAAGTGTGTTTATCCCAGCTTTTGGTGTACTTAGTGCCACTCTGAAGGTCTCCTCCCCAGTCTATAATGTGTCAACAACGGCCAACATGGAGAAAAAGGACTCTAGCTTTGTAACTTCACTAAATTCCACCTGTAGCTCTACCATGACCTTCTTGGAGTATAAGCTCTCTGGTAAGAAGAACAACAGACACACTACTTTATTTGATAAGACAATTTTGTGTCAGTTACTAAATCTAAATAGTTATAGTATTTTTATATTATTTTATTCCCCCCTCAGCTAGTACAACCATTGGATTGGATAATGGAGTAATCAGTCTAAATGGGAAATGCAACTTGATTCACAATGATGTTAATGTTGACTGGCATCATGTTTTGGCACAAAACCTGAGGTAAGAGTACTGTATTTTTTAAATTCCCTTTATACTTGCATGCCTCTTTTATTGGAAATAGGTTGTAAATAAAGATTTTTTTACTTAATGTACTCACTGTCAATGCTTGTTTCCATCTGTGGGATGAAAATTTAAAGATAAGTCAGTGTTATCAAATTATTATGAAATTCTGACATTGCAACTCATTGTTCTGACCTACATGAAACATTGTTTTCATGATTAATTTCATGATTGCACTTAGTCCCTTCATGTGCCTTGAACAGTTTGGATAGCTATTGAGTGTAAATATATGTGCATAAATCCAAAATGCATTTGAGACAGACAGATGTGTTCTGTCCAGATGTTGATGAAGTGTAAATCCATCTGTCCCTTAAAGACATATGTTTTACTTCCTCCAGCTAAGGAAGAGGAAGTGGTATCTATCATTGTTGTAATTAAGCTTATGCACCTTATTATTCTTCTGGCCTTTGTGAAATTAGTCAAACAGCTTTTGATCCACTACTACCACCATCTAGCGTGGAGGAGGGTCAATCTCGACTTACATGTGGCCTGCCAAAACAGACTGTAATTAGGTTGGGGATCTTGCCAACACAGATACATACTGTATATATGGATCAATATAAATTAGCTGGTCTGACTTGTCTGGTTCTTCAGAATGCTGTCCTTGACTGAGAAAGTTATTCTTATCTATGTCTTTTATTTTCTCAGGATAAAGCGCCAAACCGCTGTGACTGATTCAATGTAAGCTTTTTTAAGCCAAAAGCAAATTTCCTCATGTTTCAGCAGGGGTGAGGACTTCTCACCTCACACTTGTATCAACCATATATGCACTAAATAACACATGTACTGTTTAACAACTGTTTATTTGCTTTAAAGGGACTCTCGTCATACTCTCAATGTTGACATCACTGGCCGGACATTTGCAGATGTGAGCTTCCGCTTTGCTTCCCGCAGAGATGGTATCACTGCATCCGTGTCTTCTCCCTCGTCTGGTTACCTTGGATTGCATTTTCAGCGGCGGTCTCCATCACAGCTTTATGGAAAACTGTTCAGTCGCTACCTGGTGAGTCAAAGGTTTATGCTCTTATATTGTCGTCAACAGGAACCAAGTGTTAAATGTATGTGTTCCAACCTGAGACAGTTTTAACTATGATTGTTTTTGATTTCTTCCCTCACCCTCAGTCTTCCCCTGACAAGGACATTGATGTTTTCACTGCCAAAGTCACACTGAGGAACTCTCAGAAGTTAATGTTGCAGACAACATGGAATTGGGACTTTCTCCATGATGTGATAGAAGGGACCAAGGACAGGATTCCAGCTATGGCCAATGCTGGGCTTACGTTTGTTAACAAGTATCATACGTCTCACTTTGGCTTTGATCTCAACCGTGGTGGCATGAAGCTTAAAAACACAATTTTCAGTGTAATAGATAGAATCTATAATGAGCTTCTGATGTCTTTTAACACACTGCAGAATTCTGTCAAATACCTTGGGGATAAAGTTAAAGAAGTATACAGCAAGGGTTCTGACAGCTTGATATCCATGGGTTTTCTGGATGTTAAGGACACATTGGCACACAATGCTAAACAGGTGTTAAAACTCAGTAAAGACAAGATGCATGTCTTGCTAGATATGGTCACACAGTTTTTGAGTGACACAAAGTTTAACATGCCAGGATCTGATCAGAAGCTCTCGAGCCTAGAGATGTTCCAGCTGACTGGTTGGTCCGTTTCAAAAGCCATTGACAGGGCAATCCAAAGGTTTGCCAGCCTCATGGAGAAGATTTCTGATTACATCAGGGGAATTGAGTTGACCATACCGGGATCTGAGGTTGTCATCAACGGAGATGAGATCATGGACAAACTGCACTCTGTATATGATGATCTAACACATTCATTGCACAGGGGGTTAAAGCTGCTCCACAAAACAGTTAATGACTTCTTCCAGGTGATTTCTGAAAATGTTGAGAATTTCATCACCTTTCTAAAGGATAAAAATGTTAAGTTTGCTACTCAGGTTGATGTCATCTATGCAGAGGTTCTGCAGTCTTCAAAACAACATACTGAGGAGGCAAAGAGACACATGGCAAAGTATAGAGACCTCAGCAAGCAGATGATTCGAGAGGCCTGTAGTGGTTTAAGTCTGGAGCATGTAACTAACAATGTTAAGGAGACTGTCAGTATTTTTCAGTCACATCTTTATCAAGGACTTAATGAAACTGTAGCTCTCATGCGAAAGACCTCTCAGGCCACAGCGCCATACATTAGAGTGAGCAACAAGAAGATGGACATTGAAGTTCCTTTACCCTTCTACTGGAAGTCTTTCAGTGAATGGCCAGCACAATCCAGGCAGTGATTCACATGTCTTCATAAAGTGGTGATCATCTCTGTGAAAAAATGACTTTTCCTAGATGCCAAATATAATTTAAAAATAATTTAAATTTGGCAGTTTATACTAATATGTTGCTTTTTGTTGATAATGTGCAAATAAATGATATATTCAAAGACTTTTTGTCAAATTGTCTCAACATCTTTTTTCATATGAAAGCTTTTGGTAACTTTCTTGATACATAACTGGGAAAGTATCATGGTGATTTACACGTTACTCCTCCTTTTGCAATTACTTGTGTTCACTGTTTTCATATCCAAGTTAAGTCTGTGAAGATTCTCAGTCATCCAGACATATTCAAGTTAAATGTTCAAGTATAAGTCATAGTTTGAATTTTGTTGTAAATAGTTTGTAAGGAAAACTATAGACTAGTAAATGGTCTGTCTCTATGTGTCCTGCAATAAACTGGTCATCTGTCGAATGTGCATCCTGCCTCTTGTCCACAAGTGGTGTAGATAAGCAATGGCAGGATAAGGTCACTGTCGGTGCGCAATAAATAACATAATAGTTTGCTTTTTCAAAAATTATCTAATAATCAAATTAAGATATTTAAGGTTAACAGGGACCAAGCAGCTAGAAATTGAGCTGCTTACTGAGTGTAACAGATCAGATTATCACTGAACTGATGTTCTTGGTGGGTGTCCTGTTTTTGTTTGTGTCTGAGCATGTTTCTTTTCACCATCATGCCTTTCCAGTAAGCTTGCATCAGTAAAATTTCCACAATGCCGCATTAGACACCAACATTTGGGAAGTATACAATAATTCACAAACAAAGAATAACGTGGAAGTCATTTTTTAACAATGAGCTCTGTTCTGAAATACCTGTGGTAAATTCACATTCACGCCTTTGACCAATAAGACTGTTCACAGCAGTCACAAACAGTTCAGAAACCACCATGATGGGAGGAAAAAAGTCTCTTTGATGATCTGACCTCTTCTTGAACTCCTGTGATGACTCTGTGATATTGTACACTCCACAGCACTATTTCAGCTTAGCAGTATTGTTAGTATGAAGACAGTTTGAGTGAAAGGGAAAATTAGATTTGGTTGTGATAGGTATTATTACACGCTGCCTAGTTTTACCACCTCTCATCATGAGTCACTTGGAACGTAAACAATGTATTTTCATGAACCAAACTGCAGAATTAAGGTCTTTGTCCTTGTCAGGTGTGGACAGTGATCGCAGAGATGCTATCATGACTAAGCCCAGATAAGACAATAGACATATTATACAGTCTGTCTAGAAAAACAGTGAGCCTCATGCAGGAACCACTCATACAAGCAGCTTTAATCTGAATAGAGTTGTACTGAAATCACTGAAACATAATAGAAACTAATAAAAAAAATAGCTCTGCAAAATGTCAATGCTCTGTCTCAGCCTATTTGATAAAGGCCTTTATACTATTGAACATCTACTTGAGTGCTTGATATTTGATTTTTTTAATGCCACATCCCACCTCAGCAACAGTTGCCGTATGTACAGCCTCGCACAGCTCAGCTGCTGTAGGCAGATTTACACCTGTATCATGGTCATTCCTATTCATTCCTTAACAATAGATTTACCTGTAGCCCAAGGGATAGTCAGTAACTTGGATTATTTTCTTGTATCCATCCTCTTTAAAACCTTGTATTTAGTAGCTTAAAATGTTCTTATGTACTCATGGTATAGTTTTTGACCAGATATATGTACATGTATCTATACCACAATACTTGAAACACATTCACTGCATTTGGATGATCTGTTTAACTGACTATAATCTGCATATGATATGTCTTCAGCCGACTGGCAGCACCAGTGATGATTTACATGAGTTGTTTTAAAGAGAGTGAATACTTATGCAATCACTTATTTTCATATTTAGATTTTATTTAGTTTTAGATTAATTCCTATGAATCTGTTTTCACTTTGACACAAAAAAGTTTATATTTTGTTTATTTTTTGTAAAAAAAAAGCAAATTAAATTGACCATCATTCAAAAATTAAAGGTGAAAACTCCTAAGGGGGAATACTTTCCATAGATGCTATATACTGTGTCTTTCATCTAAACAGTGTCTTTTTATCTGAACCGTGTGTTCAACACCACACCAGATGATAAGTGAACAACTGAGTAAGAAAATGACTAAGCCTTAAAAAATGCTTCTGCTATGTATACAATATGTGAACACTGCTTCTCATTAACCGTCTTTGTGAAGGTCACTGGTGTCATCAGCACCCTAGGGTGAATGCTATGAGTCAAAATGTCATGTTTTTATTTCTCTCCCTCTAATCCTTGGTGAAGAGGCTTGTCCATCTTTGTCGCTGCCTTTTGCACCTGCAGATCTTCACCAGCTGCTGTGAGTTTCACTCTTCATTTGAAACAGAAACCAGACTCTGCTACACCATGACAGCACACAGTGATTCGTCTAAAGGTCACTGCAGTGGATCCTATGAGGCTAGTGCTCCAGTCACCTGTAGATCTTGTCATGTGTTTGTACAGGTTTCCAAATTTTAGTTTCATTCATGACTTCCTTATCTAACTGAGACTGATTTCTTCTACTACGGGTCTTAATGGTAGATGCTGTTTTGCATTTACACACATTCAAACGCTGCAGCTGATATAACACTACTTATTACAATTAGTTCAACATACACATTCATCTTCTCTTATTTATGGGCTTATGCATACACACACTCAGGATCAGATTCAGACAGTGAGCAGACTGCTTGTACTGGATTTCTAACATGAAATACTTTCACTGAGAGCCCATACAATACACGTGTGCCATACTTTTAGTTTATAAAGTACATTATCTCTCACACAGGTCCCTGCCCTCATGTCTGTTGCTGTATCTCAGCTACTGTACAGTACAGTAGGCAAGTGCCCTTTAACAAAAATAAGCAAGGTATTATGGGACCATTTCTACTTAACCAATCAGAATCCAGCAGCGTGCAAAGCAGGAAGTCTTCTGGCTGTCAAACGGCCCATCACTCAAGAATATTTGAAATCAGTAAAAGGGTAAAATATAGTTTGGAATAATTTAGATATTTTGTTATATTGGTAGATAGCGTCAGAAAAGAAGCAGCTAGCATTCGAGCTAACACACCGTGACTTGTTATTTAGGTAATGTCAGTGCCAGTGTTTTTCTCTCACCTAACGCTGCAGTATTTCCATTACAAATGTGTCATTTTAATACGGCTTCATGTTAAAGTGCAGTAAACTTAGAAATATAGCTGAGTATAAATGTGGTAACACGTTAAACAAACATTTACTTTTATTCGGCTCGAACAAAATTAGCGAACAAATTGTCATAATAACGTTTATTGACGTATTCGCCTTTCCTTCACACAACGTGTGTATGTAAGTGAGCTGTATGATGTCTATTTACGAACATTAAACGCACCACATGCACGACTCGCTGTTAAACCGTTGACGTGGATGAGGGGCAGACTTTGGACCCTGCTGTCAAAGTCTATCAGCATACTGATAGCTGAATATATGCGTTCACTTTGAAATTCAGTGGATTGATTGATTAATGATGATTAATTAATCATCTGATGATCATATGTGGCTTTCTGAAATTTCCTCAGAGCTCCTGAGATGGAAAACACAGTGACAGACATGAGAGACGAACCACAGACAGACTTCATCTACTGTGGAGGAGTCATCACAGAGGTCCTTAAATTTGGCTCCTGTCAGTTACATTCTGGACACAGAGTTCTTTTTCTTATCATTCCAGGTGAGTTGGACAAATATTCTGCATTCATGATCACCTCATTCATCATGTCATATTAAACATATTGTTTAATTGAGACCATTTGGTTTAGGCTGAATTTGATTACTGACATTGATGATCTCACCTACAAATCATTAATTCACTCATAACATTTGCTCTTAATAGTAGGGCAACAAATGAAGTATGGAAAAAGCAGTAACATAAAATACACTTTAAACTGTTTTGCTCTTGAGTATAGGTAACCCAGGTGTGGTGGGCTTCTACACAAGTTTCATGCAAACACTTCATAGCATGATTGGCTACCGCCACCCAGTGTGGGCTGTGAGCCACGCCGGTCACTGTGCACCTCCAGTCTCCATGGACATGGTAGAAGGTACCAAGTGTTCTGTTATGCTCTTTACACACTGTTCTAAGATAGAAAGCTTTTACAGATAACAAGAGTGTAAAGATTCTGAAACCTACATCGAATCTGTGATACAAACGTCCACAATATATTGTGAATTTGTAAGGTAGAACCGTCATAATAATTCTGTGTGCTTCAAAGAAACTACACTGGAGTCATTGTTCTTGTTCTGCATCTTTCCATTTGTTGGTTTGAAGCAAAATCTGCTGGTCCTGGTTCTCTAGAGGGGAATGTGTCACTCTTAGTTACAGTGATCAAGCTAAATCTTTGGACTTTGGAGTTTAGATTTTTTTTCTTTCTTTTTCTCCAAGACGCCTCGTTGGCAGCAGACGGGGATGTGTTTGGTCTGGATGGTCAGATCGAACACAAACTGCGCTTCCTCAGGAAACACGTTCCCAGAGAAACCAGCCTGATCCTGGTTGGTCACTCCATTGGCTGCTACATTATTCTAGAGATGATGAAGCGAGATCCTGAACTCAAGGTTAGTTGTTATATTTCATATGTATGAGTCTTGAAACTTGCAATATTCATGACCTGCGACCAAATCATCCTGTTGTCAACTGACATCTGAGAGTGTGACACATAATAGAGACAATTTGTGGCCACCTAAGAAATGTCTTGTGTGTTAGGTGAAGCTGTAACTCCATGCTAAGAGGAACCAGATTAAATGACATGAAAAATTCCCTGTTTCTTTTCAGGGGGTTTCCATCATTTACAAGTTCTTACCTCAGAGTCAATTCCTTTCTCAACCTCCTATGATTAGTCGATTTGTTTATCCAGGTTCTTAAGGCTGTCATGCTGTTTCCCACCATTGAGCGCATGGCTCAAACTCCTCAGGGGAGGGTCATGACCCCTGTGCTGTGTTACATGCGTTACGTGGCCTACTTCCCTCTCTTCCTGCTCTCTCTGCTGCCTGACGGACTCAAAAGCCTCCTTATCAAAGTGGTCTTTGGTGGCATTCGCTCTCTGGACCTCACTGTAGTCAAGCCCACTGTAGGTCTGCTCAGTGGAGATAGTGCAGGTTGGTAAAGGTTTGTTGCTCATGCTGATGTATGTGCTCCCAATGTACATTTTTGTTTATTTAATATTGGCTGTTGTTGATTCAGTTTTCTTTTTTTTCACCCCTCAGACTAGTGTCAAATGTAAAGTGTGTAAAATATAGGTCTTTATAACTATGTTTTCATTAGAGCATAATCACCTGAATGTAAAAATCATTGCAGTTTCTTTAGCTTAGAACAGGGGTGTGCAGTTCTGTTCCATGGGGCCCACTGCCCTGCTTGTTTTACCTCCCTGACTTAGAATGAGCCCTTTCATGGAGTTTACCATGTTGCACTGCCATGTTTTACAGTAGACCAGAGAAGATACTGGCTTTAGAGCGGGAATTTCATGTGCTATAGCACTAGTTGGAAGACGAAGAAGACATAAGAATATAAGTATCTAATGTAATCTCACGATTTGCTACTTCATGCGGCCGTAGACGGCAACATGGAACCTGCCTTCCACCACGCACACACTCATGATTGGAAAGGAAGGGATGAGTAATGAGATGGTTGCAATCTGCAACGTTACCACTAGGTGTCACTAAATCTTACAAACTGCACCTTTAACACAGCATCACGTTGGCAGCTGTCAGCTACTAGACACATTCACTGGTAATCAGCAGTAGTGTGTAGAAGTCTAACTCTTAAAAGAAGAAGGAGAAGATTAAGATATAGAAAGTGGCTCTTAGTCTGCCTACTCCTACATTACGCTTTCATGTTTGAATCCGACCACACAGAACTGTTCAAGGCCATATCTGTCTTTTAATATCTCTAGTACTCTCTTGTCTAGAAATTTATTCAAAGCAATGACAAAATGATTCCTTTCTATCTGTCTCTGTAGCCAATGCTATGTACATGGGCAGTCAGGAAATGAGGAAAGTTCTGGAAAGAGACAATGTAACTATCAGGACAAATCTTGAAAAGGTAAGGAAAGCAATGTTTCTGTGTTAATAACTGCCAGTTAATACGTGATTGGAGAAATGTTGAGAAAGAGTTTGACTTATAGGTGCACTCTATCCGTCCTATCTACAGTTTATATTTTATTATGGAGCTACAGACCATTGGTGTCCTCTGCAGTATTATCACGACATCAAGCAGGACTTTCCAGATGGAGATATCAGACTGTGTGAAAACAGGTTCCGCCATGCCTTTGTCCTGGATGCTGGAAGAGAAGTAGCCAAAATGGTGGCTGAATGGATCCATGGAGATTTGAGGACATGAATATTTTTTTTTTACCTTCATGGACTGAGGGCCACTCAGCCTAAAGACCTGCCAGGATTGTTCCTTGGCAAATATGGATTATTGTATTAGCACTTATCACACAGTTGAATTAAAAATAAATGTTTAGTGCTGGAAATATATCAAATAATAATTTAACCACTGCTTTGGTTTGAAATTTGCAAAAATGTAGCTCAAATCTGATATGACAACCAATTTAGAGTTGCAGAACTTTTTGCTACAGAAATGATACAATGATGAATTCAGCATAAGGCCCTCAAGTGCCTTTGATCAGATTGCTTTTTTCACGGAAGTATGAACTAACCGGATCAGCTGTATATTAACTGCCATCATCGGTCAGTGTTGGAGGAGCGAAACAACAGAGTTGTTGGATCCTCACGGAGAAGCTTCTGTTCAACCAAAACTAGATGGAATATTATCCATTGCTTTTTGAGGAAATTGATTTGACTGCTCCACAAATAACATTCCTGTTGTTGTTCTTATCAACACATTTCACATTTCAGGTAAATCTGCACGTGTGGAAGTTTAGGACCCCAGTGGTATGCAGATCCAGCATCAACACAAAAACAGTGAAACGGACTTAAAAAAGCAGCACTGACCAACAAGACCAACAAGATGTAAACAGAGCTAAAGACACTACAGTGGCACTTTTAAGTTTAATCATTTATATTGACAATTTGCAGTAAGTTTATATTTATATGCATGTTAGAATTCCTGCATTGCCACACATCCATGCCTTTCATTCTCCATTGGTTGACTCTGTGCTGTGAGACTACCTGCGATGGGATCTTATTGAGAAAGTCATGTAACATTTTGCCATGTTTCAAGCATAGTTTTATTTGAAAAAATAACAACACTATTATTCCAAAGTTTAAAAAGTTAATTAGAAAACTGGCTAATGCAGCAATAGTCCATTTTTCATATGTTTACAATACCATTATATTTTCTAATGCTAGTTTATGAATTTAATAGGCTAATTGATCATTTAATAACCACTTAGCAACAATTCTACAAAAACAAGAACATTTCTAAGTGACCCCCAAACTTGTAATGGTTGCATGTACAGTATTTACTGTAATATAACAACAAGGTTTAATAAACAAAGAAGACACGATTGTGTGACCTATGAGTAGCCTGATGTGAATAATTTCCATGTTATCTGTCACATTTAGTGAGCTTCAACCTTCAGTTAATTAATAAGATTGTTCTTCTCTGCAGCTTAGGTCCCTCAGTACACAAAATATGAATTGATGCTTTAAAAAACACTTGAAAACTCAGTTACTGTGTCCAGACTGTGTGGGAATAGTTTGACCAGATCTGATTGACAGTGTTCTGATGGCATATGCAAAGTACCCCACTAATGTCATCAGATTTGGATTCAAATTTTGGGGCATCCTGTAGTCACAGCACTGACAGACACTAACAGTGTCTAACAAAGGACCTTTATATTCCATCATGTCTCTACTGTTGACGTGGTTATAAAGCATATTACTTATTATTTTTCTGGATTTATTTTAATTGAATTCCCTCTATCTCCCATCTAGTTTTAGGACTTGTAAAACCTGATCATGTTGTAGGTCACTGTATTTATGCACAAATAGAAAAACTGCTAACTGTATTAGTATTAGTAAAAGTATTTTTTTTAAATGCCAGTTGACCACCACCTAACGTTCACCTCAACTTGTCCTTTTCCCATACTAGGCCCATTCTTTTTTACTTTTATCAAAGTATACTTCAGCTGAACAAAAGGTTACTAAAACAATTATTTATTCAAACACAGTTGGCTCATATGCAGTACTGTGATTTTATTTTTCGAATATAACTTGAGATTTGCTTGATATTTTCATGATAAGGATATAAACTGTGTATGGTATGTTAACATGTAGAGCTGTATGAACCACAAAGTAAAACAGGACTTGTTAGATTTGCTTGACTCTGTTCAGTTGAGGGAATGAATTAGTTCATGTCCTGTTAAGCTATTTTTTAGAAATGTATTGTAATTGATAATGACTAACACCTGAAGGACTGTGCAGAGCACAGTGGAGCAGGTAGGAGGAGGTCTGGGTGGAGCACAGCGGATTGATCTTGAATCTCATGCTACTGCTACTTTAAGTTGCACATTGTATTATAGTTTTAAGGTAAGTGATGGCATCAATGCAGCAGGAAAGTTGTGGATTTGGCTACAAAATAAAGTGCTACTTTGTTAAAAATAATATAACGCTGACGTAAGGAATATGTTTTTATGAATAATGCATGAAATAATATGTAATACAATGTGCTTTTGCGACACGCCTACAGAGATTTATCACCTGAATATGTGGTTCCCCTCAGATCTGTCTTTTTTAGTTTTTACAAATCGGCTTATCTTTTAGCTCACTAACACTTTCTCCCTCCACCTGTTCGCTCTTCAGTCCTGTCTAGTGTCAAACATCATCCAGCTGGAGAAAAGAGTAGAAGCTAAAGAACTAGATGTTTTCGCTGGGGCTAGAAAGAGAATGAAATTCATCAGTGTTCAGTGTTCTCTGTGCTACCGACATCCACAGCTCTCCACCACCATGTCCTCATACTGCTTATAGACCACATTATTGCTCGAGTCAATGTAGAGGATGCTAATGGGACTGAGTTTAGAGGGGACGCAGCAGCTGGGTGGACTGACACCGGGGTCCATGGAGTTCATGAGGGTCTGGATGACAGCGTGGTTGGTGGGCTCCAGGTGGGAGCGCAGCGGGAATTCACAGACACCCTCACAGTAAAATGCCTCATAGTCCAAGGGAGCGATGATCCAGTCGTCCCAGCCCAGATCTTTAAAGTTCACACGGAGGGGTTTACGACTGCAGCGGGCCCTCCTACGTCCGCTTTTCCCTCCTGTTCCACCAAATGACCGTTTGAACAAGGCTCTTTGTCCGTGCCTCTGGCGCTTCTTCTCATGTTTTGGATTAGATTTGAACGATTGATGGAACTTAAATCCAGCTCCTTCCTTCTTCATTTTCTCCATTGCCTCTGTGGACAGACTGTCCTTGGTGTCAGTATGTGAGAAAACCACCAGCAAAGCGTTCTGCTGCTGCGGCCGAGCACGGCGACCCAGCCCCAGCAGCAGCGGATCAGCCACTTGTTTAGTCAGCTCAGACGAGACCAGGAGGTGAAAGCAGGCTTGTGGTGGTTCTGCGGGATCCCCCAGATGGGCTTTAATGCTGGACCACACGTCAAAAACCTCCCACCTGGGGAGACTACCATCCAAAACCTCCACAGTTCTAGAGTCCAGGAGCTGTGTCTCTGAAGCCCCCTCAGCAGAGCAGGAGTACAGACGGATGTTGTAAAGGTTTCCTCCGGTTGCGAGGACAGTCTGGATGTCTACTGAAGGTTTCCTTAGGATTCTCAGCTCTGCCTCCAACAGCGCGTCCACTTTGGACAATCTGGTCAAGTCAAAAATGTAACGCTGACCACCCTCCCATGGTGGAAGGTCTGATGAGGATGAAGAGGGAAGCACAAAGATTGGGATGTTAATTTTCCTATACTGCACTAAGAAGTTTGGACACTCCATCAGAATAAAGTGTTCTCCCCCCCCCCCACACACAGTATGTGTGGATGCATAGGAGGCAGTGGGAAACGGAAAATCTGTATCCAGTATTAATATCAATATTTGATATTAGAATACCTATATTCAATCATTGCTCCATGTATCAGAAACAGAAAATACATATAAAACCTGTGTTTGTTCAGTTTTTATACTAAAAAACAGATTGTGAGGATCTGACTCATCCATTCTTCATGAAATTAAACACATTAAGACTTTATGACCTGGCTGATTGTAATACTGTGCAAATTATGTATAAGGTGCATGAAAAGCAGCTCAAAAAATCAGGTTTCACATTAGATAAGATTTTCAAAATAAAAGTTGTTCTTATTAATTACTAACGACTCACATGCAGAAATGAAGCGTTAGGAAAGTATTTAGTTAAAAAGAAAATAAACCACTGACCAACACCTTCATATTCAAAAATAATCACAACTTGGCCTACATTATAATAAAATACAGTGTTATGTATCCAACCTTTTCCTTGATCCACAAAACTTGTTACTGTGCTTGCAAGTCCCCGTGAATCGTTCATGTCTCTGGGCTGACGTTGGATCAGTGTTCGGTATAAAAACACCATGTAGTCGTGGAGAACCACGCGATTGTTCACCGGCCGCTCTCCCCCACCCGCGCCGACGTCAACGCTCCGCAGAGAACCGGGCCGCGCCGCTCCGGTCCCCCCCATTCCCACACACAGAGCGAACAAGAGCACAGGGGCCACAGTCGGGTCCATTTGATGAGGACGTCTGTGTAAAATTAATAAAAAAAACTCCAGACGGGACTGAGAGATCCTAAAATCCACCTGGACTCTTCAGTAGATGTTTGACAGGGGGGGGTCTCACTTTGACTCATTTACTTAATATATGGAGTCTACCTGTGTGAAGGTGGGCGGGTCCACAGCCAAAGCAGCCAGCAGGGGCGTAGAGCGGCCATGTGTAGGGGGGCCTCCAGAGAGACCGGAGATGAAAAGTTTGTTTTCACACTCATGTTGCATTAACTGCTGCTGTTAATCTTGCATGATTTATGTTTTACATGTAGTCATTTAACAGACCTCTTTTATCCAAAGGCTTCCTGCATCAGAAACATTAGTAGGGTCTCTCATGTCGTTTTCTAAAATATGACTTTTATTGTATTTGCAAATCTTTCTTGTGTAATTAAACCCTCAGTCGCACCACAGAAGCTTAAGAAGGAGTTCAAAATGACTGCATGAAAATCTGTGAGGTTTATGTCCTTTGCAAGTAATGATTGCTTAAAGTTTGTGATTCATGCAGCACTTTTCCACCACATGGTACTGGCTCGACTCGACTCGCCTTTTTTGGTTTTCCACTGGGCAAAAGTTGTGGATAATACACCTTACCTGCTCCTTTTTTGGTATCACCTCTGTGGAGGTTCCAGGTACACAGAGGAGGAACTATATTTACAGGGGAAAACAAAGTACCTGATACAAAAAGCAAAGCGAGTCAAGTCAAGGCAGTACCATGCAGTCGAAAAATGCTAATAGACATCAGCAGTTGCTATTAGCATATGTCTTGTGGTGCTTGGACAGACCCGTATGGCGAGTACCCTTAAATCTTCTGTTGTTTATGTGCAAAGGCAGCTCAGTTGTGTCCAAACAGGTTGATTGACTTGGCCACTCAAGAACTGTCCTGTTTGAAAAACTCTTTTATTGCTTTAGCAGGATGTTTGGCATCATTGTCTTGTTCTGTAGAATAGAACAATTTGCCAGTGAGTCCCAAACGTTATGGAGGGCAGTGTATCTGTCCATCTGTCCGTCAGGGGATATGAGCCCTACTCAGCATCCAACATGGATGTAATAACCATTATTATGGAAATACCTTTAGTAGTAACAGAAGATGTTGTGTTTAAACAGTGCAATACTTTTGCTCACTCAAAATTGAATCTGTGCTGTTTAACATACACATCCATCCAACATCTATTTGTGGCAGTTTACAGTATAAGAACATTGGTATTAACAGTGGATTCAGCCTTTAAGAAAGGCAAATGACCCCTGCAGAGTCACATCTCTAAATATGTGTTCCATCATGTCGTCTCTTTCACGTCTTTGCACTATCAACAGAATCACAACTCCTGCTCCTCTTCCTCTTCCCGTTCTGTCCGTCTGCTGACCTGTGTTCGACCGTCTGGTCTGCATCAGTCCTTAGGCGAGTGGAGGGCGTTCCTGAGAAGCTCTGTCCAGGCCCCAGCACCTGTCTGACAGTCACATTCACCCTGGAGCTCTGGATGTACCTGGAGCACACGGCCCAGTCTTCATCTGACACCGGCTCCAGCACAGCGTTGTCCTGCAGCAACGAAGCTAGGCTGTGGCCTTCACTCTCTAAAGCTGGACATCCCTGAGGTGCTGGGATGATGCGTGGGACAGCGTGGTAAAGGAGGCGGCTCTGCCCCGACATCACCATCACATCCCCACTGTGCATGTACATTGCAGTGGGGGAGTCCTGTCTGCATGGTCCTCCCAGAAGGAAGATGGCTGACTGCCCAAAACTATAAGAAGAAAAAAAACACAGTGAAGGGGTGGAATACTTTTCTGTAGTTTACATGGCCATTACTATATTACAAGACATCTGTCACCTGAGTGACAGCAGCGGCCGGCTGTGATCTAGTTCTGATTCGTCCACATGGATTCCCAGAGAGGAATCAGATCTGTAGTAGTTGAGGATTCCAGCCTCTGCAACGAACCCCGGGAATCCACAGGCGGCCGTAATTTGGACAGACAGCGAGTGGAGATCAGCTGGGAAAGGACTGCAATGGTCGGCAGAGTAAGTCTGTGAATGGAGCGACAAAAGAAACATTTGGATCACACAAGAGGATCAATGTGAGGGAACACAGAGAAATAACTCACTTGTCTTTGAATACATTTTTTCTACAAACTTGCTCACAGACAGTCAGATGTTCAACAACACAAGGGTTTTTGGGCAAATCTTTCAAAATAAAAGCATCACAAAAACTGCACAGGGAAGAATACTAACACAATATATGAGTCCTATAATCCCCCTGATCGCCCTTCACAGAAGCTGTAGTGGTTTTAGACTGTGGGTGTGTATACATTATACTTAGAGTACACATTATCTGTGGATTAAATATCAAGAAAATTCACAGTGGACAGCACCGCTGACTTTAAGAACTTGTATTTTCATAGAAGTCATAGGAATGTGTCTTTTTTACACAACACTGACATTTATGTGCATTCACACCTCTATATCAGCTATATCTAAGTCCTCTTTCTTACCTTGGTGTCCCAGTTGTAGTGATATCCCAGAGTGACCCAGCGCAGCCTCTCCAGTAAAGTTTTTTCTTGTCTTTTTGAAGGAGATAAACTGTGGAGAGGATCAAACAGAGACGACACTCCAAGAGTCTGATAGTGCTGCTTAGAACGAGAACTATTACACTGGTGTCCTGCTTCTGTTTGAGCTCTTAACACATCTGGTAAAAACTAACAGGCAGATTTGTCTGGTGATCCAGCTCAAAAGAACAATACAAAAAAACAAACAAGCTCGAGTTAGACAGGTGGTCACTTCAGTGGTGCATGTAGGGTGGGGTACAGCTACAGTTAGTCTCACCAGAGGCCATGTACGCTCCTGCCCCATATGTCCTGGGTGTCAGAGGGAGACATGTGCATATCCAGGTTGCACACGTTGGGCTTCTGTGGGTAGTTCTTCAGGCACTGTCTGACCCAGAAGGGCTGGGAGCCCAGCAGGAATGGGTTTGAGATGAAGATGAACCCTGAACAACACATAGCAGTGGGTCAGAGTAAAAACTGTTTAATAAAATTAACCGCATTGTTACACGTGTGAGCTCAGTGGATTTGGTATGTGCACTGGATTTAGGCGAAGAACCACAATCATACGTTTCCACTTGTGTTGTGTTTACCTGGGTATCCCTGCAGGCCATAGCTTCTCCACTTTCTGACAGGCTGTAATCCCACTCTGGCAGCCTCCGCGTCACTCACTGCAGCAGGGTCCAGTTTAACTGCAACTACCTATTAATAACAACCCAGAGACACGTGGATCTTCAGTATTTTGCACTGGTCTGTTCTTTACACTTAGACCCAGCGCATTTCATATTCCAGTCACGTGATCCGCGTCAACGTTTCTTTCCTCTCACCTTGTCACTGGGGGGTCCACTGGAAAAGTCAATGACATCCCTGTAATCTGGTGGGGGGTTTCTCCTCTTGTAAAACTTGAATATTTTTCTGAACGCGTCTTCTCCACTCTGCACCACGGAGGCTGCCATCTTGCTCATGACGTCACTCAGCTGTCAAATCTTCTTCTTCTTTGGTGTGATGCAGTTTTAACGAAAGGTCTGTGGCATTGACTTGTACTCTCTCCAAAGGTTAAAAGACACTTATAGAAAAGAGAACGATACTTTGATTGAATCTTATTAATACATTTACTGGTTATGACTTTAGTAAGTATGATCTATAAATTAATAAATAGATACTGAGAAGTAAAAGAAAAAAATATATGAGCGCGGATATCGGCTGCGGTAAAACACCAAAGAAGAAGAAGAGATTTTTACGTCATAGGCCAGAGTGTCATACAAAGGACGAAACATGGCGGCGTCCTCTAAGAAAGTTTTTGAGATCTTCGTGTCTAAAGTACCATGGACTGTAGCCGGCAGTAAGTCAAATTACTGGTTCACATTATCATAGACTTTTAGAGGCAGTGTTATATGCGTCTGTAGCCAACGTTTTTATCTCCTACGTCGTTTTATAACGGTATTGTGAGCAGCCTTGCCGTCATTCACGCCGTCTAACGTTAGCATTAGCGTGTGAGGAGAGTAACGTTAGCGTGTGATGTGAATGAATGAGTGAGCAAAATGCTCAGTAACGTTAGTTTAACATTTGCAGCACCTTACTCAGACTGTAACCAGCCATCATCATCATCGTTGTACATGTAAGGTAGAATGTTTGACCTATGGTTGTAAACTTAGCTTAATATAGTCAAACATGGTAACTGGTTACTGTTAAAACAAGTTACTAGCCTGCTACTTGTCTCTGTATATTCATCTGTACTAGCATCATTCTTGCTCAGAAATATCACATAATCTCCAACATGACTGGACTTTGATGGCACTTTATTCCAGCCGTGCGACCAATCGCATCATGACAAGAGATTTCTTCATGGATCTCATGTGTGTGCAGCATCGTGTAGATGTTCTTTTTAATCTACAGT
The DNA here is from genome assembly GCA_034779795.1 of Ctenopoma multispine. Taxonomy (NCBI): domain Eukaryota; kingdom Metazoa; phylum Chordata; class Actinopteri; order Anabantiformes; family Anabantidae; genus Ctenopoma; species Ctenopoma multispine. The sequence goes on from JAUYWH010000004.1 coordinate 17,108,287, forward strand.
GATCACAGTGATGTGCAGTGAGTGTTTCAGTGCAGAGAACTCTGAGTAAATCTGCTTTCTGCACAACATAAAGTGTAAAGGTTGTAATATATATTGACGTTTTATGGGGCTTTTTTGATGGTGCCGTGCTGTTTTAAAGACAAATGTTCACTATTGTCTCAAAATATTTCTAGCTCAAGTAGAGTAATTCACTGCTTCACATGAGTGATTCGTAGTTTTGGTTGATGATGGTTTGTAATTTTACATGTTAACTCAGGCTGAGCAAACTCACAGTTGATTGAAGTGACTTTTATCATCCGTTTTGGAAAAAACAACTCTTAAAGTGACACATCTTGGATTTAATCAAGTCAGATTTTAGGATTGTGTTCAGAGTTTGTTAAACCTGGTTAGTGGAACAGGCCGCAGATGTAAGATATTATTTGTTGAGTCAAACGTTGGAGTGAATCATGAGAGCATGAAATGTCCTTGTTTGTTTTTCAGAGGAGATGAAGGAGTACTTTGGACAGTTTGGTGCTGTAAGGAAGTGTCTGCTACCATTTGTAAGTTGATACAGCATTAGAATGAGCACCGTGTCTAATATTTACTTTTTCTGTTCATCATAGGTTTTGTTGATGTCACAGTTACCTTCTTACAAGGTTATTATGCATTGTGCACATTAATTTATTGATGTAGTCGGGTTCAAAACAAGAATGAAACACTGTTAAATACCTATTGAACTGACTTTGTACTTTATAGTGTGTATGGATTTCAATTTCATAATCTTTAAAGGAGCTTTTACAGTGACTTCCAACATTGCCACAAGGAGACAAAATACTTAACCAACTTAATCTAGGGTCATTACGTTATCTGTCATGTCTGGGTTCATTCTGGCTGAATCCTGCAACATCTTTTATGACTTTCGTGTGTGTGTGTGTGTGTGTGTGTGTGTGTGTGTGTGTGTGTGTGTGGGTGGGTGGGCGCTGTTCCAGGATAAAGAAACAGGCTTCCACAGAGGCTTCTGCTGGATCGGGTTCACAACAGAGGAAGGACTCAACAATGCACTTCAGAAAGACCCACACGTGCTGGAGGGAGCAAAGGTGAGAGTATGCGTATCTTCACCATCCACACTGTGACAGCTGACTACGACTCATGAGAGAAAAATTGAAACAAAACTTTTTTGCTAAATGTTATGTAATTACTCCCCCTATTTTGCATTTACCCTATACTCCTCTCTACAATCCCCATCTATATAAATATAAATGATAAGTGATAGGACATGTTGTGCTGAGGCTTTGAAGCGTGTGTCAAGTAATCTAGGGAATTCTTTGTGAATGGTGTGTCACAGCTTGCTTCGATGATGTATGTGATGACATATGAAGCCTCGCTAATGGGACACACCATGTGAGTGGTTCAGAAAGTGGTTCGTGATTTGGCGTGCCGTTAAACTTATACAGGACAGTGAAACACGATAAAATAAATAAACATTTTCCCACGTTAACACAAGCACATTATCTTCTTCATGTGTGCACATGAAGCCAGAGATGAAGCCTCGAGAAATGAACCATTTTGCGAACCAACTGGCTGGGAGGCTTCATAAAGCTTCATCTGGCTTCATCACTAAATGAATCAATTAAGCCAAAGCTGAAATATGTTTTTGTATGACATAATGCAGAGCCTAAATAGAACAGGATCTAATACAATTTAAAAAATCCTGCTACTCTGTGTGCATAACGTCTTAATTGACTGCCATGTTGTTTGTTTCCAGCTCCTGGTTCAGAGGAACAGACGTCCATTTGCAGGACAGAAGTCGAACACAAACGGTGAATATGAGTGAAGCTCGTTGACGCTGCTGCATCGATGACAGACACACATGTGCTATTGTTATTCTCACATCTTGACTCATTAAGACTGTGTTGTTGTTGTTGTTGTTTTTGCAGTTCTTTTTAACTTGACCAGTCTCTGTATGATCCAAACTTGTTCTCCTCCTTTTGTACACAGCGAATGAATGATTTTTCATCAGTAATGTCTTTATTTATTGTTAGTGATAGGGTTATACTTCCTGTAACCATCCTGTCACACGTCATCAACAGCACAAAGCAGCTGAATGCTACGTTATAAAGTTTATGAAACATCATTATCTCATTTTCATTTTATGGCAATAAAATGTTTAATTATAGCTTGTTTGAATAATTTATTGACTCTTAATGTTGCATTTTATGTTGTGATTTTGCTACTTTTGCGGGGGTATAGGATCTGAATACTTCCCATGGCTGCTGCTAAATAATACAAATTTGTAGCATTTGTTTCAGATTATCTGTTTTTCTCTCAGTACAGCGAATGCTAAATAAACTCTTAAATGGCAGCAGTTAGAACCTTAGTAAAAACATTATGTCTACGTGAAAACTAATATTAATATGTCAAATAAAAATTTGCATTATGCTGTAATGGGAATAATTTCAACGTCTTATTATTTGGGTCCTCAAACCATTAATGTGCAATAGCAACACAATATTAAGAATTATTAGTTCAGTTGGGGGTTTGCTTATTTTTTTGCATCTTACTTGACATCATGCCACTTTCCTTTTCATGTCAATGTGTTGTGGAATGTGGCTATGAAAGGAAATGGGAGATAAAAAAAAAAAAAAGTCAGCCTAATTATTATTTTTAAATTCGCTATTATCAGTTCTTTTATATTTCTTATATTGTTTTTAATTTTAAGTTCTGTGTTTTACTGTTTTTTGGAGAACGGCTGACAACCGTGTGTGTCGCGTGTAAAAGACGTCATCGTGGTCTCTCGAGTGTAGTTTTAATCTACAATAATCAGCGGATGAAGTCATTTATTTTTACTTAAATTAACCCTAACTGTCTTATCAGAAACTATAATACGTATATGGTGTAATTATAATTACGATAATCTGCTGATAATATAAAGGTAATCTTGCTCTGTATCCGCGTACGGCCAGACCTTCAGCTGCTGTAAGACTACGTTAACCATCATTCTTTGCTCTCGCGTGGAACAACTCGCGGAGAGGTCAAAACAAAACCGGCAACGGAGAAGGATAAGGCGCGTGGAGACACTGGTAAGGTAGCTGGTTGTTCATTAAAAGTCTTTGTTCTGACAGCTGACAGTTCATTTGTGGATATAAATGACAGCCTGTTGTGTGGTGTTTGTGAGTTTGTGTAGTCTGTTTCAACATGCTTGTTACAAAACGCAGTCATTGCATAACAGCCGCCATATACTGTACATTATCGTCGTCTTTTTTTACGCTAAGTCTTACCAGATCTCATGCGACCAAGCACCATTTAAAGCCTGTGTTCCTCCCTGATAACCACAGTCAGTTCTGTGGGAACACGGATGTGTAGGTGACAGGGTAGCATTTATTCAGGGGTTTATTCAAACGAATCCTTTTTGGGTTTATGCCGAATTAAAAAGTGGCTCATGGTGATGACAATAATGTATTATATATAATTAAACTATTTACAATCATGTCTGCCTAAACGAGGAGTCCAAAAATTGTGAATTTCTGAATACAACATGGTGGACATTTGTGAAGGGATATTCTGCCAATGATCAGATATGAGATTCAGTTTGCTAATTATAATCAAAACAGATTTTGATTATTAGTGATGTCATTAGATTACGTTTTATAGACTAATTTATTACAGAAACCCTGCATTACTAACTGCAAGTGTGACCATGTCTCTCAGGTTTGTTGAAATACATAATTATATTGCTATAGTAACCCTTTAATTACAGAAGATAAGAATATGTGCAAAGGTAGCTCTCTTTTTTGTCACAAAAAAGTAAAAAGTTAGACAAGAGCCTGGGATGTCAAACAAAGGATGAGCACAACAGTGTGCATACAATACGTTGTAGCTGAATATTTCTACTGCAGCAACAGGCCATATAAAGGATGTGCTCCACAAACCAGTAGCCTCAATCTCCATGTGCACATTGTTCACATGACCTGAACCTTCACAGGCCTTTTCTGATTGTACTGTGTGTGCTTGTGTGACAGCGCTTGGTTAGGACTACGTCTGCAGCAGTGGTATAGCCGGAAGTGCTGGGGTTGTTAAGGCTCATACACATATATTTGCTTGGCACAAATGCAACAAGGCAAAAATTCAAATTGTGTTGTTGTGATAGCATAACAGTGAAATATATCAATATTGGATAAAAGGTGCCCTCTGCTGGCACTCTCTGAGGTAACAATTTATCTCACACATACTGTACTGGTAAACATAGTGAATGCTGTGACAGGTGTCTTTCGGCCATAGTTTATTCAGTATAAAATTCTGAGTGATCACATTAATGCACAGATTCCTTAACTCTCATGTTCACTCTTTCTCTTGTAGTGCTGTCAATGGCTGGTCGGTTCCTCAAAGTCTCCTCTTTGGCCGCTGCGGTGCTTGGCTCCTCTGGGTTTTACCTGTACAACCAACAGCTGGACCTCAATGACCTGAGTGTCGTCCGATTTGGACGAGCTGCAGCCGTTGTAAGTTACTGCACACCTCTGCTCTGGGACTCTTCACTGGAGGATTGTGATTTTGATGGACCTTCCTTACACACAGTTTACATCATTCTTTAGTTCTTTACACATTACTGTTATATTTTCCTGCAGACGGCGGTCATCAGCTATGACTATCTGACTGCTTTCAAGCATGTGGAATATGGCACAGAAGAATACTGGACACTGAAGTCCAAGGTACATTATTACTTTTGCTTATTTCCTATATGTGTGGAGAAACATGCACTGATTTGAGCCTTGAGAAACGTCACAATAAAAGCTCCCAGTTGGTGGAAACTGTTGTGAAGTAGCATCAGTGGGTTTGCATTTGTAGTAAAGTACAACAGCTTAACAACCAGTTAAATAAGGCTCCAAACTCCAAGAGTGAGGTGAGGTCAGTTTGTGGTGAACCAGGGCTTGGTTTTAGGAAAATCTGACATGGTTGACACTGTTTGATTACATGCAACCAGTGATAAGCATGGATTACATTACAAATATCCTGATAAGCGGCACCACGGTGCAGCTTTTTTATTTTTAGTACCTGAACTGCTTCTGTGTTTGCATTCTGGCTTTCAGATCCAGTCTATAGCCAGTAGTTAGTTTTTTGAGACTTCAGAACTTGTTACCAAAGTGAAGAAAACACTTTGGAACTGATATGCTTCTATTTTAATCAGTATAGCTGTCTACACTCACGGGGTGTTGGCTCATGTGTTGCATGTCAAGCATGCTACATGCAATGAAATGTGAGCAAAGCACCAGTTACAAAAAACAAACAAACATCTGATCTTTTATCTGCTAAATGCTCAACTGAGGGTGAACAATGGAGATCATAGGGAGTGGGGATTAATTACATTATGGATGAATCCAGGTGAAAAGTATTATTGTCTGTTATTCATAAGTAGGGTAGATGGGAACCTGTTGAGCAACAGACTGTACAAACAACATGCAGTAAAAACATCACGATTATTCATAGTCATATCCACCAAGACAAAATCATTTTTTCAGGGAAAATCCCACACATGGGATAAAGGTAACAACAGTAAATGCCAGCTGATATGCACCGACTGATTTGTGCAAGTGTTTGTTGAAAGGCCACAGCTCAGTCAGGTTCACTCAGGAGACTGGTGCTGTAAAGGTCAGAGACCACCTGCTCTGACAAAGGGTGCACAGAGAGCTCTGCTGCAGCAGGAGAGCTGCAGTGACCCCTGAAGAGCATGATTCAGCACGGCTGGCCTTGAGTTTGTGACACACAAACACACACTCACAGGCGCTCCGTACAGCCCTCCTGGGCCCTGCAGGACAAGCCTGGCTACACATGCTGATTAGAATTAATGCATGGTGCTGATTTAATACAGAGAGGATGCTTGCCTCCTAATTATTATGAAGTTATAGAGGTGAGGCAACAGTACAACAACTCCACGCTTGTTTAGTGTCTTTATGCTGCTGAGTTTTCCTGCAGTGTAACATTTTCATCTGAGGCGAGGTCACTAACAGGTGGGACAAAACACCGACCCACTATGTTACACTAACTTTCACATATAGAACTAAAACCTAAGTTAAAAAGAATAATATTATAAGAATGTTATGACAACAGACAGTAATCTGGATCTACAACTGAGACATGTTTTTGTCTTGTTTTCAAACAATGACTGAAGTAAAGAAAGTCAATCTTATGTACTGTGCTATTTAGTTATTCATTCTGTTTTTCTAAGACACACCACAGGTAAACGGTGCTCTTTGTCGCATAATCTAGTATGTAAGTATGTTTTGCTGCTGAAAATCCGAACCACCTCAAACCATTGAACCGCTGTTTTTACCAACCAGATCATTGTTCTCATTACCAAGGAGTGGAGCCTGTGTTCTATGCTGCAGCACAGTATAAACGGTTTTAGAAAATTATATACAGCATGTAAAAATATATCTGTATAAACAGGTATACCGTTATACCGCCCAACCCTAGTCTAAGTAAGACTGAGATCTTATAAACAAATCTATAGCTGTTGGATAAGTGTGTCTGTCCATTGCCAGTTGCAGAGAGGATTTGATCCGTTTTTTTCTCTAATAGTTATAACTTTATTTGTAAAGAAATTCATAAAGTCATCTCTGCTGACAGATAAGGGAATCGTAGGTTCAACAGGGCTGAGACTCTTTGTCAGCCTGGCTACAGTGCTGAAAAGAAACCTGGGGTTGTTCTTATTTGCCTCAATAAATAGGGAATAATATGTTGTTCTAGCTTTACGGAGGGCTTTGTTATACGTTACTAAACTGTTTTTTAAAATTATTTTAAATTCGGTGACAGTATTTTCAGACAAACATCTGCTGTAGTGGAATTTTTTCTTATGTGATGTAGTTTCCATTATAGTAAATTCAAATGTTATTAAAAATGGTCAGACAGCAAAGGGCTTTGAGGAAAAACTATTAATTGATCAATTTCTACTCTGTAAGTCAGAACAAGATGGAGAGTGTGATTAAAACTGTGAGTGGGTTTATTTACATGTTGAGTAAATCCAATTGACTCTAACAATGAATTGACATTTAGGCGTTTAAGACTGCAACTCTGCGTCCTGGGCTCCACTCTGGGATATCAGGGTTTAGGAGGTCTAGTAAACTTGGCCAAATTTCTAGATATAAGAGCTGCACCATCTAAAGTGGGATGGATGCCGTCTCTTATAATCAGCCCAGGTTGCTTTCCAATTGTATATGGAGCCCACGTTGTTATTGGGACACCAGGTAGACAACCAGTAATTAAATGACAACATGCGACTAAACTGATCACTGATCAGATTGGGTAGGGGTCCAGAGAAAACGAAGAAGAGTCCGACATTGTTTTAGCAAAGGTACTCACCGATGCAACATTTCTTTTAGTGACTTCCGACTGGCGTAGTTGGGTGTCATTACCTCCTTTAAGATTCAAGATTCAAAACACTTTAATCCCAGAAGGAAATTATTTTGGCATGGTACAGCAGTTCTCTGTTCAAACCATAACCACAGTCTCTGGCTGGACGTGTTTCACTGTCCAGCCAGGACAGAGAAGAGGGTGGGAGGGCTTCTCCAGGATTGAGAAACTCCACACCAAGAACAGAGCCAACCCTCCGGATTAATTTGTCCAGTCTGCCAGTGTGTGTCACCTTCAAGCTGCTGCCCCAGCAGACCACAGCAAATAAAATGGCACTGGACACCACAGACTCATAAAATATCCGCAGCATGGTGCTGCAGATGCAGATGTTAAGGGACCTGAGCTTTCTCAAAAAATACAGTCAGTCGGCTTTGGGCCTTTTTGTACAGAGCGGTTGTGTGTGTTGACCAGTCAAGTATATTGTCTAAGTACACTCCCAAGTACACAACCTCCACCTCCTGGCCTCATATAGAGAGAGGAGTGACAGGACAAGTCCACCACCAGTTCCTTTGTTTTGCTGTTGTTAAGCTGGAGATGGTTTTGCTCTCACCAGTCCACAAAGTTGTTCACCACTTCCTGGTACTCTGTGGTGTCTTCACCCTGAATACATCCTACAACTGCATAGTCATCGGAGAACTTCTGAAGGGGCATAACACTGAGTTGTATCTGAAGTCTGGTGTACAGGGTGAAGAGGAACAGTGACAGAACCGTCCCCTGTGGAGCACCTGTGCTGCAGACCACAATGTCATACACACAGTTCTGCAGGCGGACATACTGGGGGTGGCCTGTGAGATAGTAATCCATAATAATCCAGAAAATCATGGGAGGGTCAACCAGCATGTTTTTAAATTTCTCCCCCAGCAGTGCAGGCCGGATGGTTTTGAATGCACTGGAGAAATTAAAAAACATAGTCCTCACTGAGCCCCTTGTCCAGGTGGGTGTAGGTACAATGGAGCAGATGAATGATGGCATCATCCACTTAAAGTTGGGGCTAGTAGTCAAACTGGAGGGGGTCAAGTAAAGGTTTGGCCAGAGGTCACAGGGACTCCAGGATCAGTCTCTCAAAAGCCTTCATGATGTGTGATGTACGAGTCATTGGTCTGTAGTCATTTAAGACACTGGGACGTGGCTTCTTATTCACAGGAGCCGAGCAGGACTTTTTCCACCCCAGAGGAACTCTTTCCAGATGCAGGCTCAGATTGAAAATGTTCTGGAGAACACCCATAGCTGGGGAGCACTGGATTTCAGCACCCTGGGGCAGACTCCATCAGTCCCTGCAGCTTTTGTGGGGTGAAGCCTGTTCAGCTCTTTCCTCATCTGATCTGCCGAGATGACCCCCACATGAGTGGTAGCTGGGTCGTGTGGGGGAGGGACAGAGGTTTCTGTTGTGGAGCTGAGGTGCAGGTGGATCTGAGACCCGGCCTGTTTAAAAAATCATTAAATTCATTGGCCCGATCCACCGTCCCCTCAGTCACCTGGCTGCTGGTCTTATAGCCAGTGATGGTCCTCATGCCCCTCCACACCTCCCTGGTGTTCTGCTGCTGGAGGCTCTGTTCCAGTTTTTTCCTATAGGCATTCTTTCTCTCAGGATAGATTTGAAATCCTTGGTGACCCCGGGCTTGTTGTTTGAAAAGCATTACCACTAAAGGAGGCAGATGAGAAACTAAACATGTGGAAAACTGAGCAGGACAGAGAGGGAGAGACAGAGGGAGACAGAGAAGCCATAGCTAACAGTAGAACAAGCTAGCGGAGCTAAGAAAACAAGGTAATACACAGTTAGCAGGAGTTTTAAAACAGGTGCTTGAGCAATACAAGCGTCGAGAATGTTTTACCTGACTTTATGTGAGCTATTAAATATGTTTATGAACCCCTTAAAATACCTTTATTTCTGCATGAACTTGACCTAAAATGTGATCAAATATTGAATTTGAGTAAACTGTAGATGGGCAACAATGTGTTTTTTTGGAGAGAAGCAGCTTCCACACATTGTTGTTCAATGTTCTCATGATGATGAATAGGACTGTGAGTAGGACACAAGAATTTAGCATATCTAGTCTAATCTTCCGTATTACGGCACAGGGGTTGTGATTCATTATATTTAATAGTAGTTGTAATGTTTTGTCTAATTTGTTTCCCTCCACTGCAGTTTTAGGTCTGAACATGTGATTTTAGGTATTTCAAGTCCTATATTATTAAATTATTATATTGATTAATTATTCATCCTGATCATCATTGGAATGTTATTTGAAGTGTTTTTAATACATGATACGCACAAGCCGGGCTACAGATCTGCAGTATCTGCAGACGTCTTTTTCTATTGTCGCTTCATCATAATTATTATTAGCATCAACAACAAGCTATGTATGTTATCTGTGTGCTAACTAGATGTAGCTCATTTGTTGTATTTCACAAACACACAGTCCATACATAGTTCAGTAGTTGGTATCATGTTTTGCCAAAACACCAGTAGATATTAAAACCTTCATGAAGGTAGGATTTGTTGATAGATTATTAGATTACATTAGACTCCATTAGTTTGAATTAGGTGGACGGAGACAAAGCAACAGCTTTTCTGAGTGTCTGATGAAGTCAACATGTGTTCTCTGGCCTGGCACATCTGACTGGAACTTTTGACTGCACGGTTAATGAGCTCTTGTTTCTGCATCTCATCTTCGTTGTCTTGTGCGTCACCCTGTGCGTTCTCTCAGCGGAGCAGCCGAGCTGCTTTCAACCTCTCGTGAAGAGCTTCACTCAAAAGCCACTTAAGCAGCCAGTCTTGCAGGCTCATCAAAGGCTGCCCTGAGTGAACCGAGGGGCCATTCACAGCCAATTAGAGTGCATCGCAGAACAAGCATGGGAGCACTCTTTAGTTTGCCAAATGAGCAGAGGAACATGCCCTGCAATAAGAGAACAGATGGACTGCTCTTTGTCCTCTGCAGCAACAGTAGCTAAGTCTGCTGTGATTTCCCTCAACCTCCGGAACACACTGTGATTCCACACTACATTAAACTCCGGCGCAACATGTGTTCCTAACAGGAGTAGTAGTATGGTTTCCAGTTTGATATTTTTATTTTTAAAACATCATATTTTAGTAGTATTGTCAATGGCAATAGCAAAAGCAAAGTGTCCACATCCATGCCTTGTCATTTTTTAAAATATATATAATTGTGAACAATTAATCTAGGTGTTCCCCAACAGCCATTTCATAATGTCCCATTGATGGCCGCAACAACACTCACTGGGCTGCAGACTTACACCAGCAGTTGCTGTCTGTTGGTTCAGGAAGACTTGGTTATTGGTTCTGATGTCCGGGTGCATCCGCTCTTTGTGTTTCCGTACCACTCTGCATGTTGTAACTTCCTTCTTCATAATCTCAAACATCCTCGTACAACAGTCATATGTAGAAAGTGCAGTTGTCTTGTTGACTGTGCTCCGCATCACAATATTCGCTGTGGAAAATTTTCATCAGTTGGGGTGTAATGATTGTCCAAATCCCTAGTAACTCGATTTTAGTTTTTTGAGAGTTGGTGGATTTTGAAACACAGATGGCCTAAAATCTATACTGTTTATGGATGTCTCACAACGCAGATGACCAACACTCTGTACTGTCCCTGAATGCAACATGTCTGAGTTGCAACTGACCACTAAATATTCCATGTAGACACATGGAACATAAAGCCTGGACACAAAGTTAAGTGATAGGAACTCACAAGATCTGAATATGATTGTCAACAGTATTACCCAGATAACCTGCTAATCTCTGATCAATAGGACTGTGTTCCACAAATGTAAGAACATACAGGGAAAGTCTATCTGTGTATGTTAGACAAAACAAGACATTTTCTTATCTTGGGCTTAAGAAACTGTGATGTGAGTTTTAACTATTAATGGAACTACTGATAAAAAGATGAGTGTCTTCCAATCATGCAACTCTGAAAACGTTGTATGCATACTCAGGAATCGTGCAAAAAAGAGCATTGTTACAAACCAACCAACTCAGTTGAATAATCCACAATGGCCCTGGTGATGCCTACAGGGAAGTTTGAAGGGGGTGATTGAGTGTTGTTTGTTTAAATGTTGAAAATTAGAAATGGTCCCTATATTAGTCCTAACTTTCCTGAGGTTGGCTGGGCCACTAAACTAACACCCTCCACATACGTTATGCAGAATCCTCTCCATTTTCCATAAACACTGATGTTGGTACTTAGCGTGTTTGTTAAATGATGCCCTCACAACCTTAGTATAAACTTAGTCTTTTGGGCAAAGGCTGAGATGGCGTACAAAGAAAGAGACTAGAGTCTTTAATTGTGAGGTTGAGTGAAAGCAGCCTCATGAGGAGATGAGAGTGCACTACAAGCCGCAAGGTTATTTTAGGTGATAGAATGAAAAGAGGAGGGTAAGGGGGAGGAGGAAGGGAAAATGATGAAATGGTGACAGCGAGGACAAACAGATACTGATGTCTAATGATCCCCTTCCATCCTCAGCTGCATTAGAAAAAGGCAGGAGCACAGAGCTGATTTGGAAGAGCAGCCATTTTGAAGGTGGCTTTTCATGGCTGAGATGAAAGGGAAAACGAAATGCTGATTCACCCTGCACATCTGCACAGTATCACGCAAATTATCTTTCAACACCACCCCAAGGTTAGAGATAAAGAGTTGTCTTTTACCCCTATTACAGTAAATGTTCCCGAGGTTGTCATAGTAATATGAAAGCACTGTGGGGAAGGAAATCAAAGGCTCTGTTGAGGGTGATTAGTGGCTTCTCACCAGAGGAGAAATCTTCCTTGCATCAGCTACTGCCACAATGGGTTCTAAATTTTCATTTTGCGTATCACTTACTCACAGAGTGCATGACCAGGTTATGCGGCTCAGTGGCTTCTCAGCGACAGTTGAGAAACACTACAGATGTTACCTCAGGCCACCCAGTTCTACAATAGAAGAACATTTACAGCTCGATAAGTTGTGAGATGTTATAATCATTGAACTATTGCTTGTTTATATGCATGGGTTACAAATTGAAGGAAAATATAAATTAGTGGAGAAACCTTTTGCATTTTATACATGCCCCGCAACATGTATAAAAATGCTGAACAGGTCCAGTTGATTCAGATTATTGCTGATCTAAGTGACTTTGAAAGAGTGTTCATTGTTGAGGTACAGACGACAGGAACTTCAGTCATAAAGATGCTCAACTGACGTTGGTGGTGTTTCAATAGTAACATTGACCAATGTGACATCTACATTTAGATCTATGAGATCTATGGGTGGTGGACAGCATGCATTTGATGACCAAGATGCTTGTGCATTAGTGCGATATGTAAGGAAAAACAGAAGAGCAACTCTTCCTTGGGTAACAGAGAATGCCAGTGCAGGACGTGATCAGACTGTCAGCAAGAATAGATAGTGCCATTCACTGGGCATGATGGGTCACTGGATGGTTTGATGAGTATGAAAATGTTGTAGATCATATGCTACGGCCTTTGCAGTCACCTGTGTTTGATTTTGAATCAATTTCTTAAACACCATTTTTCACCACCAGCATCAAAACACCAATTGAGGGAGTCTTATGAAAGAAAGGTCTTCCATCTGCCCGGCAGAGTTCAGTCCAGCAGAGAATTGCAATTTGGTGGCCCAAGACCTTACTAGGACACTTTGTGTTAGTTTTTCCTCCTGTTGCCTCAAAGCTTTTTCACAAGTGAGGGTAAAATGAGCGATTGTGTATCAGGGATTTGGATGTTGCACCAGGCCATTGTGTTGAAGAAGCAGTTGAGCCTGAAAGTGAAGCTCCTAATTTACCAGTTGTTCTATGTTCCAATCTCCACCCATGGTGATGAGCTTTGAGTGGTTAATCAAAAGAATTAGATCTTGCATACACGCGACTAAAACTAGCTTTCTCTGTCACTTCCTCCTTTGGTGGATAGAGAGAATAGGTTAAGGAGCTTAGAAATCTTGAATGAACAAGAATCAGATGAAATGATTTTAGGTATTTTATGAAGATGACTCCAAACATGGATGAGGTCCTGTTTTACTTGGCTCTCAGGTTTTTTTTTCAGTATGCCGTATACTTGCTGGTTAATTGCGTGAATGTCTGGCTGCTTTATTGTCTTGCTCTGTGGGATTTCTTAGTGCCCACTGCATTTTGGTTCAGGACAAATCATCTAGATCTGTTTCAAGTCAGAAAGAGTAAAGGCCCAGAAAGAATAAAACCAATTCAACTATAATAAGGTCTATATGAAAAAATCAGAAAGTTCAAAATTCAAAAGTACTTACCTGTTTTTCAATACATGGTTGCAGAAATAACACATTATATGCTGCATTATATTGTCTGTTGGAGGTTGTAAATTGTAAATTCAAACTTCAGAATATGAACTTACATGATTTATTGAGTGATGATTTTATTCTCAGCACCACAAACTGTGTACCTTAAGCAAGTTTGTCCTCACAAACTAGAAATTAGAGAAAAATGAACATATGCAATAAATGTCCTGAATATTTGCTTCATAGCAGTAGTGGTGAAGTTGGAGGGCATATAACATGCAAAGTTGTCGTTTTGGTTGAGGTTGGCGTGAATAAGGGTGATTAATGGTTATGCTACAACTGTCTGGTGTGAAACGGATAGGAAACTTTAGTGCTCTTTCTTTGAAATGTAGGAAAGTTAAAGTTAATCAAAATAGAAAAAACACATCTTAGTAGTACTAGATGCAATTTGTTTGCACCAGCTTAATCATTTTTCTGTTTCTGTTAGACAGGAATGCATTTCACTTTTCCACCAGCAGATGCCAGCATTGACCACATCCCTCAGCACGTAGATCAGCGCTGGTGCTTTTTCAAAGTAAATGGGACTGTGCTCAGCTCAGATAAGTGCCCACTGCCACTCCAGCTCTTCAGAGGGACACACTATGTAAATACTGGGGTGGGGCTAGATAACTGCTGACCTTGACAAGCTCAAGGCAGCAGCTTATCAGCCAAACAAGTCTGAGGCAGGAAAATCCTTGAGGGACATGGAGAGGAGGGAACGTTTAACATTTGCTTTCCAGCTGCCTGCTGTAGTTAGATCATTGCTGACAAGCTGATCTCCAGCAGCAGCACAAATACTCAATTTCTCCATCACTGCTGTAGTCTCTGTGCCACCCGGGGCAGAGTCAAACAGCAGCTGGCACAGTGCCTCAGAACATGAGATTTAAACGTTGCACGTTTTTCAAGCAGTGACCCCTCAAACATAAAATGTCATTTAAAAAAACAGAGGAGCTAGTATTTTTCAGCCTGTAGACTTTATTACACAACATAAGAGACTTTTTTCTGTTGCGTTGTAATGACTGAAATTAAATTACAGACTAACACACAGAGAAAATGATCAAATAGTGGCTTATGGAGGTTTCTGAATGCATCCTGGCTCCATTTTGAATAAAAAACATTTATTTTTATGTATTCAATAAAAATACAGATATGTTTGTCGCCATCTCTTTATCTCTGTTGAGTTACCATACACACATTATATATATATATATATACTGTATACACTTCATTAAAATATCCCAAAACCCCATCTACATACACACTGAGGTGCCTCAATGTTTCTACTTTTAGCTTAAATTAGGCTGTGTATATTTAAACTACAATCGTGTGCAGATGTAGCTAATGTGCATTGACATTTGGGCCTACCAGGCTTCTAACAAAGGCCTTTTTGGATATCAATATCTACTACTCATGGTACATCTTGGGTAAGACTGATCATGCCTAAACACATCAAAGCATCTCTGTGTGGATGCTTCAGTGGTCACAATGTGGATACTATCTCACTAACTATAACAGCTGAGTGTTTCAAATCCATAATGAATTTAAGGCAGCAAATGGAAGTAATGTTTTCCAAAGTGGATGATATTGAAAATCAATCCAGGAAGAGAAACATTTTAATTAACTAATTTATAGAGAATAAGGAGAAAACTGGGGCAAATGGGGAAAAAAGGTTTGGCAAATGGTCATAAACAACCTGGGACTAGTTTACATGAATATGGAAATGAAGTGTTCCCAGAAAATCAGTTTGTTCCAGGCAGGGGCAAGCAAAGGAAAACAGTTGTAAAACTTCTCCTCAAGGAATTTCTGTCAAGAAATTAAAAGGCACAAACATCTCAAGTGTATAAATGAAGACTTTTCAGACAAGTTACAGTTGAGTAGAAAAAAAATGTTTCTCAAGTATATAGTTTGGTGATATCACCAATCACCAGAATCTGTTCCTCAGATAAACCTGTATGCCGAAGTTTGGCCACCACCAAACAAATAACCATTTTATTGATTTTATAATTGGAAAGTTGCAAACAAAGTCTTTTTAACATATGTAACAAAATCACAAACGTTTTGAAAGCACAAAAGCACATACCAATTCATAGTTATAAACTGAACAAACATCAAGAAATACACACTGTGCCATTATGGCATCTGTTTTTATAGAACAAGAGTTTGCAACTTGAGCAGACAATTTTAAGATGAGGTAATATAATACTTTATTGATTGAACCTGGGGCGGACATTCAGGTGCCACAACAATAGAGTAAAAGTTAGATCAAAATCAGAACAGAAAACATTTCAGAGTTTAGTATAAAAAGAAAAAATAGAGCAATACAAGTAAATATTGTATATAGTACTAATCACTCAATATGCATAGAAATGTACTGATGCTTTCTTCGTGTTTTACACTGGCAGCAAACCATTTCACCTCCTCTCTGGGTAGCTTCTGGACTTGTTGAGGAGTAGTTCTGCCAACCTTATCAAGCATTGCACAAAATCAGTGGCAGTTTAAGCCTCTTGAAATTATTTTGTTCACTATTTTTAGTTGAGAAAGTGTCAAACATTTTTGTTCCTATTTCTATTTTTTGACAAAGCCTGGTATCCAGCAGAGAGGTGCTAAAGAGCCACATGCAGCTCTGGAGCCGTGGGTTGCCAGTCCCTGGTATAGATTATCTCAGTGGAAGCATTTTTAAAATGCCAGCAAGAGCTCTTTTTCAAAGTAATCACATTTTATTTAATAATATTTACTAAGTTGCACCTTTCCAGAACTTTGGAATGAGTCTAAAGATGTAATGGCAGGTTTTACTGGTTTCTATAGTAGACATACATGTGTTACCATTAGGCCCGCCAACAAGGGGGGACAATGGGTAACTTGTCCCGGGCCCACGGCAGAAGGAGGAATTGGGCTCTTCAACCCAACAAATTATCGAGAAGATTAATTTTTCAAAATGGGTCTATTTGTGGAAACAAGTATTTAATAGTTTAGTCACAAAGTTTTTTTTAGGCTGGAACAAGTGGAGCGAGGAGGAAGCAATGGGGAGTCGCATCATTATAGAGCGAGACGTAAACATTTATCAGCCTATAACTTGACCTCACTGTCCAGTCCTGCTCTAGTTTAACGTGTATGAATCTTGTATAAAAGACACAACATGTTCTCTCTGACATAAACAGCTGAGTGTGGTAGCTCCATCAGAGATGAGGGAGGTCCGACTCCAGCAGCAGTCTAACCACAGTTAGGAGGCTCTCAGAGAGCAGGAGAATGATCAGACACTTAATTACAGCGTCACTGCATTATGACCATCTAAAATAACCGATTCTGATGGAGGGAACCTAAAACGTGAGACGGTAAAACGAACGTTAAAGTCACATTACAATGATACTAGTACAAGAAACATGTCTGGAATCACCGGTTGGTGGTGTGTTTCTGAATTTGACTGGATTATTTGATGAGTTTTCTAAATATCCAACTTAATTATAATAGTCTTTCACAATTGAAGAATAAACATTTAGGTAGGTAGTTCTTGTGATGCAGGTGACAGATACTTTAAAACCATATGTTTTCTGCACCAGTTAGCTCATAGAGGAATAATGTTTTACCATTTAGTTAATTACTTTTCATGTTTTATATAAGACAAAGTTGACAGCAGATGTGGAAGTGGAGGTGGTGTAAGAGAAGAGTTAGATTCAGTCCTATGTTTGGATTGAGAATTAAAAGGTTTGCAGTTAATTATTTCAAATGTATGACAAAACAGGCCTCTGGGTGCCTTTTTTAACTTCTGAGGTTAGTGGAATCACCAGATTTACATTTGTTATGGCTTTGAATAATAAAATCTAGGCCAATTTATCTTCTGTAGGAGGACAAAGTAAAAAGCAAAGCAAAAAATCCAGACTGTCCGCACTGATGATGTGAAGTTTAAGTGTCCAATACAGTAGTCATCTTACATGTTACGGTGAAACACTTGTCATGGTGCTTGGTCAGTTATGATAAACTGGTACTACCATTACCAGACAATGGCTGACAATTGTGTTGCTATTTCAATGTGAGGATTTGCTTTTCTCTGTTTCATGCAGTTGAATTAACTTTATTCTGTTCTTTTCTCCATCCTTCATCCTAATTTAACAGTAGCTAGAATTAACAACTCACAAGCCATTCCCATCATGTAGGTAAGCTGTTTATTGTTGTATACTGTATAGAACCATTAAAACCAGAGTTTCAGATTAATTCATTACATTATAGATCATTTAGTGTTAAAGGCTACAGCCTTTTTATAAAGGTGAAAATAAACAGGTACTAACAGGTTTTGGGTTTTATTAAATTTCAATTTGAAAAGCTATTTTAACACGATAAATCCGAGTTTGCCTTCTTGCTCTTCATCTCCAGTAACTGCCTTATGCAACATAAGAAAAAAATCCTTCTTCATTAGAATGTGTTCCCATTGGCTCGTGGTGAAGGTGGAGGCCCCACCTCCAACCAAACGTGGTCATGAATAATGCAAATGTGATGTAAATACTGGAGAGAAGGGAATCAGTGCTGATGGTAAAGATGGAATTGGAGAAAACTAATCAACTTCAGGCAAATAAAATGTCACTTAATCACAATGTTTAATATAAAAAAATATGATAAAAATGAACCTAAATTTGTATCCCTAAATCAATAGTAAAATATTACACATGTTCACAGAGATTGTAAGTTTCGCTGTATCACTGTATAGCATGCTGTGTGGTGTATTTGTGTTGTGCGTAAACGGTAGCTCTGCTGATCCACTGGCTCATGGTGGAAAGTGCTTCTGAGGTTCACGTGACTCTGAGGCACAAATACTGAAGCATGACCAAAAAAATGCAGAGCATGAAATGTGGCTCCTAGTGAAAAATGATCCCTACCTTACCAACACCCCCCTGTCTCTCTCATCCATGTGTGCCATATTTTTACTGTTCCTGTTATATCAGAGTGAGAGAAAACAGCACTGTCACAGGAGCACTGTAAGAGCTCATATTACACTGGGGCTGTAAAAATAACAAATACCTTGTATTCTTCCTTGTTGGATTGCTGTGTTAAAATAAGTGGCGCTTTTGTTTGTACGCGAGCTGAGCCTCACTCAGTTTAAATACCATACGTTGTGTATCATTGTGTTAAATGTCGGAGGATTTCTTGTGAGTGGCTTTGCTAACTCCTCAGGATTCACCGCCGTAATACTTGTAGACGAGGTCTTTTGACTAGGCCGGCTTAAATCTGTACACGTTCACACACATACACATTTCCCCCCTCTTCCCCGTGACATGCAGCTAGATGAGCCTCAGTGAGCTGAGTAACAACCTAATCATGAGCATCCCGATAATAAATAGGCCTTGTTCATAGTCCACTAATTCTAGTCATTTAAACTGGGTGTGGCAGCAGAAATCAATTACTGCAGCTGGGTTCCCAGTATAGGACTTTGCACTCTGCTGTCCACAACACATACCCTTTTGACTTTTTGCTACACAATCAGACATTACTATTTCTTTATATTGAAAAATATCTAGAAGATTAATTTTGTGAAGAAATTAACATTTTGCACAAAATAATTCTGCAATAGAAAAGACACAGCTTAGTTATTATCTGTACCAGTGTTATTTGCAATGTCTGCAATAAAATCCTGAGTTTTGGGGTTTGATGAAGTCATATTTAGCAATATTTCAGCTCTTTTAACCACACTGTGATGTGATTTGATTTTGGCGAAGAAGAAAACATTCACAAATATGGATGTTTTAGGTCGTCAAATGTTTGTCATACAAAGTAGATTCATCCAAATTTAATACATTTATTGTTATATAGTCAATGTACAATATTTGTTCTGTAATGTTTTAATTTAATAATTGTTTTCAGTGTTTTCTGATATATAATGCTGGGAAGTATTCTCATTCTCTATAAATTCTTGCACACTCCATTGATGTAGATTAGCTGTAGGAGTATCATTAACGATTGGACTAGCACCGGAAAAAAAACAAACACAAAAAACATTTAAACTGGCTTAGTATTTGTTTTGCAGAGGTTTGGTTGAGCTCATTGAACCTGTCTGTATGGTGAGGATCGGTGTGGAATTGATTTAACCATTGTGTGTAATCTGCTGGCTTCATGGCCTCGCTTCTCCCTGCAGCACTTGCACACAATCGGACAGCACAAAAGGAGGGGAGGAGTGATTCCTAGAAAACAATTTGCCATCTGTGCTTAATGGCATCAGAAGGCTGTCCACTGACCTAAACCACAGGGAATTGGCCCCGGGGCCAATGCTTTAATTACATATGTAAGGAGAGACTGAGCTACAAAGAAAATCAAAAGAACAAGAAGTCTTGAAATGATAGCAATTTTAAAAAAGTAGGATATTTTTTGTTTGAAGCGACTGATAATGCGGCAGATTGTTTCCAAATTGCAAGCTCGCTCTGATTTTAGCCTTGGCGACAGAAGCCTTGAAACACACCAATGTTTCACTGCAGTCTGAATGTATGGCCTCACATTCTCCACTGAAAAAGATAAGAAGCCTGAACCGTTAGAGCTTCATAAGTGTCCTCTAGAGGCTGCACTCATTATTCTGATAATACAAAAGTGTTGGAAAGAACAAACAACGTACTCCTACCAGGCACACAGACAGAAAAGATTCCTTCAGAGAAAGTGTAGGTGACCGTGTTGTTGAGTGTGTAGCATGATGATAAATGATGATGATTTAAAGTTGTTAAAAAGCTGTAACTGCATCCATCGCCTTAGGCCTCTAATTAGATATGTAAGGATGTAATGAAATGTAAGTTCCCATATTGTAACTATGTCTGTAAGTAATCAGAGGAAACAGTCTCAGTACATGAATACATGGTCAGTGACCATCAGTGAGGCAGCAGCAGCTGATTTACAATGGAATTACACTGACATTACACATTGTTCTCTGCTGCATTAAAGCAACAACAAAAATTAGCTCTGGTGATTTTTATGCATACTGTACAATCAAGGATAAGGTGAACTGAGCTGCTGTCATGTTTATCTGATACCTCAAGTTCAATAATTTGAATAGCGGAGCAAAATGTTGCCCAGCTAAACTCTTAGGGCCTGAATAGCGAGTGCTAAATAAAGCACATAAACCTTTGGTAAATCAGACCCTTATTGTTTGCAGGAGTTATTCTCTTCAGGCAAGTTTTAGCAGTTATCAAACAGCTTCCTTACCGACTAGAGGAGGGCCAACCCCACTTTGTTTGTAACCTGTTAAATTAAGACAGAATCTCAGAAAGCAACTTCTCACGGAGATTTGTGACACCACCCCAGACTTAATAAAGACAATCTTCATCTGCTTAAAGACCATGACTCTGTGAGAACTTTGTTTGAAAAAAAAATCTAAATAGAGTCTGATATCTTTAAAGCAAAAATTTCCATTCAGTGGCAAGGCTGAAAATCCCAGTGTTTCAAGCAGAAATACAGTTTGATGAAATACAGTTATTATGCAGAATGTGTGTCTACACCAGTCTGCAGCATAGATGGATTACTGTATGCTATTTTTTGTTAAGTGACCACAAAGAGGCGCATGGACCAAATGGGATGGTGCTTCAGTGACGCTTTCTGTGTAATGCACATCTTGCTTTTAGTGCGATTTCCCAGTTCATCAGGTGTTTCTCTCAGTGGCATGACAATCAGGTGTGAGTGTGGGAGGTCCTGTCTTATTTAAAGAGGAGAAATCTGGACCTTCACGATCAACCTCTGATCTTGACAGCAGGGGTATGCAGAAGTGCATGGTTCGCACAAAAAAGACTTTAGAGAAAGAGGTGTTGATGCTCACCAGGCTGGAAGGTGTTACAAAAGAATCTTTTAGACAAACGGGTAACATTCAACACCACTGTCCTCCAGTGGATAACAAAAGAACCTAGATATTCAGCTGGAGAAGTGTTCTTATTCTGAATGTTCTCATTCAGACACAAAACTGTAACATGCTTGCTAATGACTCGCAATTCTTGTCTTTTATCAAGACCATTTAGCCACATAAGTAGCTGAAATCAAATCAATCTACAAGATTCCCAAAACTCACACTCTTAGATGGAGGCCTATTGTTGAACTACCTGCATAGTTTATGTTCACACACACACCCTGCAGACTGCAATTTTAGCATGAAAAGTTATTATTGCTATAATAACCGCACTTCAAGGCCCCTTCTTTTTCTTCCTTCACTCCTCTCCTTTCATTTTATTTTCCTCTCCATCTCCCTTCACTCATTCTTTCACCCTCTTGCATCCATTACACACCAGCCTCCAGCCTTTTATTTACTGTCCTTGCCAACTGTGTGAAGAGGATGAGTCTTGAGATACCCGGAGGCATTCTGCGCAGAGCTCCTGTGTCTCTGTGTTGTAACACAAATTAACCCATGCGTCTAAATTCGCTAACGGTCCATTTGATTGGACGTCGCGTGTGTGGAGATAGTGGGTGGTGGCCAGTATCAGCCTATCCCAGAGCAGTGTTTCCCTCAGGCTGTGAGCAAGCAGCATTGCCATGGTGATGTCATCTTCAAGCTGTGAGCCCGCCTCCATCGGACAAAGCATACTGATTACTGGAGGAGAAGAGAGAGAGGAGCGATGATGAATCTGATGATTAGGCTACAAGCCATGGGCAAACTGATGCCAGATTTTTATTCTGATCAGCCCTGGAAAATCTACTCCATAACATAGTCTGACAGAAATAGCTTTAGTATGACTTCAGGTGATCAGGCTGTGTGATGGGAGAGATTGTTATCTTCTTTTAAAATCACTGATTTGATCAGACTCAGATGATTACAAAGAAGGAAGACTTAAAGACATTACAGACTTTAACTTGGTGTAAAACCAGGTCAAACGCCAAAACACAACAGATGTCGTATGTTGTATTTTGCAATTATGCAGACTACTTTTGTTCAGGATAATTTTTGTCAAATAGAAAAAAGACACTTTATTGATCCCTGTTGAAGTAAACCAGGCAGGTTTGGAGCTTTTTTAGCTTAATAAACGAAATCATCATTTAAAAGCTGCATTCTGAATTTACTCAGGTTATCTTTGTGTAGTATTAAAATTTTATGTGATAAATATGGAAAAAAAGTTTTTTCACAGCACTGTTCATTAAAAAAAATTGTCAGATGTTATTTTGTTTATTTATGCAGCATTGTGAGAGAAGATTGGAAAATTACAAACTTATAATATTCATTAATATTGTAGGAAAAAAAACATTTTTTATTATTTTATTAGCGCTGACTTTGTTGTTTTGGTATTATATTATTATTATTTAGTGTTTAATAAAGTAGGTTACTACAGTCTGATAGTTGGGTAGAGATTCAAGATTGAGCCCAAGAACCTATTTAGCCTATTTTACCTGTACATTTTAGGTAGCTTTAAAAACTACCTACCGAACTTTACAATTAGTCCTCCATATTGTGACACTTGAGTGGGTGACTCCTCCAGTGTATTGAAAATGGTTCCCAGTGCATCTTTAAGCAAAAAAGGCTCATCTGGGAATCTCTGTCGACTTGTTTCTGTCATTGCTTTGTCATCATTGCCCAGATGACACTCACACTGACAAATGGTCCTGTGGGAGCATGCCTTGGTCTATGTGTGTGTGTGTGTGTTTGTGTGTGCATGCTGTGTTGTATTCATGATGTGTGTAGTGGGGTTACAGAGGTTAAGGGGAGCTAATTTCACGGCTTTTTACTTGCACTGGTCTCAAGAGAGGCGCTCTCTGTTAGCATTATCACTTCCAGCTGGTTCAAAGAGGACAGACGGGGCTTGCCCACCACACACACACACACACACACACACACACACACACACACACACACACACACACACAAACACCACAGACGCCATCCAGGGCCCGTAATAGAAATACCTTCTCATTTGATTGTGAAACTCTTTCCTTAGCGTAGGGATGGGGTTCATAGCATATTATCAAATCTGAATTCAATTCCAATTCCTCTTAAGAGGAAATCCAAATCTAAACCATTTTCTGTGTAGCATAAGACATAACTTAATAATTAAAAATTGATTACCCAATTGATACCTCTGATCTAACAACCAGTTAACAGAGAAATATGGCCATTAGTGATAGATGATGAAACTGTGGTAATTAACTGTCAAATCTAAATATAATCTTTTACATTGCTACAGTTCAAGTAGGTAGGATGAGACTGTGCGCTTGTCCTTCTTGAGTTGCCAAAGTTCCATGGAGTTCAAGTCTGGGATTTGGTTGAGAAACACAAAAGAGAGTTGTCCTGAAGCAACTCGAGTATAGTCTTAGTCTTTGAGTGTTCCCATGAGCACAGTGGTCTCAATAATTGTGAAAGTGAGTACACTTGGAACAACCAGAGCTCTCCCTAGAGTTAGCCTTTGGGCAAAACTTAATAACTGTTTTCCTTAGGATAAATGACTGGATCAGTTGGATTAGCAGTAGGTTGGGCAGGAATAGTTGGACTCTCTCAGTCAGCAGATTGAAATAGAACTTTCAGAGTATATTCAGAGTTTAAAGACGATGAACGCTTGCATAGACAGTTTGGCTCCATCCACAGATCAGAATGTCAACACTGCATGTCAGATATTTTAGAATGCCATCACATTTGGTATGTGCACTCATGCTCCAGGAGAAAAAAAACATTTGAGTTGAATCATCTTTACAGTCTTTATTAGCAGTCATTGAGACTTTTTATTTATCTTTTTCTCTCTATAGGTGCATCGTCGGTCAGCAGAGCGTCTTCGAGATTTATGCTGTGCTAACCGGGGTACTTTCATCAAGGTAGGCCAGCACCTTGGTGCTCTGGACTACCTGCTGCCTGAGGAATATACATCCACACTGAAGGTGCTCCACAGCCGAGCTCCTCAGAGCAGCATGGAGGAGATCCGGCAGGTCATCAGAGAAGACCTTGGCAAGGAGGTAAGGCTAGGCCTCAGGTATAAGTCTTGTGTGGAGATGCGCGTTCACATGTGTAGAGCAGTGCATAAGATTGTCCAAATCAGATGCCTTCTCACATGGGTAGAAACTTCTCTTGATTTCATCAAGGGGCGGATACAGAGGAGATCACATTCTGATCTCCGATTGTACTATGGGGTCCTGCTTGTCCTGCTTGTTTTCCAACCAGCTCTGCCCTACACACTGCTGATTATCTGGATCAGGTGTGTTCAGCCAGTCAGAAGCCACAGGTGCATAGGTGTTTGGAAAACAAGCATGACAGCAGCCCTCAAGGAACAGCAATGCCCACCCATGCTCTAGAGTGAAGATACTGTACATTAATAGGCTGGATTTTCAGGAACTAGAATATCACTCAGTTCACGTGAGGTTTTGCAGCAGTGTTACAGAGCAGATCATCTTTCTCTTACAGAGAATCTTTGACTGTCTGTCTGTATCTTACAGAGGGCACTTTACCCTACAAGTTACTTGCCACCAGTGACATTTGTCATTTTAACTCTGTCAAAGCAGGGTAAGTGCAGCGGTCAGCACTGGTCATTTAAGAAAAATGAATTTAGTTTCATATAATACAGATTCTTTTAGAAACAAAACAGATATTGTTTTTTTACTAGGACAGTTCTGTTGGCACCTAAAATCATCCACTGATCCAATAAAAGTAAATGCATCACTCACAAGTGATTCATGCATAGTTAAGACAATACATAAGAAATCTTTCAAGTTTGTATTTTAAATTGCCATTTCTTTTTGTTAAGGTTTTACAGTTTTATTGTGTGGTTTGATGCAGGCTCAAGTTTGATGCCTCCATCACTATTGTAAGAGCACATGTTCTTCCCTGCATGTGTGCTTTGAAGAAGGCAGAAAAAAAGCAGCAAAAAGGCATAAGTGGATATATATGACAATTTTGTCCTCATTCATTTCATAACCAAACCACATTCCTGATGTAGCTTTTAATGCCGCTGTCAGTACAGAGTGCGGAGTTTGCTCTCCAACTTGTTATGACAGCCTTTTAGAGGCTGCTAGAGGCAAGGCAATTGTTCTGTTATTCTCAGATACAGTACGTTGGTCTTCTCTCTCTACAGCACATTCCTCAGTGTTCAGTGTTGTGCATTTGTGTGTGTGTGCATTAAAGAAATTGTTTTGGTATACTCAGTTAAGTACATTGCATCAGCAAATCCAGGAACATTAAACATGTTGGGCCCTGATATGACACAGACCCAGTCTGGGTCAGTCCATAAATCTTTAAATTTGGCAAAATATTCCAAAGTCTAACAAGGTTAGTACACCATCATGCAAAATACATTGGTTTGACACATGGTTTATAGCAAGGTAGAAACCGCTTTAATTCTGAGGTACATTGGTTATTATAGATAATAAATAATAAATAATTTTAATGTACTTATAGTTTTGTGTTCTTGTTTTTTTGTGGGTTTTACAAATTTGGATTCACCAAAATCATAAATACAGACTGATGATGAGTAACACTTTTTAAAAGTTATTCATGAAGTGGTGTGTATTTCTAAGATTTGATCATTGGTATAAGCAATGCCTAAAACTGTTTGCTTTCTTTGTCTGTGGGAAAGTCACGATAATGTCGTATTAGAGTTAATCAAAGAAAAAAATCATATCACTGCGGACCTTCAAGTCTGCTCTCGGAATTCAGCAAACAAAACAAAACAGATGGAACAGAGTCAGTAGACATATTAGAGGAGCCAAAAGTTATTAACAGAACATCTGTCAGTGACGTATGATCAGAGCAGCTGTAGTGTCAAAAAAAAGAGAGAGAGGTTTAGGATGCATGAAGTAAGTGACTAAAACTTCTTTTCAAAGCAAAGTGCTCCATGACAAATATGTGATTAGATGAAGGAGATGACAGTCACTGAGATTTTAGAGTAGAAACTATTCCAGCTCCGGGTGATGTTACACTGTTAGGTGTGGGAACAGTTTTAATAGATTGTTAGTGTAGTGTTGAGCATTGCATTTGTTAGATGATATTTATTTTCAATCCAATTAATATTACTGTATTTTATTATTCCAAATTCATTCATATTCCAAATGTTTGTTAAAACAGTAACTTTCACACTAGCCTCAATAATTCATCTACATTGTTGCATCCTTCTTTGGAAGTCAGCAAACAAATGGCAGTCCCGTCAACGTGTGTCAAAGTCACTGTTTCACTAGCTAAATAGTATATTTCCATATTGGTTAAATCTAGATTGACATTTTAAAAACTTATGAATGAAAATCAGTAGAAGCAAGACAGAATACATGTGTGTGAATGAGAGGAAGACAGGTGGAAGAATGAACATGCAAGGAGAAGAAATTTTAAATACCTAGAGTCAACTCTCTACAAAGTAATGGACAGTGCACAAGAGAGGTGAAGAAGAGAGTGCAGGCAGGGTGGAGTGGATGGAGACAAGTGTCAGGGGTGATGTGTGACAGAAGGATAGCAGCAAGAGTTAAATGATGATGTTTGGTTTGGAGACACTACCAAAGAGACAGGAGGCTGAGTTGGAGGTGGCACGGTTTTCATTGTGAGTAACCTGAAAAGACAGAATTAGAAATGAGTACATGAGAGGGACAGCTCATGTTGAGCAGTTTGGAGACAAAGTTAGAGAGGCAAGGTTGAGATGGTTTGGACATGTACAGAGAAAGGATGGGGATATATTGGACAAAGGATGCTAAGTATGGAGCTGCCAGGCAGGAAGAAAAGAGGAAGACCTCAGAGGAGGTTCATAGATGTAGTGAAGGAGGGCATGCAGACAGTTGGTGTAACAGAGCAGGATCTTAGGGATAGGGTGACATTGGGGGCAGATGATAAGCTGTGGCGACACCTAAAGGGAGCAGCTGGAAGGAGAAGAAGAAAGGAGTTATGATTCAATATATTGCAACACTTAAGCAAGGCGATATATTGCTATTTTTTTAAAACAGATTTTTAGGGAAATTCTGTAATAGTAGTGATAGTATAAGGAATTCACCACCCTATGCAGTAAGAGTTTTATATGCAATCAGGACACCTATTTAGTTTAAATGCAGCACAAAATGAACCAGTGTCTGCTTCAAACATTTGCATAAAAAATATAAAATATGTTTTTTTCACAGATAATTGATTCAGTATCACAAAACATAATATTGGGATATTTGATATTTTAATAAATATAAATATTAATATTCTCTTACACTCCTATGGTATACAGGCCAGTACTATATGATGACACAAAATGGTTCAGCCCTAATTAGAGATATATAAGAGATAATGTTATATATATATAGAGATAATGTTATATATATATATAACATGCACAAACTTTCCAATACATGAAATTCTGGAGTCTCATTATATTTCGTGTCCGACTAAGGCCTAAAACCAAGGAATGAGCAGTGCTGAATTAAAAAGGGATGGTTCAAAAGAAGGGGACATGGAGATGGAATTCAAACCTCTTACATCTTCTATTTTCTCCTTGTTCCACTGTTTTAGGGGGATTGTCATAACACTTTCTAAAGCTGAAACACCACATACTCAACTGTCTTTAACACTTCCTAGGGAAAGAGACTGCTTTGGAAAACATACCTTTTACATGTCCATTCGAAATCAGTGGAATGTGTAAGGAAGATAATTATGAGCAGCAGTCAAAAACAGGTTACATTGCTTCCCTGTATTTCAAAGTTACAACTATTTCTTTCCTGTTTCATTCATGTTTATTTTTTATTATTAAGGTGTGCATTCAGTGTGGCTTCTTCCCATGTTTCTGTGTGACATCATTATCCTTGAAAAGACTATAATATAGCTCCCTTGTCAACAAAGGGGAAAACCAGAATGAATCAGTTCTCCTCCCTTTTGGAGTAGCAGGAGAAGAAGTGATACTGATGAACGGTGCCAGGAAGCTTCATCAGTGTCACTCACAGGAAGAGCCTCATAGTCGTTTCTGTTTGACTACATACATACATGCTTTTTTTTCTATTTAAACACGTGCTTGCGTTTTCCTTTCTGCTGGATATTCTGAGACACGAGTAGAGAGTAGTGTGTGGTGCTGTGCTGCTCAGCACCATTTGTGGTGACATATGCATTCCTACTGTGCGTGGGTTTGGATTTGTGTGTGGTTCTGGCTGTCATTTCCGCTCTATAGTGAAAGTGCTGAAAGACCAGCATGTGCAATATGTCATTTTACCAAACAGAATCTGTTTCCAGGCTGAATCTTACACTTAGTTGGTGCTGAGGCATAACAAAGAAAACATGAGTGCACTCCTGGTGCATGGGCACTTGGAGTCTTTCCTAGATAGAATGGCATGAGGGCAGAGGCATCTGTGGACATGGAGATTCAGGAAGTGACAGTAAATTCTCCCAACCAAAGTAGGATTGTCACAATGAACCAAAAAATAATCCTATAAATCCTATTATTAATAAATAAATCCTTTATGCTGATGATGTTACACTTTATAACCATGTGGTTCAGACTATATATACACACATATACACACATATACACACACACACACACACACACACACACATATATATATATATATATATATATAGTCACTGCTCTATCTACCAGTAGCTGGTGTTTTGCTCCTCTGGTATGTCTACCAATTATATATATATATATGTGTGTGTGTGTGTGTGTGTGTGTGTGTGTATATATATACATGGGAGCTCCTATCAGGCATCGTAGTGGCTAAGATGAGTAGGCACATGGTTCAATACATGAGCGAGGTCCAGAAAGGAATTGGTAGACATACCAGAGGAGCAAAACACCAGCTACTGGTAGATAGAGCAGTGACTCAAGACTGTAAGACCAGACATACCAACATGAGCACCGCCTGGATTGGCTATAAGAAAGCCTATGACCCAATGCCTCACACATGGATCCTAGAGTGCTTGGAACTGTACAAGATCAACAGAACTCTAAGAGCCTTCATAAGGAATTCAATGGGACTGTGGAAAACAACTCTAGATGCTAACTTCAAGCCGATTGCAAAGGTTACCATCAAGTGTGGAATTTACCAAGGAGATGCCCTGTCCCCTCTGCTGTTCTGCATAGGCCTAAACCCCCTCAGCAAGATCATCAACAAATGGGTCAAAATGGGAGCCACCTCCAAAGGTGGTTGAGAATGATAAGGCTAAGATCCTGTGGGACTTCCAGATACAGACTGACAAACTGGTTATGACTAACCAACCGGACAAGCAGAGGAAGAAGGCTGTAGTGATAGATGTAGCAATCCCAAGTGACAGTAACATCAGGAAGAAGGAACATGAGAAGCTCGAGAAATACCAAGGGCTGAGAGAAGAGCTAGAAAAGATGTGGAAAGTGAAGGTAACAGTGGTCCTAGTGGTAACTGGAACACTCGGGGCAGTGACTGGGCAGGTGGCTCCAACAGATTCCAGGAACAACATCTGAGAACTCTGTCCAAAAGAGCGCAATCCTAGGAACAGCTAAGATACTGCACAGGACCCTCAAGCTCCCAGGTACAGGACCCGAGCTTGAAGGACAAAGACTGCCCGCATATGTATATATAGATATACTGCATATATACACATTTATATACAGTATAATTATTTAAATCTTACCCAATACTTAAATATATTTGCACAATTTTAGCCAAATAGTTGCAACTAGGAAGAACATTAGTCCAGTAACAGCAGAAACCAGCTGGCCTGCAGCATGAATGTTAATTTGGGAATAACTGATATGCTGCTGTGCCACAGCCATGAATTGAATGGAAATTTTTTTCCCGCAAGTGTTTTGCTCCCTTTGATGATATTAATCTTGTAAGCTAGTTTGCCAGCTAACATATTGTTGCTTGTGGGCACATTTGACCATTTTCTAAATCATGGAGGTTTGTTACATAACAGGATGGATGATCAAACAACATCAACTGTTAACTTAGATAATTTTATTAAACCATTCTTTGCAATACTAAAAAATAGAACGCTAATCATAATATCATGATAAATTATTGTTCTATATGAACCTGCAACTTAAGGCACTGAACCTTACATTACAATTGGAGAGGGATGTTGGAGTTGGAAATCTGATTTCCTCTTCTCAGTAAAGCAGTTTCTCTGATTCCTTGTCTTCTCTGCTGTAGTCATTTATGTCCTTATCCAGCTGGGGCTGTGGCCAGCTGCCAGCAGACAAAATGGCCACCTTGCCACGCTGACACCAATGTGTCGCCATCCAACTGTGAGGCCTGAGGGGCCATTTTATTTGTGCCATAACTCATTTCAGGTAGCGTATGTCACTGCGGGTCTCCCCTCTGGGAGTGGGGCCCACACGAATACATTACCATGTTTATTAACTCCACAGCAGAGATTAACATAAGCAGTAACTGAGTGGTAGGAGAGTGTTGGAACCAGATTCTACAGGCCTAG
Organism: Ctenopoma multispine; assembly: GCA_034779795.1. Classification (NCBI taxonomy): domain Eukaryota; kingdom Metazoa; phylum Chordata; class Actinopteri; order Anabantiformes; family Anabantidae; genus Ctenopoma; species Ctenopoma multispine. The sequence continues at coordinate 17,139,253 of JAUYWH010000004.1, forward strand.
ACATAACTAGAACTGCAAATGCTCCAAAGAGTTTTGACCCTCTGTGCTAAGCTTTTTTTATACAAGTCAATTTTTTATTTTAAAACTGTTAAATTAGGATCATACTTCATTGGGATTTGCTAGATTCTCACTGTTGCTTTCGGGGACAGGCCCATCTGAAAAATGACATGTTTCCTTAACCCATGGAAGCACTCTTTGTATGTCAGATCCCATTGGATGCTTGGTGGGTCTAGACAATTTGATTCCATTTAGCATATTTGCATAATGAATAACTCAGCTTTTCTCCCACACAGGATCCCGTGCTGCTTGCATAATTCATCATCCAGTGACAACTTCTACAGAGCTCATGTTCAGCCTCTACATGGGCCAACACCATGTTCAAATTAGCGTCTTTTTTTGTGTCACTAACTAACAGCAAGGGAGTATCCCACAGGACAGTTTAAAGCATGAATATGAAGGAAGGTGTCCACTCTTTATCCTGGCCATGGCTGTCATATGTGTATATATATGACAGCCATAAGTGCATATGGCATTATGTCATTATGTTAATTGCTGAATTGACCTTTCAGAAAGGTCCCTGACCAGCGAAAAACATTCTTCTAATTTGGCCAATTTAAGGAATATAGAAAAAAATTAAACAGAAATGACAAGCTTTTAAAAATTGCACAGATTGTTGGTGATGGTAGTTCCAGTTATGTGTGGCTTTGATTGATTCTTTTCTACATAAGAAATGTAGGTATTAATCTTCTAAAAGTTGGATGTATCAAATTATTAACACAAATCAATCCCCATGCATCCCCATGTTGCCCCAGCACACTGCAACACTGGTGGCGAGTCTAAATGCATACACATATAGGTGAGATAGTACAATGTGGGTCTAAGGAGAGGGAGTGTTCTTTTTTATGTTTGCTGCCTTTTCTTGTTCACTTAACATATTTGTATCCATGAGGCAAGACAGCCTCAGGCTGGTGTGGAGGTTCCAAAGCACACAATAAGTCTTTTCTAATGACTCCAGGTCCCTTGGGAAGCCTCTTTAACCTTCAAACCCACACACTAATTAATGTGTGTGTGTGTGGTCTGTGTGTCCACAGAGATGAGTAGAAGCTAATAAGGGACTACCTCTGCTCAAAGGTCCCATTGGGTGCTGAATGTTCAGTGCTGTGATAAAGACTTGTACATCAAAAGGTAATAGTGGACCCACATTATTATAGTAGGTGCACCAAACCCTGAGCCTGTTTCTGCATATAGGGCTCATGATAAATATGCTTACTGTAATCATTTACCACTAAGAGGTTTAAAGCAGTTTTTCAAAGCAGCACATGGTTGTTAGAATCAGGAGATTTTGGTCCATATTATTTGTACTGACATTGTCTATCTCTACTGTATTAACATTACCCTTTGGTTTATTTGGCCAGCTCTAAAATAATTTACCACTTCCACTGTCTTTGATTGAACAAAGTTACTCTTATAGCACAAACCGAACTCCTCAGACCACCTTTGGCTATTACTTCTGTTGATGTTGCTTATCAGCAGATTTGTTTGTGGTTGCTGTTCCAATATTTTCCTGCATATACAGTTACAATAGACCCTTTACGATTTGAGCAGTACACGGTTTTCATAGTTTTGGGTCTATGGTTAGACCAAACTATTAAATAAAAGCTGTCAGTCTACACAGCTTGTTTTTAGTGTTTCATTCTAAATCCATTATGGATTTAGAATATATACTATTATTAATCATTTTAATTAAAATACACAGTCTGAAATTATAATTCTTTTGGTAATCAGCATAATATAAAGCATATAGAGTGTACAACAGACAATGAAAATACAGGCACGTCAGTCTTACATTATGATTGCATTTGCTAGCATCAGGGGCATATCTGTCAGGTTTTCCACGTAATTGCTGTGGTTGAAATATCACTGGATATGGTGTAGATTCAGAAAGATGGGGCCTTGACCCTCTGGTGGGTCTGTGCTGTGGAGCCTGGATGCATAGCTTTGTCTACATTTGGCAGCCAATTTGACTGTTATCTTGCTGTCTAGTGGTCATTTGTAGTTTATCTATTTAATCATTATCATGCTCGTAGTTATGGTTCAGCAGGCTACCTACCACCTAGTAGGTCAGTAGATTACCATCGATGGAATTTGGCGACATCTGTTGGTCATAGTAAATGTCATAGGAGCAGGAGCAGCAGTCAAAAAATTGAATGTAAAAGTGACAAAGTCCACATAGAAAATAGGTTGGGGTGGATGGGTGCATGACAAAACACAGGTCTTTGAAATGGGAGACAACTGTCTGTTTCCTGTTTCAAACCTTCAATCAGTTTTGTAACTTTATCTTAACCCAAACCACAGTCTTTTCCCTACCCCTAACAAAATCGTTGATGTGCCAGCAACCTTGTTGTTTTTATGCCTAAGTTCTCCACGTTCAATATTGCAACCATGACAACAAAGTTTCAGTGCGTGACCGTGCATGATATTGTGCCTACTGGCAGGTAGAGTAGGACCGTACTAAACCATATGTATTTGCAGATAAGAACAGATAATACGCCACTGAATAGCTTGATAAAATCGGAACCAGGTGCATTTGGAGATAAAAGGGAATCAATCGCCTTTTATTTCTCCTGAAACTGCATGCATATGTGGAGAAGTATAGGAAACTCAGTCAGTGTGGCTGTGAGAGACCCTGCTGATACAGACGATTGTAATTACGTTTATTGTTTACTTGAGGTCTATTGTAGATATCCATACTCTCTATGGGGTGCACCTTCTGATCATAGAAGTGTTGTTTTTAACCCTGTAAGACCCACTGTTGTAATATTGCAACATTGCCTTTAGCTCTTCTAAAAAGCATACCTACGAATGTTTTTTTTGTGAAACCAAATTTACATAATCAACAGACCCTATTGTTTAGTCCTACAATGCTATTGGATAAAAATAATGTACACTACTTACTGAGGTAGTAAATCATTGAGTCACAAGTAAATAGTATGATTCTTTTCTCAAAAAGACTATTTTTGAGTAAATATCTATTAATACACATTTGATGTTATAAATGAGTATTTGTTGTACAAGTAGCAGCTAGTAATGGCAGATTTACCAATGAACTTGTGTTCAGGTACAGTAAGAAATGTTCTCTATGCCTTTAGTGTTTCGCATGTGTTTAATGACGCATCAAAGCAGAACTCCAGAACCTGACACTCTGACACTCTTCTTAGATCCCATTAGGAGCCTCTGCCTTTCTCAGCTTAATGATCTTTCAAACTGTCTTAACCTCCTCCTCTGTCATCAAAATTGGATTACCACAATCTGACTGCTGCTTAACAAGATTGTATTCAACAGAGAGGTCACACTGCAAAAAGTCTTCATCCACCAAATAGGATATTTTGTCTATTGGTGACTGTTTGGGTCTTATGATAAACTAATTATCCTGCTGGCAACACAAGTTCAACTTGTTTGAGAAGTTTTTACATTTATTCCTTGATACTGTAAGCTGCAATACAAATGGCAAAGTCAAAGAAATATGGAGAAAATGCAGAATCAAACACAAGACCTTGTTGCTGTGAGGTACCACTGCCTCGCCCATCTGCAAAATGCTGAAAGAAGGGGTGCTGCAACTGCTGAACAAGTAAAATTCGCCCCATTGGCATTTTGTTTCTCTTTGAAGAAATGTGAAGAAATGCAAGCTGAGTTTCAGGTCCAGTGATTTAAGATCAATGTTTGCAGTTTGTATAAATTATGTTGGAATTACTAGTAAATGTATTTTACTATGATATTTTATTTTCTATGATACAGCCCTGGGAATAAAAAATAAAGTCCCTACTAATTGTAAAGTGTTCATTCCCTGAACTTAGTAGTTTAGTCAGATCCAGACTTTGAATAGGCCACCACAAACCCTTTTTTTCTATTTGAGTCCTTAAGAGTTCAACTTATTCTCATGTTTGTGAACAACAACCCAATTGTGCTTGAGCTTCACCTTACAGACTGATGATGAGACCTGATGTTATCCTTCAGGATTCTCTGCTTGAGAGTGGAATTTACGTTTCTTTCAGTTAAAGCAAGTCACCCTGGTCCTGAAGCAGCAAAGCATCATGACAACATTACACAACCCTCTAATGGGTTGTCACTTTCTACCTAGCATATTTTGGGTAGTGCAGTTATGGAAGATAGAATGTTGTTCCAAGTCTTCTCTAGTCATAGGCTAGAGATGATCAGATTGTTGACAGCGCTCCTGTCCACACTCATTACCACACTGCTCTAACTCTCTCTCCCACGTCTCTCTTTTCTAGGTGTTTGAGTTATTTGTCTCCTTTGAGGAAAATCCTCAAGGTGCAGCCTCTTTAGCCCAGGTCCACAGGGCAGTGCTGCATGATGGGCGGACAGTGGCTGTCAAGGTGCAGCACCCCAAAGTCCAGAGACAAAGCTCTAAGGACATAATGGTGATGGAGGTAAGTATGTTTCTGTTTGATGTTGAAAAAAGTTAGATTCCACTTCTTTGCTATAAAAGAAATCTGACTTTTTGATCGTTGTTCATTTACACTGTGTAGCACTGTTACATTTTTTGAAGAATTTGATTGAATATGAACAGATTTCATAGTCACTCAAGCTGCTGCTTTTGTCAGCAGTCACTTGTCAATTTTTTTTTTCTTTCTATTATTATGGTGCATACTGGTCTTTGTCTCATCTCTCTGTTAGTGGTTTTTGCAGAACTGTATTGACTTGATTTACATCTTGTAGTAAACCTTTTGTATTTAGCAAGCGTGAACTCAGTACATCCCTATGTTTTACAGATGTACCTGATTTGGCCACACCAAATGTTTTTTCTAAACCCTAAACTTTAAATTGACAGTTTAACACAACAGAATCCAAATGCAAATACCAAGAAACTCAAAATCAAATATATAACTTTTAACAGCTTCCTTGTATATAAAGTAATGAAAGCTGACAGTCTACACACAAAGACGTTTTTGATGAATCAAAATGATGAAAACTGTGTTACAGTCAACTTATTACTTATGTGTCTTGCATTATATAAGCATAAAATGTCAGACACTGACAGGACATCAGTACAGTACATGCTTCCTTTATCCTTGACAGTGATTTGTAATTTGAAGGTGTTGGTGAGGGCAGTCCATTGGCTCTTCCCTGACTTTGCCTTCATGTGGTTGATAGAAGAGGCCAAAAAGAACATGCCACTGGAGCTGGACTTCCTTAATGAAGGACACAACGCTGAGAGGGTAGCCCTAATGTTGGCCCACTTCCCCTTTCTCAAGGTACACATATTAATGACACTTCTTTCTGCCTTTCATAACAGCTCTATGTCATTCATAATGGGATGTAGTTTTTGCTATGTTGATCTCACGTCTTCCCATGCACTAATAAACAGCTGCTAATAATCTGGCACAGCCTTTTCAATTTAAGGCGCAGAATTTAAAATAGTATGCCGCACAGTTAATAGAGGTCAGACTTTCCCCCTGTTTATGACAGTTTTCTCTGTACTTCCTGTCAGATTTTCCTGAAGTGTATCAGAGCAGGGTTAGTAGAACGCCGCAAATCATATTTCCTTTACTAGACAGAGTTGGACTTTGTGTCCATTATCATTTAATTTCCTGGTGTCCTTTTTATTAATATGTCTGTTTGAGAACTTTTATTAGCTCTGGTGAATTTGAATTATACTTGCTCTCTTTCTTTCTTTGATGTTCAAACCCAGAGCGTTAGAACTTCTTTTGGTCTCCTCTTCTGTCATTTTCTTCTTTTTATCCTACATTTTTACAATTATATAAGATGGTATACTGTATGATAGAGACATTAAACTTTAATTCAAATATAATTTTGTGCAACTGCCTTCCATTACATTAACAAAACCCCAGTAAAATCCAAAATTAAGTCTATTTGTAGGTTTTTTTAATAATCATTAATAAATTGTTAATGATGGCCTTTTTATACATAGATTATTTATAGATAAACTGAGATCTACTCAACATGGACAGGAGTTAAAGATATTAATACAGAATGAAAACTGTTTAATGCTGCAAAAATTATCTTACTTAGCATATTCATAAACATGAATCAATTAAATCTCCATGTCAGTAACACAATATGTTTTCAAAGGAAGACAAGTTAGTAAAACTGTACTAAACAAAGCTTTTACTTTTCTTAACTTGTCTAGTTTTGTTCTTTAACAAAAGGTTTTATTTTATTACTTCATTCAAGTGTACTTTTTGTCAGGAGGCTTGAATTGATCATTTCTTTGTTTATTCATGCCTTTCAGCTTGGAAACTCAGGTTGATGTGCATTCTTAATTATCTCTTAATATCATGGATATCCCTGTTATTAAATCCTCTGACATTGCCTTTTAATGATTAATTATAGCTCCACTTATGACTTGGCATATACTATATTTACATTTGTGAATGGACAAAAATAAGCTACACTTTGATTTCTGTCCCTTTCCCTCCACAGATTCCCATGATTCACTGGGATCTGTCCACAAAGAGGATACTGACCATGGAGTTTGCTGATGGAGGACAGGTTAATGACAGGGACTACATGAAGAAACATGGCATCAATGTCAACGAGGTACTGTGTGGTCCCTGAAGACTGGATTTTTTCTGTTTATGCCTTGGTGCTCTCATGCTGCACAGCCTTTCAAATAAACAAAGTCTGTGTGTGTGTGTTGGTGTGAAATAAAAATGGAAGGAAGAATGTGTAGAAACAAACATCTGTTTGGTTGATGTGAGGCTGTGTCTTAAAGTGGGTGTTTAAAGCTAGAAGTAGGCGACACTGCGATGCTGGCAGGGTGCAATTTGGATGTTGAGCCCAGCTCCAGCGGACTCTGACCCAGTTTAACCCTGTGAAGATGCAGGGGCTGGCACCTGCAGCTGTCTATTCAGAAGCACAGTACAGAACCAAAGGGCAGTTGAGAGTTTTGCAACAATTGTTGAACGTTGTTTTCTTTAGAAAGAAGTTGGAATCAGTTTAAATTGAACAAATACACGTGTAAGTTGCTTAATCCATGTCCCTCATGTTACACATCCAGTATGACAAGTCAAATATATTTAAGTGTTCTGTTTTGGTTGAACCAATGTCTTCAGCTTCTCAACCAATGTCTTCAGTAACCACAACTTTTTATGAATACAGTACATGGAGTGCAGTCATATCTCTTACTGATATGGGGGACAGTGCAAAAAAATACAGTGGCCCAGTCTGGTCACATTAAGGTGCCGAGTTCAGAGGAAAGTCTATTTGGGGCCTCATCCATCATGTGATTACAGACAAAGGCTCCAGCATGCACCACTGTAACCTAATAATTCTATCCATTCTGCCTCTGTGTTTGTTTTATGAAGTCCTCTGTCTCTCTTTCTAGCTGTCATAATATTCAGAATCACTGCTTAATGTTCAGATTGTGTGTCCTTGTCTGTGTTGTCATTTATGTGTACATGTAAATCACATATATTGTTTACTGTGTTTGTCATTGTCCTCTCTGGGGAGTGATGCCAAAAGACTATGTTGCTTTTGGGTTGTTGTGCTGTGAGTCTGAGGTTGACTTCTTCATGACTAGAAGTGTTGCCAAAGTGATCGTGATACTAGTAATATTGAGTCTTCTCACCTATATCTATATTTTAATGTAGACTTTATTATCATAATTTTTAAATAGGTGATTAATAACAATTAGGTGATTTAACCATGTGAAGTCTAATTTATAGACAATCATGAGTAATAGATTAAAGGTTAGAGATTTGCTTTAGGGATGTGTCTTGCATGTCTCCATGCCAATGTTACCATTAAGTTTGAGAAATACTGTATAATTAAAACATGATGGCTGTTCTAGCTAATCAAAATAATGTATCAGAGAAAAATCTTAATATGTCATTTTGGATATCACAAATTGTAAAAGATGTAAGCATTATTATTTAAATGATGAATTCTTATTGTGGTTCTATTTTTTGATTGTTTAAATTAATTAATCTAAGCCAGTAAAGTTATAAAGAAAGCATTAGTTGTGGCTCCTCCAAGCCATCCATCCATCCATCCATTATCAACCGCTTATCCGAAGTCGGGTCGCGGGGGCAGCAGCCTAAGCAGGGAAGCCC
>JAUYWH010000004.1:17147445-17175740 GCA_034779795.1 Ctenopoma multispine
TATGGACAAGCCGTGACCTGCACAGAAGTCCAACAACTGAACACCACTCGGGTTCAGATCGGGGAGGCCGTTCCTCCGTTCATTGCCGACGTGAGCGTTGAAGTCTCCCAGCAGGACACTTCAAGCCAAACTAGGCAAATACATAAGCTAGAATTACTGGCTTGTAGTTGAATTCCTCCATCAGTCAGTTAAATTGCAGTTTGCATGCTTGTCTGAGCAGACCCATATGCTAATCATTTCATCTGTGAGTCCAAGAGAATGTTTGTGCCAGATGTAATGAAATTCCCTCTACTGTGGCCTTTGACCTCCAAAATCTAAGAATTTCATCCTTGAGTCCAAATAAACATTTGTGCCAAGAAATTATTAGAAGATGAAATTCTCAAGGCCTTCCAGTTAATGCTTGAGTCTAAGTGAGTGTTTGTTGAGGCTGTTGCCTGCACAGAGGCATAAAGTATTAAAATCAGCATTGTATAATGGAGCTTCTTTTCTTTGACTTCTTCTCTTTGGCTGTCAAACAGAAACATACTTATACGTTTCCAAACTGTGAGAGGAGCTGTGCAGATTTACAGTATTCATGTGGTACAGGAGCAGTAACCTCAGTCATTATTTTAATATCCTGATGTCACAGTGTGATCCTATGGTAGCCTTAATGCTTCAGTGCACAGTAAACAGGTACACTGTCACACACTACTTTACAGCTTCTACAGTGAAGCAAAGTGACCATGTTCAGGATGAGTTGCTTGGAGTGGTTTATTGCTTGCAGTAATAAAACACTCAACACACCAGAAAACCGTTGCTTTCAGGCTGATTTGAAAGCAGCAAACTGACTGATATGATTAAATATAGCCATACCAACACTTGGCACTTACTTATTTTACCAATTATTCTACCAGAGAGAGGCCATCTAGAGTTGTGACGTTCACAAACGAACCAAATCTATTGAATGGCAACATGAATAATGGGAGCCGAGTCGCGGCTGGGAGCCGTTCTTTTTTGTTGGTGTTTTACATGCACATAACCTGTAATCAAACCAATCAACCAACTGGCCAATGTAAGAGCTAGAAGAAAGAAGATAAAGGACAAGAGAACAAACTAAAACCACATAGGACCGTATTTAAATCACAAGTTAATATAAGCAGCGTTTTGGATAACTTAACACCTTTTAGTAAATCCTTTATCATTTCTCCTTTGTTTACCCTTTAACGTCAAGTGGATGTACCATGATATTTGGCCGTCCTTTCAAAATATAGCTTCTGTTTTAATGTGAAATTACAAAATAAAAGCAATTACCTTAATTATCTACGCTAAAGCTTAAATAACTTACATATTGCTCACACAGTGTATTGATTGTATTGGTCATTTACACCACTTAAAATATTTTTCACATGACTCTGTTTAATTAATCAGTCATAGTCATACAGTCACATGACCACACACAAACTGTGGCTGCATAGCGGCACAAACTCTTCACACATATTGGTGTAAATTAATAGTTAATCAAAAAAAGACTTTACCCTTTTGTATCTGTTACAACAGAGAAGATAAACAGGTGAGAAGTGGAAACAACCTGGAGGATAAAATTTGAGGTCTCCAACTGCTTTTTACACACTGAAGAACCTGTTTGGAGGAGTAGTGAAATATTTCAGCCTAACAATAAAGTACAGTCGTCATTACTCAACTGCAGACAAAAAAAAAACAAAAATGTATTGCACCCACTTGCTGTATCATCTGTAAATCCAGAATCTGGTTTTTGGTTATTCAGCTGTGCCACAGAGCTTCACTGTGTTTCAATAACTATTAAAGACACATCGCTGAGTCACACCACTCCACTGAGTGACATTTCTCTTAATTATGAAAAAGATGACCGTAGTATTTTTACTTTCTTCTCTATCAAAAAGCTCTTTCTTTTTAATAAAGAAATACTACAGTGGCATTTTTCCGAATGAAGAAACATGTCACCCAGTGCGACTTACTTAAAATTTCTTGAGCAATAGTGGAGCTTCATGGCAAAGACATTTAAGTCAGTTGTTTTTTGTCTTTTTAGGGGAATCGTCCACAGTGTCACCGAACTGATGTGATGTTTGGATAAATTGTTCTTTCCAGCAATTAGACCAGCCATTTTTGACACTTGATGACTTATTTTTAAGCTTCTCTGTGTAATTGATTCACTTTTTTGTTTTCATGATTTTAGTGAAAACTGTATACCTCTCCACTGTATTACAACCAGATCTCAGAGAACCTGGGTAAGCTGTACAGTGAAATGATCTTCGTCCACGGCTTTGTTCACTGTGATCCGCACCCAGGCAATGTGTTGGTCCGCAAGTGTCCTCAGAGCAAGAAGACAGAGATTGTGCTTCTCGACCACGGCCTTTATCAGGTAGGAAATCTCCAGGCTGCGTTGACATAAAGGAAGTGCCATTTATTCTGATATTGAAATCCATTTTTCATGCTGCTGGCTGAGGCCTTGAGCAAATGGGTAGAGCAGGAAACACACAGTCAAGATACACATAACAAAACAAAACACATAGATGCCACACACACTCTCACAAGCAGTCAGGCACTTTTATTAGGAGCTACAGCTGGATAAAAGCTTTTTGATAAACAACTCATTTGATGTTGTTCTTAGCAGAGTGCACCACAGCCTTAAATATGTGCACTCGTGTTCCACACACTCTGTTTGCTAACACACTTGCTCTTACAAACACCCACAGGCTGACACAGAGTCCACGGATCTGACATGAGTTTGCTTATTGCTTGTTCCTGTTTTCATGACGGGAGTTTAGTAATAAATATGCAACTCCATCATCTTTGACACGCACAGTACACACACTCACACATACACACACCCTTCCCTTCGACCATAATGGCGGCAATTTATTCCTAATGACTTCTGATTTCAGCTGTCATTCTGCAGTAGAATATTAATCCTCCCTACACACACACACACACACACACAGTCATTTCCAGCATCATTACTGGTAGGGTACTACATGTTGCCTATGTGTCTAAAGTGCTGTAGTCGGTCTGGAAATGGGGGGACTGAATGTAAAAAGAGAAACAGCAGATTGGTTTTGTTTTTTGCTGTTGATGTGGTAATGATAAAAAACAAACATTTTGTTCTCAGTGTTTAAATTATGACACTTGATAGTTAATGGTCCTTGTTGTCGAGATACCCAGGAGCAGCAGCATCTCATATGAACGAGAAAGAAAACAAAGAAATACAGTATAGGGTAAAAGTGACTACTGTTAAAATCTATTACAGTATAAATCGTGTTCATTTTATACAGGTTTGGTTTTGGTCAACGCCAAAGAAGAATGAAGCCAATTCATTTGGAAAACAGAAATGCTTGACTAAGTTAACTATAATAGAAGATCTACAGTATATTGTTTGTAGCACTATATAAATTAACTGAATTAAGCTGAATAAAAATTTTTAATCTGACCTCAACTTTAACCCACATATAAAATAAGTAGTTTCTCTTGGCTGCTCCCTTTCAGGGTCACCAAAGCAGATCATTTGCCTCTGCAAATTCACATTTAAAGGAAAAATAGAAAAAATGTGCTTTTAGCATTTCAGAGATATTTGTAAGACGTGCCCTTTTTTTTATCACAAACTGATGCTGAAAAACGCATCTGTGCCTTTGTCACTAGCAGACTGGTAGCAGAAAACACCTTTTAACAGATCAACCTACCATATGAGTGAATGTGTTACAACCTATTCAGAATGTTGCTGCTAGACCCTTAACCCAGACAAAGACATCCTATCACCCCAGTCTTGGCAACTGTACACGTGCTGTCTGTAGCCAACAGAATTGATTTTTAAGTACACTTGCATACAAGATGCTCCATGGCTCTGGCCCCCTCATATTTGACATACCTTTTAAAACATTTTATTTTGGAGCATGATCTTATTGTGTAGGGTTGAAACTAGATAGCTGTTGTTGGTGTATAGGCCAGTCCTATGCCAAATGTGGAATTTTGATACATGTGCTGCCAGTATTCATTCAGACTTTTTTAAATTTACATGTTAACTTCATGCAGTGCCATCACCAAAACAACACTTTTGACAGATAATCTTTGTACTATGTCAGAAGTGCTTGTTCAGTCAGTTCTTTACAATGGGGAGCAGTGCTGCATTAGACACAATCCAGGCCAAAGTAGAACAAGCTGTGGTGTTCACAGCTTGTTCTTGTTCAGCAGTCAACTCAAATTGGAAATCACAGGTGCACTCACTGTTGTTGCATCAAGGTTATACTTAAACCTTATCAGTGTGGTTTTGTTGAATGTATGTACAGTTTTAAATCACTACTTACTTGTTACTAGTTTAGTGATATTGTACTCAATTCGAGTGAATATACAAAGAAACCTTTTGCTACTACCCTCAGTTCCATCCCAGTAGACCAGTAAAATAACCAGTAGTTTCTGCTGCATAGACAAGAATGAAAACTTGCAGAACAAATACTACCAACTGTGTTCACTGTTTTAGTTTAGTTTTGTTTAGGTGCATTCGTTTACACAGAATAGTGTAGGTGTTGGTTAGATGTTCCACTAAATGTATATTTACTTTTTTTATGTAGTATATTAAGGGCATTAGAAAATAAAACACAGAACACAAGTGGTGGTCAGATGTTTACCATATGTAATCAATAAAGTAGATCAAATTCTAACGAATGATGTCTAATCACCTCCGCAGGTCCTGCAGCCAGACTTCAGGTTGAACTACTGTCGGCTGTGGCAGGCTCTCATTAATAGTGACATGCCTGGGGTGGAGCGTTACAGTCGGAGACTGGGAGCTGGAGATTTGTACCCTCTGTTCGCCTGCGTGCTCACCTCTCGCTCCTGGACCAGCGTCAACACCGGTATCAGTTCTGTGCCTGTCACACAAGCTGAGGTATGAGTCAGATCACATTTTTTTCAGAGGCTTCAACATTGTGAACAAAGACGAGAGAAGCGTGCGTTTACCAGAGAACTAATCTTCCTCACACACAACATGAAGGGTTTAGACAATAATAATAATAATAATAATAATAATTAAGACTCAGTGATTTTGCAGTCTGATTCTGATTTCTTTGGTTTATTGTACTGGTAAAGAAATATTTTTGTTATTAAAATGTGTGTGCTGTTATAACTGCATCAGTTATCAACTGATTATCAACCGTATCAACCTCTGCACAAGCAAATTCTTTACTTTCATTCGAACTGATTGTTAAATGTGAAATTATAACTGTTATAAAGCGCTCCAGCTTTATTCTTTACAGCTCTTTCTGTTCTGTATAAGTCTATGAACGCCCCACTCCACTGGACCAAAGCTCCAGACATATGAAGAATATGAAAACCAAAGCTCCCAAAGCAAAATTAGCATTTAAGGATGAATATCAAGAGTTAATAACCCTTACAACCTACTAGCTTTTTTGTTTTTTGTTTTTTGATTTTGTCCCTTTTCTCACAGGGGTTCCACAATGCCATCTGTGCTCCAGAGAGTTTATTTATACCTCTGTTATGCAACAATTTGAACCTGGCAAAAATACTACACCAGTCTGCTACAGTATGCCACCCCCTCACACATGGAGGGCAGCACATGAATAGTTTCCTGTGTGTGTGTATGTTATTTTTTTTTGTCAGACAAAATACCAGTGAATGATATTCATAATATTCTTTAAGATAGAGTAAGATCCCATTTTATCCATCCTGAAGGAAATGTTGGCAAAACCATAGTTGACATAGAAGAAAACATTAATTCAAACATAGTATCTAACAGGATGTCAGCATAGCAGAATAACAACAGTAATTTGCACAGATATACTAACTGTTATTAATATGTGACAGTATACACGACAGTTGCACGATTCCCTCGATATTAAGTAATAATACAAAAGTGATAGAAGCTAGTAGTAGTAAAATAATGTAAGAAAGAGATATTCCTACTATCATTCGACAATAATGTTGTCTGACCAATATAATAACCGACAAAACTGAATTGTTAACTAGCTGGATGGATTGTTTGATTTATTAAGGCGAAACTGTCATATTTCTTTCATATCGGCAGGAAAGTAAAAATATTAACATACTTTTGAATTTAGAAATCATTCTTACAATCTTTATTGTTAGTTAGCACAAGCCTAATAAAGCCTTGACCTGATATCTAAATATGAGCCGCTGAATAATTGTGGAATTCAGAATCCGAAGATTCAATTACTTATTGATTATCAGTAGATTAGTTCATTATGAAAATGGTTGTGAGTTGCAGCCTAAGCTGGTTCATACAGGCACATTTTTCATTTAATGAGTCACTTAAACATTCAGAATGATGAACAATAACTTCACAGCATGTTTAAAACAGGCTGTACTGCGTGTTTTAGAAAGGTGAGTCATTTTGGGGACCGGTTTGATACCTCTACATTCACTGATAGCAGGTTTTCCAATCATATAGTGAATACATGTGTGAATTTGTATGCATTCATTAGTTTTATGGCTAGATTTCAGTGTGAGAACATGTTTAGGTAAGGTGTATTCTTCTCCCTCACTGTTTTCTACTATAGCTGAGATGAAAGCAGACCGTCTGTGTGTCTCATTTTTATGTCCTCTTTTACACACACGTGCACACTACCTACAACACCTTATTCTAACCTTAACATAAAACCCAATTATTAACCCTCAAAAAGCCCTTTGAAGTCATAAGGACCAACCAGAGATTCTCACGATGCTAAAGTGCCTTTGCAACTATGGTTTCAACCTAAAATTGGTCCACACAACTGTGTGTAAACATACACAAGTATGTTCACATACACACAGGTGTGTGTGTGTGTGTGTGTGTGTGTAGATTTAAAATGTGTGCCCCACTACTGTTGGATGATTGTGTAATACGTTTTTTTACTTGTCTGCTTTGCTTTGTCTTCTGTCATCTCCTCTCTTCTGTCCTTTTTTGTTTCCTCTCTTGTCCTCTTTTTCCCTTCTCTATCCACTCTCTTATGCGTGGATAATTTTTAAGCTCCGCTTCTAACAACCGATGATGCATTCCATTAGTGTTAATGCAGTCACATGCACGTAGCCAATGCTGAGTGCTTTAAAGCTGTGGCTTTTTGCTGCCTTTTTTTCCACATGCAGGAATATTTATTTTTTAATGAATGTTTCTCTTGTAAACATTGAAAATAAAGTAATTAGTCCCAAGTACAACAAGGTGGTGGTTTGACAAGCCAAGTATAATTTGTCTTGGACTGGGTAGTGTATGATAAAAGAAAAATATCTCCATTTTTCTTGCTAGAGGCTGATACATGATTTTAATTGACTGTATTTTGTTTTTCTATCTGCAAAACATCATTAGCAGCACTATTAGGGGGGGTTTTCACATCTTAGTATGTTTTGCACGTATACATGAACTTAATTTAAATCTACATATAACCCAGTGCCCTCAAATCATGCGACCTAGCTTTTGGTCCTGTTGTGGTTTGGTATACTTTCTCACAAGGAGGACCTCACCAGAGTTTGCTTTGATGATTCATATCTACACAACATCTTTTTGGGGTTCTCTGTGCCGTTGTTTTGATGTCCCCCAAGTCCGATTACTGGGTTCAAACCAGATGATACGAACCGCATTAAGAGGGGGAAAAAAACTTGAGTTCGATTCAAAAGGATATAGGTGTTAAAACATGAGAGGCTAGGGTAGACTAACCCTCCCCAGAATAATTGAGAAAATATTTTGCTAAAAGTTTTTGGTGATTCACTTGGCTTTGTTGATTGTTGCATGTATGCAATAACGTAGTGTATATATTATTTTATAATAATAGTATTTTTTTTTTAGCTTTTGCTTAAAATAAACTATTTAATCAAACACTCCTCAACCAAAAGATGAATTTAAATTAGTGCTGTCAACCAGTTAAAATGTATCTAATTAATTACAGGCTTCGAGATTAATTAATCTAAATTACTCGCATATTTTTGTTTTTGCACTTAAAGTATTTAAAAATATTTCAGTCCAAATGAATTTAGGAAGAATAGCGAATCAGTTAGTAATTACAGCAGTAAGAACAATAAGGCACAATAAAAAGAACAAGCTCTCTTTGTAGTAAAGTAACCAAGGTAAATAGTGATATTAAATAAAAATTTAAAATAAATAAAAATAAAAATAATAATAATAAAATAATAGCAATAAATATAATACTACAGATATGGCAGTGAAATGTGTGCAGTATGAATGTGTGTGATATGTGAAAAAGATATGAATGAATATGTGTGTATTTTTGGATGGTGTTTTCAGTGGACTCATCATTTCCCAACGTTAATGTTTGTCCAAATGTGTACCCAGTTAAAGTATGCAGTAATAATTCATTTCAAGCACAGTGTTAATGTACTAACTAGCAAAATAAAGGCTGTAATGCTGCACCACCTACACTCCACGTGGGTATACTCATGTACTGGATTAAACATACCATGGAATGCTATTATTCAGCATTCAATTTTTTAATGCTGTATTTATTTCTGTTATTTATTCATCAAAATTCATGTATCATTTTGACACTCCTAGTTTAAATGTGCACGACTAGCCACATCTCCATACCTGCCATTAAGGACTAGGCCCGTGTGTCTTTTTACACATACAAAAATTATGCAAGAAAGGCCATTGTCTATATTAACACATTGGTAAACAGCATGTATAGTATATCTCTGGCCTAAAGGCCCCCTAACTTTTTTAGTCAGGGCCCCTCACATCTGCAACTCTGTGCAACACAGCCTGAGACCTGCACAGTCAGTAATATTTTTTTAAATCACTTCTCAAAATGTGTCCGTGTAAAATAACAAATTCCTGCTAATATCAATGGTGGATTTACTTTGGTTTTTAATGTGTTTTTGCTTTACTCATTCACTATGTCACTATGTCTTTTTACCTTATTTTTACTATGTCATTATTGTTGAGTTGTTCTCCATACTTGGATTTAATTTGATTTAATTTAATTATGCTGTGCATATGTGGGTTCTCCCATGCAAATAATGTATTATTATTATTATTATTGTAATTTGTAGTAATAGTAGTAGCAGTACAGTTGATTTACTGTTCTGATCTTGTATATTCATACACCGCATAGTACCAGCAGATCTTTTAGCAGATTGTGACATTCTTCCTTTCTCTCTCTCTCTCTCTCTCTCTCTTTCTCTGTCTCTCTCTCTCTCTCTGTCTCTGTCTCTGCCTGCCATGTTCTAATGTCTTCCGACTGCTGTATAGAATCATCCTGTCGACTCTTTAATAAACTGGGGAGAAAAGAAAAATCACCACAGATTCCACCTCCCCCAACTGCATTCCCTTTGCCTTTTACGCGGCCTATTATTGCACCACTCACAATACAATATGTCCTTATTGAAGCTTTCAGATGCAAATGAGAGCACCGTCGCCTTCTCTGTGTCCTGCTGACAGCTGTGAGGCCTGCTAACCAACCTCCTATAATTGCTACTAATTGTTATTCCCCAAGCAGGACTCAACAAAGCACTTCAAGTCCCATGTTATTTGGACAGGGGGTGGCTTACGGTTTGTGAAGGAGTATTATGTTATATGGTTGTGTCTTTAGCCTGGTAACTCTTGACTTGATTTTTTTTAAGTAAATAAAGAACAAACGAAGAAGTGCAAAGTAACTGGGAGATGTGGCTAAGAAGACTACAGATAATCAGATAAAACGAGTCAGGAAGGATTTATGCTACAACGCAGCCTGCTGAAAATGCATCATATGCAACTGCTCTGCTTGAGCTAATTATGCTCTCTGCGCATACAGGAAGCAGTGTCACATTTACAGTAACAGTATTAATTGGGGTGTCTCATCATTCTGTATGTCTCAGGGTGTGTAGAGTAGAGCATGTAATTTAGTACATACTGAAGACAGTTTTGTGATGTGCATCTCTGCAGCACCCACACACGCAGTTTGGACCCCAGGAAGATTAGCGGCCACTATTGTGTAAGCTAATGGGGTTCCTAATAAATAAATAAAGAAATACAATGCCCAACAGTGGCTGTTAATTGTTTCTACATGTTGTTCTTCTTTATATGTCCCAGTAACTTGGCAAAGACACATTCTACAGAAGGGTGCAGGGTGCAAAGCCAGGCCTCATTCACAATGAATAGTAGGTGTCAGTGGCCCAGCTTTTGGAATGCGCATGTGTGAACAGCCGGTAAAAAAGTGGCAACTACTGGTACTGAAATGCCATAGTGGATTAGGTTTAAAGTAGGCTTTAATGTCTGCTACACAGGAGTTTATTGATAGCTCTAATTGATAGTTTGATCTATTACTGCTCTTTCCAGCTGCTAGTTTTAGAGTAGACCTTTTTTTCCCAGGCAGATGCTTCAACTGCGGTTGTCTAAAGTCTGTATGTACAGTACTTTTGGTGTTGGTCAACGAGCTGTCTTGCAAATCAGATTGCATGTGGTGACAGATGTTTTTATTATCATATATGATTTATATGTTTAATTAATGCTGCATGCCTTGTGACTCTGTCTGTAGTGCTGCTTCAACAGCACATATAGGCTCTTTCAGGTGCCCATATGTTAGTGTGCATTCTATCCCACTGCCTCACATGGCTTAAAGTGACACTCAGTATAACTGAGCCACCATTAATTTTGTTAGGTGTACATACAGTAGTTGCAGTGGTGGCATCACAGATGTGCAAGTTAACAATGCTGGGTGCACTAATGCTCCCCCATACCCCATACCCCATACCATTGCACGCTTATAACAAGCCAGATGCTCCCTTTGCCTCTTTACCCCAGAGAATGTAGTGTCCATGATTTGGATTTATTAGAGCACAGAACAGTTTTCTACTTCACCCCTGTCCACCTTGAATTAGCTTGGACCCAGAGAAGTGGTAGGTTTTAATGTATTAGTGTTTGAAGTAACAAGCCACTGCAATTATTTCCAGAACCATGTCTATTTTAAATGCAGTGCTGTCTGAGGGCCTGAAGATCATTGCTATTCAGTATTGGTTTTCATCCTTGTCATGACATGACATTATGTACTGTAGATGATGAAATTTTCAATTTGCTAGTTATTGCATATGTTGAGAAACATTCTTCTTAGGCTGTTACAGAGTGATAAACCTCGCCAGATTCTTACGGCTTAAAGGGTCATCCTCTCTGGGTTGCTCTTTTTAAACCCAGTCATGACGCTGACCTGTTGCCAATTAACATCATTAGTTCCAGCATGTTTGTTTTTTTTGCATTACAGAACTTTTTTCTATTTTTTAGTTGCCTTTGTGCTTTTTTGAGTTTGAATGTTTGATATGTTGCTTCTGTTTTATTCTCAATTCAGGTTTTTATTAGCTATTTTTATTTTACACAGTGTAACCCACTTGCCGACCTGTGAATTCACAACCTTCTTGCCGCCCCAGATGAGTAAATAACAAGTAAATAAATCAAGCTGCTCTAAGCTACGTTAACAGGGAAATATAAAACTGTTGTTTGTATAAAATGTTGTTTGTGCTTCTGTGCAGTGTTTTTGAAAGTATTTATTCCCTTATGTTTCCAATTACCTTGCAATTTCACAGTTGTTCAGTCACTCATGTACAGATTGTGAGTTTACTCTCTGCTAAAGATTGCTAAAGTGTTTGTAAACTTGCAATACACTTTGTTCCATAACTAATAGTGTAATTTAGGCCTGCTGATGTGCAGCATGAAGAATCCTTTCAAGAGCAATGTTCACATGGAGACTCAAGCAGCAATCATCTTTTATTTTACAATAATAATAATTAGGAATAGCACATGATAAAAAAGTGTAATTTTGTAATATCAATGATATAGCGACGCTATGGCGCGTGATGCACAACAAGGACACAAGGTCAGTGTATGAAAGCAAGAGCAGCATGTCAGCCTCTAATGCCGAGAGCTACTTCAGTAGTATGCAAGGTAGATTTGTTCTGGAGATCACGTAAATAACCAAAGGCTGCAGATAGCTGAACGAGGGACAGTTCATCATGGAGTGGTGCCACCTTAAGTCTATCTGAAAATGAAACAAAGTGCCTTATGGGAATTTAAACAAGTGACTTTGTGTTTCCTCTGTGTCTCTCTTCCTCTCTCCCCCATCACTCCATTTCTTAATAACTCTGAGTAGCCTGGTTACTTAATTTAATGTAAGTGCAGTCAAGCACAGTTTACTAGTAAAGAAAGATGGAAAATGTCCAAGATTGTAAATTAATAAGTATTATTGTCAGCGTGCAGGAATATGGACGGCAACAGTAAGGATGGAAGTTACCATCATCATGGTCCCCTCGACAAATAGCCAATGGATTGTTTCCACTCTATTGAGTTTATTTTTTAGTTTCATACTACAGTTACATAATTTACTTTCCCATACAACTCTTGTTACAGTTATTCTGCAGGGCTAATAGAAGCTCAACAATTTCTATTTGAAACAAGGAATTATGTGCACTTCTTTTTGGTCAGGTTTGTCAGGTTCTTGATCAGGCATCATTACATGAGCATATTTGAACATACCATTTGAGTTATGCTGAGTTCAGTGATCTTCTGTCAGGGTCTGTCAGAATGAGTGAAAACATTGCTGTAGGTGCATGGGCCCTTTGACTTACACATAATGTAACCAATAAACATAGCTCGTCTGGCTGTGTCCCCTGACAGGACGTCGAGATACGGACCAATGCGTCTCTGTACCTGCCTCAGATCAGTGAGCTGCTGAACCGTGTGCCTCGTCAGATGCTGCTGCTGCTGAAGACCAACGACCTGCTGAGGGGCATTGAGACCACA
The DNA here is from genome assembly GCA_034779795.1 of Ctenopoma multispine. Classification (NCBI taxonomy): domain Eukaryota; kingdom Metazoa; phylum Chordata; class Actinopteri; order Anabantiformes; family Anabantidae; genus Ctenopoma; species Ctenopoma multispine. Next base: position 17,160,179 of record JAUYWH010000004.1, read on the forward strand.
TTACAGACCAGAGCCTCCTCCTCATCCTTCCTCAACATATCTCGCTGCTGCATACGCGCCGTGGCCAGGTGTGTGTTTCCCTCATTAGTTCATAAGTGAGCAGTTAAAGGGTCTCGAGCCTATTCAAGTGTGCCATTTACATTTTCAAATTTAGAATCTTAATTGTACAAATATCTGTCAAATACAAAAGACAATTCAGAAAACTGAGTTCACTTTCGTTAGACTATGTTATTATTCTGCTACAGTTATACAGCAATTTCATAGTGTTCCAGTGTAAAAAGGAAGATGTACACGTTATAGTTAAACTACACGACTCTTAGAGGATCTGTGAATAATATCCTTCAGTTTCTGAGATTTATGAATATGCACATAGTGAAATGTTGAGACAGGAAATGTGTCAGAATTAAAGACAAACTAAGCTGACAAGTAACTGGCTTTGGAAGAGAAATTGAAATTTACCACCATAGTTTGGGAGAGGAGGGGATGTGGCTGTCACTTCAGCTCACAGCTGATGGCTGAAGGACAGGGCTCTGGACGCACACACACACGCACAAAGGTTCTCTACCTTCCATGGTGCTGTACTGCTGACAGAGGTAGAGCTTGTCTGAATAAGCACATCTTATAAAATATTAACCAACTGTAGTGCCATGGGTAGTAATGTAATACAGGCATCAGGAGATCCTGCAGTTCCACCTCACCGCACACCTCAACTCCGGCTCTGTTCACAGTAGTAAAAGTCTTCATGTTCATGTGCTGTGTGCGCTCTGTCAGTTCGCATCGTCTGCACGGGTTTCCTCTTACTGTCCAAATGCTGCTTGAACGAGACAACCACTTTCAAGCAGGTAAATCAGACCTGAGGCCTGAGGAAACATGAACAGCCTCTACTGGCTGCAGTGGTTATTACATTTTACAAGTGTTAAATGGAGGCAAAACCCCCCCACTGACAGTAATGCCATTCTTAGAGCTAGATTATAATGTTCGTGCTGAAGGGTCATTCAAACAAATTCTTCATTTCGTGTCTCTTCATAAAGAGTGTCCTCATTACTCTGGATAATCCTCACTGCCAACAGTTTGGACTACTTCTTACACTGGAAGTATCCTAAAATAAAAAAAGATTGGAGTGGATTATCCAGTGGAAACACTGCTTTTCCATGGTTTTGATGCTTTTAGCAGCTCAAACAAAATACTATTCCCCAACTCCGTATCAGCATGTTTGCCCAATTCACCAAGTGCTGAGCTTATTTTATTCTAACTAAACACTACAGCAGCCAGTGTCCCTGATTAACACACCTGTGCCCACAGAAGAGGAACTAATCAGTGAAGTGTTCAGCTGTAATGGTAAACTGTGATCAAGATCCCAGTGGTTCATCATAACCCCTGCTGAACTAAATTCAGCTTTAGTTTCCCATGTGTAAAGGTACTGTACAGCTTACACTGGAGCACCAGCTTTTCACACGGGTTCCTGTGGGGGCACAATTAGTCCTTATTGCAAAGCAGGGAAAGTGGACATGTATCCAATAACATTACATTATTTCAAACAAAGTGTGTTAGTGTTTTGAGGTGCTTTCAGACGCGCACTGAAGCCCTGAACAGATCTTACCCATGTGCTGCATATGAGAACCCAAATGTTAGGTTGGAGATTACCTGGACTTTATTCTGTTAGCACCCCAATACAAAATCTGGCTAATGCTGGAACCTGATGTCCACTGGGTCGTGTCATGTCATGCTTCCTGCACACACCTCTGTCCCAATCTTCTTCAGACATGTTGCTGTCATCAATTTCAAAATTGCCCTATTCTTTTCTTAAAATGGTACATTTATTCAGACATTTGATATGTTTAATATGTTCTGTTTTGGCTAGACTTGCAAATCATTGCATTCTGTTTTTATCGTGATTTTCCACAGCATCCCAACTTTTTAGGACTTGAGGTGGTAAGAAATCTTGATGATTCAGTTGAATATTTCCGAATTGTGCCTCACCCTTTCTGTCCTCTGCTGCTTCTCTGGCCGACAGGCACAAGAAGGGTAAAACTCAGTCCAGGAGGAGGCGTCTGCAGATCAAGCTGGAAGAGTCTGTCAGCCTGTGGAAACTCAGTATGTATGAACTGTTTCTGTGGGTCAAGAGCTCAGTGTTGGTGCACTGGCTCACTGCTCTGTTGACATTTGTGCAGTGAGACAATAGGCTACTAGTGTTGGTTCTTGGGGAGGGAGGGGGGTCTAATACACTGAATGATTTCTCTGTGTTAATGTTAATACAGTACTGTATGTCTTTAGATAACATGAGCAGAAGCAGATGCTGTATTTTTACTGTCCAGCTGACAGAGCTGAGATGAACAAACGTCTGTCATTGTATTGCATTTACTTATGATAAATACTGTTTTGTTTTATTTTTGTTTTGTTGTTATTTAACTTAAAGCCACCAATGTCATGATTTTTCACACAAGTTTAGAACCATTATCGTTAAAGTTTGTGGTAGTAATGTAGCAAAATGTGGAAAAGCTGAAGGGGTATGTATACTTTTTCAAGGGACTGTGTATGGTATGTCATCCTGTCTCGATATCTACTTTTGTAGCATGTATATGTATGTATAATATGTTGTTTCTGAAATAATAGTAATAGACGATGTTATTGACATTTTAAACCCTTTTATGCCATTTATGAGGAGCTTATGAAACAAGAATGACTTACGCTCTTTACCATCTCCCGCCTCTCAGAACGCCTCCACAGCACATACTGAAATGCTGTATATGCCACGCCTGCTCATTTTTTACTTTTACTGAACAACCGCACATGTAAATACAATTAGCAATATCAAGGTCAACAAAAGTTAGTGAAGTCATGTCCATATGTTGTGCGACAACTTGTAATAAAATTTAACATCACTCTTATATGATAACCATGGTCAGGATAACTTTCTGAATTATCCTGTATAATGTATTACCCAGGGCTACAGAACTTGGCAATTATGTATCACTGGTTATCACTGACTGTATCTAATAAACCATCCTGTAGCTGGAGAATCATCTGATGAGTGGATGGACAAACTATCAACAAATAGTTTCAGCACATAACTCCCCCATATACCACAAATAATGATCAATGAAATACAACCTAATCTCTTATAGTGAGATTTAGACATAAGGAATCTTGATGATATGATATTTTAATATAAAATGATGTGGGGTAACTCTTCTAACCAAGGCTATGAATCTTAACCACTTGTGTCATCTTAAATATAATGTCATGTACTGTCATCAGCCCTGAACACCATGAAACAGCACACCCCAGAACGCACAAAGGCAAATCTGACAGTGTTTCACTGTCAGACAGAGAGCACCGATACCAACAGATTAAGAGAAATTTACAACCCCACAGTCAGTGACAAGCAGAAGTGTAAAGGAATGAAACAGCTGCATAACATATTAGTTAGAGACACAGCCAAACAGGGAAGTAAGTCACGCACATAGATCGGTATCTGGTCCAGGGGCCAAGTGCTCTGATAAGTTGACAAGGTGTCATTTGCTTTCACCTTCATCTGAACACAGGAACAAACTCACATCCTGTATAACGACAAGTCTGCGGAAAACCACATACTACCCTAATATGAGGAAGATTTGTATGAAATAAATAGACTTTCTGAGCTGTGTTCTATTCCAGCTCCTCTACAAAATATGTTGGAAGTTTGCATGACGACGCACAATTTTCCGGTAACGCAGAATGCCTGAATCGTTTCGGTGTTTTCACATTTGTCGTATAATTGTGGATCAAGTTTACTATGTCATTGGTACTGTATTTCTTACATCAAATGCTGTACATTCATTCCACAAGCACATTAGCCTTATAGCGTCATATTATGTTTAAGTGACATTTACTAACGTGTTGAATGATTATTTTATTCAGCTTCAACATTCCTCCTAATAATATCTTTCCTTACCTGTTACTGTGATACATTTTTTCAGTTTGTTCCCTGCCCCGACCCAAATGTATGACTTACTAACTGCAATTGATCAAACATGTATCTCTCCAGAAAAGCATCTACTCCTTGGTTCATTGCCTTGCACATTTCAAGTCTGGCTGACATTCTGTATTTCCCTCTTTCCATCTTCATCATAGTCAACACAGTTCATATTTACTTTACGGCGCCTTGGTTTGCCCATTGTCAGACCAGGTGTGTTGGTTCAGGTGCGCCATTTCAGGACTGACTATATCATGATGCCAGACCAAACCAATAACCTGTGGTTTGTTGATCAGAATGTCAGAAAACATTCAATGGACAATGAAGGCTTCACTTTATACCAAAAGCCTGTTGCTTGGTTACAGTCACGTAGTTAAGGGAATGATGACACAAAGTGACAAATCTGCATTGAATCCACATGTGTTTCTTTGGTGAAAAGCTGCATGGGATCATTTTGTGTATGTATGAGCACTGCCTGCCACAAATATAGACAGTCTATGTGCCTACCCATTTTATTACTTTGACGTTTTAGCTTTTCATTGGAAATCAGTGTGGAGAGTAGTTGATTTGTTGATTTCCTATGTTCCAGTTTGATGAGCACATATATGTACATTGTATGAAACTTACCTCTACTTTCCCTTTTTTTTTAAATATCACTGTGCTTCTTACTGAATAACGTCAGAGAACATCAGTACAGTTTCTTGCTGTTTAGATGATGTTGTCTGGAGGAGTTCTGGAGAAGCAGGTCAAATCAAAACTGCAACCTCAGCTATATGAGCAGGTAGAAGACTAGAGCGTAGTGTCAGGCATCAGACCAGATGTAACAAATGACTGTACATAAGTTGCACTTGGAATCTTACATACACTCCTCATGGACATGAATTAGTGATTACTTAGAAGTGTTCTTTTTCTGGGGCAGAATGATTATACAATATATGTAGTGAAAGAAACAGATGCTTTGGGTAGCCATCAACAAGCTTCTGGCAGAACTCTGGTTGGATATTTGAACCAGTAAGGTTCAGTTGAATTTGCTTTTAAGCATGGTACATGGATTTGTGATTGGGTTGAGGTCAGGACTTTTGGAAGGGAATTTCAGAGACTAAAAATTATTCCACAAATAGCTTTCATGTGTGTTTGGGGTTATTGTTGGAACACCCAGTTGTGTCCAACTTTCAACTGTCCGGCTGATGGTTTGAGGTTATGCTGAAGAATTCTGAGATAATCCTCCTCCTTCATTTTTTATCAACTTTGTGCAGTCACCACCCTGTTAAATAGTTAGTGGAGGTTTCTTGTGGCTGAATATCTCACCTTTACTGCTTCAAATGTTCATTTGGTCACTGTGGCAAAACAAGTCAACAATAGTCTCATTTGGCCATTTGGCCATGGTCAGCAGCAAATTTTAGACAAGCTTGAAGGTGACAGTTTTGGAGCAGGAGCTTTTGGGGCAGTAGCCTCTCAGTCCAGTGCAATGTAAACTGTCAACAGTGACACTGGTGTTCCAGTTCCTGGCAGATCTGTACCTTGGTGGGTCCTGGGCTTTTCCTGACCTTACATATCAGTGTTCTCTCAGTGGCACTTCAGGTTTTCTTTCAGACCTTGAAAAATGGCTACAACAATATGTATTTACAATGGTTGATTGCAATGGAATCTGTACTTATTTAGAAAAGGCTCCAAGAGACATTGCTGACTGTTTTTCTAAGCTGTCCTAAATGTTTCCCCATTTATATTATTTCATAGAAAACAGTGAAAGACCAATGTTGCTGTGAAATTCATGTCCATTATCAGTGTATTTAAACTTCCAACCACAACTGTACAGTACTCTTCTTATCACTTGGTGTAGCTTCTTTACCTCAAGTTTGATTTCTTCTCTCTGAAGTAACTGCCTTTGTGTAAAACCATGGAAGTTCAATCACAGAAAAACAAAGAAGAGGGGTTTTTGGATTTCAAAAGCAATTGCGTCTTTAAGCTGCACATCAACCAACAGTGAAAGATTTTGGCTTCCAGATCAACCTTCAGTTGTTGGAAGATGTATGTTTATCCTGTTGCTTACAGTCTGCAATGAAGCTACAAAAATAGTGTTTTTTGAGATAAATGAGATGAAAAAAGATGAAGAATGAAGCCAACACACTTTTTATAGAATCAATCTGCCATGGTATATTGTCAAAGGCCTAATGTCAAATGTTCTGTTATTTTACTTTGTCAGTGTGTCAGATTGAAATGTGATGGATTTTTGCAGGGGGGTTTGTTTTGTTTGTTTTTTTTCCATTTATATCCGGTAATAAAAATTACTCTAATCTTTCATTTCTGTTGTATTTTTTTCTGGGGAAGTATCAGATCCAGAAAGAGTTGTAATATAGGTGGAGACAAAACAGTTGAAAGTGTCATAACAGATCAATTATTGTACTATGGTTACTGAACACTGATAATCTTTTATTAATAGTACAGATTCTGGTTTTGTGGTTGTTATTGAAAATGATTTTGGCTGTTTGTTGGGGAAAGATTGATAACAGGTGTTAATTTATTTATTGTAATAACTAAAACATCTGTTTATGCTAATTAAACATAAAACATGTATCTGGTGAATTTAACTTACCAACAATTGTATTGTTTTTTCAAAAGCTGTTACTGTATTCTTCTGTGCTAGAGAGCACCACTGTTGCCCAAAACTGTACTTTGACTCAATTCCACATATACTGCTCTGCTGCTTACAATACTTCCAAATGTGTATCGATCCACAAATAAAAAATGGATCCAGTATTTCTTTACGTGTGAGTAACCTTTGCTGGAAAGTACATTGTCAAATCTATGTGATTTGTTGACAGTATTGTTGAAAACATACAGACCTGGACTTCAAATTCAGTTTGAAGCTAATTTAGTTTTTATTCACAGATTAGATGTAAATGACTTTAGCAAGGTTAAAAATCTATTTGTATTAAATATTTTAGAAAGGCAGTAATATGATTTCTTTTATGTGTTCAGCCTTTATTTTTAAAATACAGACGTGATCATTCTACAAAGCCATAAGTGGCTCTAAGATAGAGCCTTGCAGTATACCATTAAAATGTAACAATGTAACCAGCGACACAATAAATTGCACCCCAAGAACATCAATCTGCAACTGACACCATTTGTTCTTATTTCACCAATCCTTTTATAGTACCAATTAAAAAGTTGGTTACAGGCTTTTTTTTACAGTAGTAGGGCTGAATGATTTTGGAAAATAATGTTGTAGTTTTTTCTAATATTGCCATTGCAATTTATTATAAGATTGTTTTTTAAGTTTCTTATGTTTTGGTTAGTCAACAAACACGAGTAAATAAGCCAACACAATATTCGATAGATTAAACTTAAACTGTTCTTTACTGTATGCCAGGCATATGGGCTATGATGAAATTAAGTGATGTATGAATTGATATAAATAACATATTTATTTCACTACTATAAGCAAAGTATTAAATTGAGTGATTGATTAGACTCTGTTCTGAGAGTATTTGGTCACGCAGTCGTCTCTTATTATTAAGAGGTGTTACAAAGTGTTACCTCTTAGCTTCTATAGACCATATTTGACTCCATATACAGTAGCACGGTTGTAGTGAAGTGTCTCCATCTGATCACTAAAATCACGCACTGACAACTGCATGTTAGTTCTGTCGTCATTTTAGCTATAGCAGCTAATCAGCTGTGAAATTTAGGCAGCAAACAAGTAACATTTCATGTTAGTCATGTTAGATTGTGATAAACAAGTCCTCTAGTTAATTAATCATAGATAGCATCAGTCGCAGAAATTTCCACTCCTTTATGAGAAAGAGTACACTTGTGAGGCCAGGAAGCCGTGGAAAAACAACTTAGAGGAGAAACACCTTCACAACACGTCCAGTCATCAGTCATTGCATGAATAAGTTCTTCTGTGCTTTGTGTGTAACACTTTACAGTGTTGCCACAAACTTGTTTCAGAAAACATATTTAACCAAGCCGCCAGTTAGTGTAATCCCCACATAGTATTTCTGCTGCTGCCAAAGCCTCAAATTCAAGTGTGCACCTTTCTATTTCCTGCAATCTCCAGCTGGCTCCAGCAGATTTGCAGGTCAGAGTTCACCCTTTTTCAACTTTGACTGAGCAGATATGCTCGGCCAGCCAGTAGAGACATGGCACATGCACTGTGTTTGAAACTATAAATCCAGATTAGAAGTCCACAGCACACCGGTGGCTCTGCAAGGGTGCAGTCTGATCGTAGCCCAGCTGGTGAAATGTATTGGCATGGGGTTGCCAAAACCAGAAGGACACAATAAATAGGAGAGGGTAGATTTGGAGGTAGCAGGCACTCTGCAAAGTTGTAAAATAAAACAGCAGTTTATCATTTAACACTGAAGTCTTCAAACTCACCCAGTATCTTGACATCTCACTGCTTGGATCTTTTTTACCTGCAATTAGAAAGATGTGTGTATACTTGCACACTGGCATCCCAAGATCTAGCTAACTTTGTCTGATTAAGAGGCTCTGAAAGAGGTGCATACCAACAGGTGTGCTGAAAGAATACAGACAAGATGGAATTAATGTTTTTAACTTTCTTTCATTCTTTTTTAAAATTCTGCCATGCTATAATCCCTGCAGCAGCAATCTCACAGACACATTCACTAACCAGGCTGCTGATAATTTACCTCTCTGTGCAGTTCATCCAGCCAATGTGCATAATTGCAAAAATGTCCACAAGGAGAAATTTATTGCTCACCTACAAGTTGGACATCCAAGTCAGTGTAATGGGTATTTTAACAGTATACTGACTGTGCTTATTTGCAATGTGAATTAAAATTAGTTTCAGTTTTGTTGGCGTATCCTTGACATGTCAGGGACACATATTCTGCAGCTGTGTTGTGAATGTGAATTTCATCTTATACAAGCTACACAATGCACACTGTTACTAACGTACACACGATTATTGTCTGTCTGGACGACAAAATATACATTTTAACCATCATCTACACTCACAGCATGCTGTGTGCATGATAAAGACTGTGATACCAGTAGGTGTGTAGTATAGTCATGTTGTGTGTGTTTGTGTGTTAGCCACAGGAGGGGCATCCATCTCTATCAAACAGAGCTACCCATGCCTCCCGTAGCTAACAAGAGCAGCTTTCTCTTTCCGCCTTTCTCTCCTACTTTTAAGGGGAAAGAGCCCCCCCCCCCTCCCTCTATTAAAGTGCTCTGGAGGAGGATGTAAGGTCAAACGCTCACATGTTAAAGTCACAGTGTCTTCAGAAAATTTGTTCAGACATATAAAATGCATTTCCAGAAAAAGGGCCTGACTGGTGGAACAACTTACCCTGCTCCATTCGACTAGCTGAGACTATCACCACCTTTAATAACTATTTGAAAACGTGCTTGTTTAAAAAGTATTTCAAATGAGTCTAATTCACACACACTCACAAAAAAATGTCTAGCACTTAGCAATTCCTAGCATGTTCTTCACCTTGACAAGTTAGGCCTTATCTGGGCTCTTAGTTTGTAGTAACTCAGAATTTACAGAAACTGAATGGTAACTGCTTGTCTTGTTTTTCTGGGAAGTCAGTGGAGATTTTAGCAGTATCAGACCTCATTGTGCACATCTATGATGATGAGGTGTACCCTGACACAGGGTACATGTGCTTGACTGACAGACCTGTCTCCAATTGAAAATCATGCATTATGACGAGGAGAATCAGGCAAGGAAGTGCTGAGCAGCTGAAGTTTTGTCCACTTGAAATCTGAAACAATTTTTGTATATTTATATATATATACAGTATATGCTGTATGAATACTTTTATCCTTGAAATTTACACTGGGCTCTATAGAACGTGCAAAAATGAGCAGAACTATGAATATTATAGCCTTGTTGTACAACACAGATTTATTGTTAAAATACACGCGATGTTTGAAGAAGGCAATGAGATATTGTTGAAAGCTAGCAGAATTCTTTTGTATGGAGGATTCCAAATGCCAAGAATGAACATCACTTGTCCGTTTTGAGCAAAGCATGATTTTTATTATGTTGCAGAAGTGTATGCACACTTGTTTATGATCAGTTTGACTCATTTACTGTGCCAATGTGTAACAGCGTTGACATTTTTAATTTGATCAAATGTTGTTGTCCATGTTCACATCGCACCCTGTGATGCTGTGAGTGAAAAGACTTTTTTTAGCCCAGTAGATCAGCGTTTTCACAATAAATTTACATCACTTAAAAAAGTGGGTTGTATGGTTTCTTTCTTTGGGTAGAAAAGAAAACCACAAAGTATATACAGTATATTGGTCATTTCATTTGTGAGTAAAAGAATATTTGAAGCGCTCTTCAGTGATGCTCAGGTTCTACGGTGGATACATTTGATGGTGAATGTGTGTTGGTGAAAGATGCTGGTGGCCTACACTGCAGTGTGGGCGACGCCAATGTCATTGTACCTCTGTTCCAGTGTGTTCAGGGTAATAAATGAGGTGTCACAGTCGATTGGCCCACGCTGTTCACAACACAGCGCGGACCACACTCTGCCTCACTCGCCGCTGAGGTAAGTACTGGGTAAGTGTTTCTTCCCTTCCCTCCATCCCTCCTTCTCTTTCTGTCTCCTTCTGACTTTCTGCTTTTTATTCTCCTGACAGAAAGTTCACTCGCATTTGGCCTTTAGGTAATGTTTTCTTACTTACAATGAAGTTGATATTTTACTCTTATTAAAAATCCAATAGGCCAGTCCTTGTGGTCCGCCTACAGCATGATGGATGTGATGCACTTTCTTTGATTTGAAATTTATAGGAGAATTAATCAGTAAGACACCTGCTGTCTGTTGGAGGGAGCTGACTGAATTGATTCCAGAGCCACATTTTAGCTCACTTGCGTACAGAAAACACACCCTCATCAATGACCAGTGTTAGCATGTGAGCAGCATTTATAGTATAATGACAGTGACTCTCCCTCCCTGTCTGTCTTTTCTAACAGCTACCGGCCAAACAGTCAAGACGAAATCTGTGGTGCCCAGGAAATGAATGCTGTTTTTGCTGATCTCCTGGCCTGCTGTTGTCATGTAGCAGCATTCTGCATCCACCATAAAGCCGGATTAGTGGGCTATCCAACTATCTTTGAGTTTAGAGGCCACAGATTTTGTGTATGTTTGTTATTGTAAAATCCTATAAAGAGACTAAAACCACCAATGAATTTTGTCTCTTCTGTAATGTCTGTGAATCCACCTGGTCTCTAAAGATTAATTCCAGCCCAACTTATTTGTCTGTGGTATAGAGCTTCTTTGTTTTCAGGACATTATTAACAACGGTAATCCAAAGTCGACATTGCTGTGAGAAGTTAGCAAACTGGTGTAGCTAATATATCCACATACATGTGGTTCAGAAGCTGTATAAGGTCAGCCATGATCAGAGGAATTATGTTTTGGAGTTTTCCATCTGTATGTTTGTATGCTGTTCCTGCCTTTTCTTGTGATTTTGGTGGTCAAAAGGTTAAAGGTCAAGGTGACATGTTTAAAAATTACAACAAAAGTCAAAAATACTGTACGAGAATACATGTAGAATATGTTACAAAGATAAAGAACAGAACAGTAATATAATAATGATAATATGTCATTAGGGTGGTGAGAAACCTTACATCTCCAATTCCGGAAAAGTTGGGACACAGCACATCTCATAAACCCATATTTAATTTACAATAGAACAGAAGTCTGGTCCTTGATCAGCGTCAATAATTCATCCATTTTATTAGGAACAGATCATTACATTCCAGTATCCACTGAAAAAAGATGCAAATTACATGATGACTCAGTGTGGCAGGCAGGTTCACTGCTTTCAGACAACAGTGGAGCTCTATGGTTAATAAGCTAAATTAGGTTGTGGATTTCCAGGTGTTACATTTCATTGTTGGTTTTCATCTGAGATTTGTTAATTAGAACTAAATGAAAGAAAATAACAAGTCTTACTCAGGTGTTCTGTTACCGCAAACCTAACTCAGGCTAACTTCAGGTTAACCGGAGCTGGTTAACTTCAAAGGATCCCATCAAAACCTTTCAGCAGCCTGACTACGCCAGTGGAAAAACTCAGTCATCAATTATTCAGAATCCTGTGATAGACAAAGGATTTTGCAAAGCAGCGACAGACAATAAAAGCCAAACGATATTTGTATTGATGAGTCAGATTGTCTGGTTTTTCCACTCAGCTTTTAAAAAAGAGCAAACTACTGACTAACTACATAATAACATTACTGCTACGTTTTAATAGCACAAAGACTCTGTAATTCCTGACAGGAGTGTTGATACACTTCATTTATGATTTATTATCATCATTAGTTTTAGCAGTGCAGCGTAGAAAAACACAAAGGGAGACTCTGATGGGCATTAGAAATAATTACTAAATGTACAGTAATTCTCCTGTAGTAATGTATGTTACTGGTCATATGCATATAAAAAACTATGTAAGCACACATTTGCATGAAAACCCAATCCATCATTTAATCTACAAGTTAAACTTTCATGATAATGCATGTTAAAGTGCAGCTGCTTGGGTCTGTCAGGCTGGCACACAAACCAAAACCTCTATAATCACATCTTTATCCTGTAAGTAGAGCTGATTTAACTGCTCCGTATACTGCTGACTAGTCTAAGCTCTCACAAACACCACATTTGTTTTGATTGCTAAACCTCCGGGTGTGAAAAACTGTTTATAACTCTTAGACAGACTGTGTCAGCCAAAATGGTTCGGTGAGCCTGGGGCTGTCCAGCCTGAGTCTGACACTGACAAGCAGTGTGACTCTACACGTAGTTTCAAAAAGCTGACCAGATTTTCCTTTCTATGTGCTTTTCAGATAACTCTGGGAAATTTGCAAACATGTGCAAATTGCTGTGATTTTAACACTCACTAAAATACTCATTGCGTATCATTGAGATTTACCATTTGCAAAACAAATTTTAATTATTTGAAACCTTTTCTGCTCACGTTTGCTTTCTAAGAGGCATCTTCTTCCCCACCATTATGAGATGTCATATTACAGACACCAGCAGTCTGGGAGGAAATCGTGTCAGACTGTGTGAGTGTGCAAACTCGAACATGTTCACAAGATGCAAACTCAACAGGGGCCTGCTCATCCAGTAGGTTTCCAGAAAGGTGACCAACAGGTTCATACTGGAAAGGGATATTGTTCCCTCTGCTTTGGACCTGTAGTTGTAAGATGTCTCCCTTATATGCTTATATTATATTGTATTCATTTAAACTGTGTTTTATCTGTGTCCTGATTTAACCCTTGGTTAACTTGAAAACAACAGATGTTTTGGATATTGTTTTAAAACATATTGTGAAATGGTGAAATTATGAAATTATGAAATGGTTCTGGTAGTCTGAAGACAGTATATAATCAGCTGTCACAAAAGTCGGGAGTCTTTCTGTCTTTCTCGGGTTGATCAACGAGGAGAGGCCCTTCTATACTGCAATTCTATGACCTGTATTTTATATGTTCAGTAATAAAGATTGAAGTGTTCAGTGTCTAGTGTCTAGTGTTCAGTGTTCATTGAATAGAGTTTTCTACTACAAATTGGCATCACGAATTCGGGACAAGAACTGCCTCAAGGAAGAAAAGTCTTCTTCACTGACACAGCTCAGGTCGCTCCAGGTATCCTGCTCAGACCAGACTGAATCTGCCGGCATATAAAAGGTAAGCAGTTTTGCTTATTTGAAATTGTTATTCTGTGATTCAGCTGGTCTGTGTGGATTTTGGTGAGCGGAGCTGGTAAGACCGATTTGAGTGTTTAGACATTCGAGCTTCTTGCTAATTTCCTGTGCATTGTTTAATATTGTATATGTGTATATGTGTGTACATAGTGTACCGGTGTATATATTGTGTGTTTATTGTATATTCTATTCTATTTTATTTTATTTTAATTCTATTTTTTATTCAAATTTTTTGTACTCTTCTTTTATAGTCTTGTTGTATTCCTTTTCTGTACTTTATGTCCTGAGCTGTGGTAACACACAAATTTCCCCGCTGTGGGATCAATGAAGTTCTATCTTATCTTATCTTATCTTATATTCATAGTTTCAGTTTCAGGCGTATAGTTGCAGTACTGAAGCTCTCTGCTTGTCTTTTTCCTGTGTTACTAAGACAAGAGGGATGTGAGTAACGGTGAATCCTAGGTATTCTTTTGATAGTGGCATCAGTTTGGTATCTGAAATTTTGTGGCGTTGACGTCTCTGTTTGTCTGAGACGAAGTTTGGCTTTTAAAGTGACAGTGTTAGTTATGCCGCTAGCTCAGTTGTGGAGTCTGAGTCGTTTACAGACTGTAACGCTGTTTTGGTTCAAATTGACTGTGTTTTAAGGTATTCGCCCCAAGTTCAGGCATTGTCTGGGAGCTGCATGGTGCGATATGCCCTGTTGTGTAACTTGGCTTTCTGGTCCTTAGCTGATGTTCTTTGGTTGTGGTTGGTTTCCCGTGTGCCCGTTGCTAGTTAGGTTTCTGTTTCTTCTTGTGACGTTATTACATTTTGTAGAGTGCTTTGTGCTGTTTCATGCCTGTCAGTGTCTTTGGGCCGTGTGTTTTGTGACTTTTAGAATCCGATTGTTTTGTTAGTTGCTGGATGTAATGCTTTTCTATTCATAGCTGCCATACACACACACGCGTCCCCTGCACACACTTGTCAGGTTGAGTTGACTGACTATGTTTTTGGTTAATTGTTCTGCTCAGTCTGGTTGATCTGTCCCTTGATTTAACACTTCAGAGTTCATGTGCTAGTGTGCTGTTTATTCTTTAAAATTACACGTCTGTTCCTGAAGTGTTTCAGATTTCATTCTGTTTTTTTCCTCTTACTCTCCTTGTTTTTGTTTTTTTTTGGCTTCACTCGCTTTCTCCCTTAGTGGTAGTGTGGGTGTGGCTGTGCGTTGCAGCAGTGCTATCAGCTATCGTGCTGTAGACCTTTTGTAGTGAAGCCTTTGTGTTTCAGTATTGTGTTTAACTTTTCCTTTTGTATTTTTGTTTGTGTTTTAGTGTTGAGTTTTGTATTTTCTGTAGTTCTCTCTCTTTCAGGTTTTGTTTTATTTTGTTTCATTACCTTCACCATAATCTTAACCAGTTGTGTATTACGTTCTCTAACCTTAACAACCACATATGTCCTATATACACTACTCAAAAAAATTAAAGGAACACTTTGAAAACACATCAGATCTCAATTGAAAAAAACATTCTGGATGTCCATACTGATATGGAATGGGTAATTTGTTAGGTACTAAAGGATGCCATTTGATGAAAACTATCAACCTACAGAGGTCACCAAGAAATTTAAACTGAAAAACCGATGCAGCAGGTTAGAGCAACTCAAAATGGTACTTTGGGGCGGCTGTGGATCAGGAGATAGAGCAGTCGCCTGTCAATCGCAAGATCAGTGGTTCGATTCCCGCCTCCTCCTGTCATATGTCGAAGTGTCGATGGGCAAGATACTGAACCCCAAGTTGCCCCCGGTGTGTCAGGTCAGCTGCATAGCAGCTCTGCCATCGGTGTGTGAGTGTGTGCGAATGGGTGAGTGAGAAGCAGTGTAAAGCGCTTTGAGTACCAGTCTAGGTAGAAAAGCGCTATATAAGTGCAGAACATTTACCATTTA
>JAUYWH010000004.1:17175840-17202564 GCA_034779795.1 Ctenopoma multispine
CTCTGTGAAAAGCACAGGGTGCCAATGCTGGACCTGACAATTCTGGTATTTTCTGACAAATGCCAGTCGAGTTCCACGTTGGGTAGTGAGCACAGGTCCCACTAGAGCAGTTGTTCCCAACCTCGGTCCTCAGGCCCCCCCTGCCCTGCTTGTTTTCCAGCTATCCCTGCCCCACCCACTACTGATTACCTGGATCAGGTGTGTTAAGTCAATCAAAAGCTGAGCATATACCGAGTTTGGGAACTACTGCACTAGAGGATGTGGGGCCATCAGGCCACCCTCCTGAAGTCTGTTGTTAATGGTTTGGTCAGAGACATTCATGCCAGCTGGAGGTCACTTTGTAGGGCTCTGGCAGTTCTCATCCTCTTTCTCCTTGCACAAAGGAGCAGATACTGGTCCTGCTGATGGGTTAAGGACCTTTGATGGCCCTGTCCAGTACCTAGAGTCATTGCTTGTCTCCTGGAATCTCCTTGATGCTCTTAAGACTGTGCTGGGAGACACAGCAAACCCTCAGGCAATGGCACGTATTGATGTGCCATCCTGGTGAAGCTGGACTGCCTGTGCAACCTCTGCAAGGTCCAGGTATCACCTCATGCCACCACTAGTGACACTGACCTGAAACTAGTGACAATGCAAAACTACTGAAAAGCAGTCAGGAAAAAAGTGTCTAGTGCACCTGTTAATTTCATTAACACCAAAACAGCTGACTCTAATTATCAACCCCTTCTGCTACTTAAATAACCAGATCAATATCCCAGACGTTTAACTGACTTGATACTATACTCTGATTGAACATTTGTCCCTTCATTTTTTTAAGCAGGCTATATATCCATAAAACGCGCCCCCATGGCAGCAGGTGTCGTTTGAAGTTGCACCCGTATTGCACCTGCCAACAAAATGGCTCCTGGTGTAACACACTTTTTCATTTTAAACAGCTCAAAATGATGATTTTCATAACGATGGTTAGATTTTGTAAAATCTTCTCATGGTTTTGCTCAAAGTAACTGTTTCATAAATGTAGCATTATCAGAAGCCAATTCTATTATGATTTGTCTCCTTTTTGGCCACCGTTTGGTGTTACAAACGGCTTTGAATAATACGTGATGTGCATCTCACTGCATCGTCTGTGTCATACATCTAACATCCTCATGGTTACAATAACAACAGAAAATGTTTTACACTGGTCTCAAACTCCACGCTCCTGCAGGGAAGTCATGTTTTGTTGACCTAACCGCCAACCACAATCTTGTTGGTTGTGTTGAGATGCTGGTACAAATTAAAATGAACCTGACCCCAAACTTACCATTCCCCACCCACAGACCTTCTCCACTTCTCAGGTAGTTATGATGTACATGATCGAGAGTTGATCTACTCTTAAATAGTTCAACAAATAGTATTTGCTCATTTTAGATGCTGTATTAAGGTTAGTATTTTCTTCACCTGTTGAAGAGTATTCAAAAAACACTGGCTCAATAAGAATTACAGCCAAAGTAGCAGTTGGGCAATAAGAAGGTCTCTTCTACACGTCTTCTGTGACAATGCGTCCGTCAAAGTGCCTCTCTGCATTTCCTGTTAGCCATCAAGTCATTGGACGGTTGCTGATCAAATTTCACAGCTGACAGTTGGCAACCATAGAGGCTCACATAGTGTGGCAAGGAAGTGTGTGTGTGTGTGTGTGTGTGTGTGTGTGTGTGTGTGTGTGTGCGTTTATGACAATGTTAGCTACTCAGTTTCAAGCTGGCAGTATGCTTCATCTGAACGGACTGTTGAACAGCTTGGGAACACCTTTCCAATGATGGAATTGGGGCAACTGTGTTCCACCTACTTCATGTTATTGTTGGCCAGACATAGAAGTGAGGAGTCACATATTACATTATATTAATTTCAAACACTGAGATGTACGTAATAGAAACAGCATACTGCTCATGCTTGATTTTAGATTCTATTTTGACCTACTCATCCATCTACAGCCAACCTGCCTCTTTTTTACCTCTACAGTTCTTGGATATCAGTGCATCATATTGGCTGTGACTGTGTCCTCATTACTTTGCGTGATTTTCTCTTCTTGGTCACCTTTTTGACATTCAATACAGAGCCCCTATACTTTGGCCGCGCTATTTCTCAGAGATGATCTCTTCCTGTTCTGCACAATAGACAATGTTTAATCAATATGCTGAGACAGAACTCTTTGGCACACAGACTGATAAAAGGGGACAAAAGAAAACGATCTGACATCGAACTTGAAACTCTATCATCTCATTCTCTTGCTTTTTTCCTCCACATTGAGTCCATCTTATAGCACTGTAAAATTCTAATCAGTGGCTATAAATGTCCAGTGACAACAGTATGGCTATTGTAATTCTTTGCTTAACAGAGAACTGAGTCATATATCTTGATTATCACACATTAGAGTGTGAATAAATTACTGTTTTGTTCTTTTGATGCCCTGTTTGTTTAACAGCAGTTTTTTTTACTGAAATTATGTCAATGCAGAACAGAGAGAGGACTCTGGAGGAAATGGTCTGCACAAAATGCGTACAAGCAAATGTGATACTATGGTGGACCACACATCACAGTTGTTGCAGTCCACATCGCAGCAACATCTAGTTACATTTCTGGCGCAGACAGACACATTGTGTGAAATTTTATTTCTAAACTTGGGATCCACCAAACACAAACAATTTTATTTGATCTAATTAACTCAGATAAAGTGGACATTTGCAAGAATAAATTGTATATATCTCCCTATGATAATTTATGTTGCACCTACACTACCAGTCAAAAGTTTGGACACACATAGAAATGAGCATGTTTGTGTAAGAAAAGCAGATTTCATAACATCAAATTGATCAGAATGAATGTGTAACATTGTTCATATTGTAAATGACTATTGTAGCTGAAAACAGCTGTTTTTAAAGGAATATTTACATAAATATACAGAGACCTAAATTCTGCAAACATTAGTACTGTCTTCCAACAGCATGTTATGTTTCCTGTGTGTGTCCAAACACTGGACTGGTAGTGTATGTATGTTCTTTAGTATTGTAACTAAACAATATCACACTTGTAGCCGTCCTTGACTCAATCATCACCCCACATACTGTGGTTAATTGATAATAATTATTTGCAGTTTGCCAATAGATTTCTATGATGAAGCATGGCTGATCGATGATTTGCAACGCGTGTCTGTACTATAGAGAAACATTTGTCCCAATAATAGTGACAAATGATGCGACATGAGCTACAAGCCACAATCAAACACCAGGTCATAAGAAAATACATCAAACTATGTACAAATAAATAAGTACACACTCTCACAGACACACACACACACACACACACACACACACACACACACACACACACACACACACACACACACACACACACACACACACTTAGCTTATTTATTAGCTGCTGACAAGTGACAAAAACAATACAGTCAGTGAACCTGAAGTGGTCAAAGTAAAAAAATGTCATTATTGTCTAACATTAAGATAACAAGCGATTTAATCTTTCTTACATAAATACATACCTGATACGTACGTGTCAGTAGATTTGTGCACATACACCTACACAGTTTTAGATATTTGTAGACACAGGTAGCAAATGTGATTGGATCTGTGAACTTGCAGCTGAAGATATACTGTGCGTATGCATAAAATACAGATATTGATTCAAATCATTTACAGTTTCAACTTTTGGCCTTAGGATTGGACAGAGCACTGCGAACCACCATTAATCACTCAAAAATCATCAAAAACATTTGGAAATCTTGTTTTTATTTGTAGATTCTGTGACACATATGTGTTTTTATTATTGACTCAAATTTTCCTCCATAATGCATTGCAGGGCGACATGATAGTTTAATGGGTAGAGCTGTCTTCAAACCCAAGGGTGAGGGCTTTGATTCTCAGTCCCAGCAGGCTACATGTTGAGGTGTCCTTGGACAAGACACCAAAACCCTGACCCTTGGCGCCTCACAGCGGCAGCCTGTCCTTAAAGAATTTCCCCAAGGGGATCAATAAAGTATCAATTATTATTATAATTTGCCAACAATCTCTTATGTATCAAGAAATGTGCATGCACGTGTGTGTCCAGAGTGACAGGTAGTATTGGACTTGCTGGAGTGAATGAACTTTGCTGCGTAATCACTCTGCATTATGAACCAGCTCAATAACTTGACACTGCAGGTCACTGGTGTGTCATTCTGCTTCTGTCGATACGCGCACCTACATATGCATGCAGCTGATACTCATTGTAGGGGACACGCATCTAAACACACAAACACCAATACTCCCTGCAGGCAGGCATGACTTATATACTCTGAAGTGGAGAAGATAACACAGTGATGTGATCAATAGTACTTTGGTGGCAACCACTCCCTGTCCTCGCGCCCTTAGGATATATTGTGTTTGAGGGCAGTAAAAATCCTAATGGATTCACCCTCTAGCTTCCTCTCTCTTTATTTCACCTTATCTTTATTACCATCGCGGTCCCTCAGTGCTCCATCCGCTGCTGCAAAATATCTCTCTCTCTAAGGGAAACTATTCTTCTGCAACGAAGATGTTTCCATCCACCCAAAAGATCCACTCAGAGCTCGGAGTTTATGTAACGGCTCAGTTTGTGACTATAGATGCGTCAGCATGTACATAATGCACGTGGTTATATAATGGAAATGGTAGATAGGACTGGAAAGAGAGTGCGAGGGAGAGAAATCTATGTGAATACCTTTTCACTACAATAAACTCAATCAATTTGAACTTTTTTCCAGAAAGGGGGAATTTAGGCAGCAAAACTGAATCTTCTACCCAGCATCCATCTATGTTCACTACGAGCTTATTTCTATTCATGATTTATGTAAAAGGCCAGAGGATGAGTTGCACAGGCTATTACAGAACTAAGACAAACACTCGGTGGAACAAAAAACACTTTTGTTTTCTCATTTAAACAAAAGCATTTGTTTCCTGGGGATCACAGATGTGTTCAGTAAATTTTATACAGGTAAACTGTCAGACCGAGTGAATGAAAGGTGACACTGTTTCCAGAGGATGGTGCCAAATGAATCTTTTATCATGTAATAAAATAAAAGATTCATCTCCTACAACCGTAGCTGCTTTCCTTCTGTTGTCATTGTTTGAATAAAGGGAGAGCAGAGGAGCCTGGAGCTGGGAACCTCAGGTGTATTTTACAAGGAAGTCTTTTCCCAGAACCTTAACTGTCCATTCAAACCTTTAAATGATATTGTTTATTGATCCCCATGGGGAAATTGTTGCTGGGAACCTGCACATATATGACGACACTACTACAGGGTTTTGGTGTCTTGTATAAGGACATCTCAACATGTTGCCAGGAGAAGCCAGGTGTGGTCAAACCATGGAAGAGTGATCAGTTTGTGGTCAGATTTCACCCATGTATCCCACAGCCACATCCACAAGGTCACTGTGTGGGATCACAAGACAAGACCAGGAGGACATGCGTAGCTGTCATCAGGCAAGAGGTGGGTGTTACAGCCTGGATAAGTCGCCGGTTTATCTAAAGGCTGACATATAGAGACAGAGAAAGATTTACACCTATGGGCAATTTAGAGTCACCACTTGACCTAACATGCATGTCTGTGGATTCTGGGAGGAATCCACACAGACTCTGTTTAACAGAGGATTTAGTGTTTGTGTATAGTGTGCATCTGACAGTGTGCTCTAACACAGCCTTTACTTTCACACCTTTACTGTGCTGTTAAAACACAACCATTGGGTTTCATGCTGCCATGAGAACACAGAAAACCTTTTTTTTGCACATTGAAAACCTGCTACACTTTATCTGCACTGCACAGGTGTTAGGAAGGCAATAATGCTGTAGACTCCAAATTTGCAATTGGCTCCCGAGACGTATGTACTCTGAGGAGTGTGAGAATCATTGCTTTCTCGTTCCTCTGCAGGGACAAAATAACCAGTGTGTGTGGCAACCACTTAACACAGCAACACTTAGGAATGGAGGACCTACTGTGGAATACTGGCTCAAAATGTATAACCTTTAATTCCTAGACCACATTTACTTCTCCGTTACCAGCCAGGTGAATTTAGATTACATGGTCAGGGATTTTTCATCAGGAGCAAAGGAAGAAGTACTGGAGGAAATGTGGGACTTGCCTTGTTTTCATTTCTTCTATTTGAGACTAACTGTCAAGTTTGGGTCGTTCAGTTTCAGCATGACTTCAATCATTCCATAACTTTTACTAAAGAGTTATTATTGCAGCCATGAAAACAGAGGCCCCCTAACTTTAAATCCTCAGGGTACAACTGTTGTCTAATACTTTTTAGCAGAGAAATGTTCCAGAACTTTTCTTAATGTGGAGAGATGCCGTCTAAGTCTCCACTGAGACAGACTCAATGAACTGGAGCTGGAGTGTTTCCATTTTATCTCAGCTTAACTACATCATAACTACATAACACAAGCATACACACCACAAGTACGCAACAGTCAAAAGTCTGGACGCACGGTCTCCTTTAGTATTTTTTCTTTATTTTTATTCAATTATGACAGAACAAATATGGAATTATGTGCTGAACAAAAATGTGTTAAATAAACCAGAATATGTTTTATATTTTTATTTTAGGTTGTGCAAGACAGATTTGTGAGGTCCTCACCTATGGCTGTCTGTTCACAGGCTGCCTTGTAATGAGTTCATTTGTGAGACATTTCTTGCCTTCATACTGTGCTTTGCCAGTTGTCTTGTGCAAGTCAAACAACTGTACAAATTCATATTATGGTAAGAAACACTCAAGACACAAAAGAAGAGACAGTTCATCATTACTAAAATAAAGGAAATAAAGGTCAGTCAGTCTGAAAACTGCAGTGTCTTTGTTGGATGTAGTGAGGTTGAACAGATTGTTCCTGAATGGATTCCAACAAGAAAATGACCCCAAACACAACTGTAGGTTATGTAAGAGCTATTTGTTCAAGAAGGAGGGTGATGGAGAGCTGCATCAGATGATCTGGCCTCCACAATCACGTGATCTGTTCCGAGATGGACCAGTGAGTGAAGGAAAAGTAACCAAGATCCTTCAAAAACTTTAAAAAACATTCCAGGTGACCTCACCATGAAGCTGACTGAGAGAAACTTTTGTCTGGTAGTGTAAATATCATACTCCACTACCACAAAGTAGAGTTACTAGTCAGAATCAGATTAACCATACAAAAAGATGAAAAATACTAAATATGACACAAAATAATCATAAGCACATATAACATAATCACCTCCTGAGCTACCCAGTACACACAGAAGGGGTTGCTTGAATGCAGGACTTTTACTTGTAACAGTAATATTTCTACAGTGTGACACAAATTTGTCTTAATAAAATGATAAATGAAACTTTTCTTTGCACCTTCACACAAGAAATATAAGCAGAGGCGTTAAAAACCTTTACAACATACATTTCTAACTTCATTTCCATAAAAACCAAAATGGCACTTTATAGACACTTCTTATTAAAATGAGTGCAACGTGTGAAGCAGACAAAATGACAACACCAGCTTTAATAAATGATCCAGTACAGGAAGAGTAAGAAACCTGGAAGTGTTTGAGGGGAGATAAAGGCCATCAAGGCAGAGAGGAAGTGCCACAACAAGCTTATTAGCAGGCGTATCAGCCCGGACGATAAGGAGACACGCTGCTCACTGGAAGGCAGCTACGTCCTCACAGTGACAGAACAAATAATGAGCTAATCATACAGTACAAGATTTGAAATATATATGTGGATCAGATGGAAAAATGTGTGGGCTTCATGGACATTTTGGTCAGTCCTCACAATGACAAAGGGCTATTTTTATCATGACAAACTTTTGTTTGCATTTTGTTCCCTTTACTGAAATGAGCTTCCATAGTCTGTTTGATAGCACCACTCTATGCACTCTGTTCTACTCTACCGCCCCAACACTGGTGGGTATAGCTTGGTAGGTTAACAGATCTTGAGTCATAGTTTCACCTTAATGCTAAGAAATAATGGGATTATTGACTTTTAACAGAAATCAACCTTGTAACCACGTGTATATTATGGGCAACGTAAATCGGAGTTAGTTGAACTCAGCCTATTCTTCTACAAGCCACAAACATCAAACAACATAACGGCTTCAACACTCTGCAGGTGAGGTGTGTTACACGAAGCTGATGAACCAGTAAACCGTCTTTACACTGTACTGTATTTCTGTCTTGGACAGTCTGATCTTAGCATTGTGTATCTCTTTCTCCAGATTGACATTCAGAACCATAGCAATGCAGACGAAGGTCCTGTCATCTCGCTTTTATCGTCTCGTATAATTTCCCATTAAAGATATTTATGGTTGTGCTCACACAACACTAATCACTTACTAGGTCGACTTGTGTCATGTGCATTTTCATAAACTGTGATTTAACATTTAGGCTGAATTTAGTGCCAGAATGAGCAAAGTGCTCAGTCAGACAGGTCATATCTGTACACCGTTCAGTCAGAGAAGTTGGTGAGTAGATGTGTCTTCACCTGTGGCAGACAGGTCCAAATGTGTTAAACATAACACTTAATTCTGAACAGTCACCAATCGTTTGGAGGTTAACAGAACACCTCCCGAAGTGTTGACCTTAAAGTAAATGCCCTGGTCTACTGTCTTCTTCTCCAGTGTTCTGGTGGAGATCAGCCTGATTCTGTTGCTCTTTATGAAATTACAGAAAAACATTATCAGCAGTATTATTACCATGTAATTTTCTCATTATCCCCCTTTCAAAGCCATTGTTCCAGGATTATTATTATTATTATTATTATTAATAGTAGTAGTAGTGATATATCTTCCTATTCCCCTCTCCTTTATTCCAGAAATACGTTTAAGTAGAATTAATAATAATATTTAAGCAATAATAATAATAATAATAATAATTCGCAATCAAACACCAACAGATGAAGATTTTAAAAAAATGAAATCTGGTTAAAATAAAAAATTTGTTAATAATAAAAATTTTCAAATTAAAATGTGAAAACAAAGCGGCCAGAAACATTTGAAATGAACTCCTGAGTGCCGCCGGATGACAGAAGCTAAGAGCAAGTTGTAGATTGACCTGACTGCCTGTCTTTACAAGTGTGTTCTGAGAAGAGACGTGAAGGTTACTGCTGTTATGGCGCTGTGTTGAGAGGTTGGTCTGGATTTGACTCACTTCTAACAGGAAATGACATGAGACACGCAGCACACATCAGTCAGCTGCAGCTTTGATCACAGCTGCCAGTGTCACATTTGGAAAACTGAAGCGCGCACACTCTCAGCCTCTGTGTAACTGAGCTGCTGTGATAAACTACCGAACCTACTGAGTCGCATGCGCAAAGCATGGGAACCCTTTTATTTAAGAAGAGCCTCAAGTGCACTGAGCGCACACACGCTCACGCAGCCTCGCGTTTGCCGACCCTCACAAACTCCCGAGCCTGTGCCTGTGTGCGCCTTTAAATGGCGTGTGCCGGTACCGAGTAGAAGGCGGAACCGAGTGGCGCGCGTGTGCGCGTTGGGAGCGTGCGTGCGCCTCTTGCCTGCAGCCGCTGCAAGTAGCACCGAGCCTGACAGCGGCTGGTTTTGCGCATGATGCACCGTGGTCGACGCACCTGAGGAGGAACGATCCACCCAGCCCCGGTAACCGTCTGGTGCTCCTTCGCCCGCCCCGACGCACCAGCACCAGCACCGTCAGCGGCGGACACACGGCTGCTGTTAACACAACCCTGGATTTAAAAAAGAAGAGAGAAACAAACTGCGACTCTGTGGAGTTTACAGCTGGATTTTTGCAGGTGGATACTCTTAGTGGTGCGTTTAACTAAGGTCAGTAGCGTCGTCTTTTTTTTCTCTCTCTCCAACCTGTTCATGTTGCTTGTGCGCCTAGAGAGAAACCTTCAGAGTTGAATGCTGTGGGGGCAAAAGCAGGTGCAGGTACTAGAGGAGATATGAGGCAGATAAGGGCTCGAGTTTCCCCTGCCTGGTGGACAGGTGCGGAGCAGAAATGTCCACTTTTACTGGACTTTTTCCCCCCAGTTTGTGCGCACGGGAGCGGTGCGTGTGGCGAGAGGGAGCAGGTGAGAGTCTCCTTGAAGGAGCAGGATTCACAGCTGGGAATTCTTTCTGCCATGTTGGCCTCTGAATTCCCCCGGTGGAACAGAGGCGCCGTGACAGGCGGGGATAGTGTTACACGCGTCCTCCTCTCTCCCCTGAGAAGATGTTCACTATATGAATGAAATATTTTTTAGGATTTATTTTATTTTGCAAACACGGACACGCAGGGTTCAAACCGCTCGCGTGTATCAAATTTAAGAACATCAAGGTCCCGTAAAAGCTCCCAGACGCGTCCTGCTGGATTTCTTTCACCTTGTTTTTAGGATGAGGATGAATAAATCATGTGGACGCCAGGTGTCCGGTGTCCGCGCATTGTTCCCGTCCGCAGCTTCATGTTCAAAATGTCAAACAAACGCAGGCCGCGCAAGAGCACGGCAGCCCTGCACATGCGTATTTCAAAATGATAATCATGATAATAATAATTGTAGCTTTTAGTTTGAGCTGCAGTTTGATACAGGACCGTGGGGTTTGTTTTTACGGAGATGGCGCGAACCAGTCAGCAGCCTGCACGCGCAATAACCAGCACATTCCTACATTGTCCGTCTTCTTCTTCTTCTGTCTGCGCTCTGCTGCTTGCTGTACAAACCTAGACTCGCCCCCCCACCCCCCCCGCCACACACACACGCACACAGACACACACACACACAGTGTCAGATAAATTCAACAAAAGTCATCGCGTTTCAGAAAAGCCACATTTAAAAAAATAAAGAATTTAAGGATCTTTTCATAATAAAAGTCTCAGAAATATCAAAATAAATTAAACCAATCAGTCAGTATGTTTTTTTAAACAACGTGACGTTGGGATGAATAAAAATGAGATTTTATTAATACGATGATGATGATGATGATGAAGAAGATGATGATCTGGATTATTTCGCTTCCCCTGTGGATCAAATGGCGTCCGCAGGGACATGAGGGAGGATTTTGCTGGAATAACGCTGCACGCTGAGCTTCCAGATTATTATTATTATTAATATTATTATTATCATTTCAGATGTGATCATATTATTGAGATCACATCTGAAAAAAACACACACACACACACACACAACCTGGGCCTGCTTCAATGGATCCGATTCGAATCTGTTTACTGACTGGAATTTGATTTGAATTGTGAGTTTGTCATTTACACTGCGACGAATTCAGGATGTTTCACTACTGCTGCAAACGTGGCTGCTTTGTTTTGATTTTAATTGCAGGAAACTACGAGGCCTTGTGCAGTGCGCCATAAAAACCCTCTGGCTGCTGCTGCACAATAAGCACTAACGTGTCCATGCCTCAGTCTCGTCTGTGTGTGATTTTTTTAATAAAAAAATATTATAAAATGATCAGCAGCTCCAGTTTGAAGTGGGGAGAGTTCATCAAGGCGAGGAGGATGACGATTAGATTGCTCTTCATCGCTGCAGCAGCACACGTTTCCGTGTGTCGGATTTGAAGAGTTAATAGGATTAGATGATTTTGTGCATTTATGCAGAGGGAATTCCTAATCAGGCTTTTTTTTTTTCTTTCTGTCTCTTCCAAAACGGGTTTCAGCAGAATGGGCGTGACCCAGCCAGAGAATGCGTCTGTGCGCGCTGCAAAAAACCCCCCAAAACAAAAAGGCCCAAAGGTGCTTCATCACCTGCTTTCTGAACCGATGGAGACATTCGTTCTGGAATGAAAACGTCCAAACACAGCTCAGGAGATTTTTCACTTTCTTAAGAAAATAAAAGCACAGACTACGTTGATGCGTTGTGAAATCTAAATGTAGAATAAACCAGGTTGTAATAAATATGTGATCACTTTTAATCATTTTTTCAGTTCTGAATTTCACACAAACCTTTTATATTTATATTTATTTGATTTATAAAAAATAACTAACACTGTTTGTGTTGTGTGAGCGCGCCTGCACGCACGGTGCGTAATTTCTCCTAAATATCAAACCCCTCTCGAGTGAATTCTTTTGCTCGCCTTTTACCCCCCACCACCCTTTCGTTTTTTTTAATGTTGGGCTGGGGGGGGGTGTTAGGAGCAGGATGGAGGCTGTTTGGGGTAATTTGGCTGTCCTGCTTTTTGGTTCAGGTTGGCAGCCGATTAACTGCGCTGACAAATCAAGCGCAAAAAGCCAAGGGCTCTCAAGGTAACACTAATCCCTCTGGGCGTTGAGAGTCAAATATTACGCAGGCTTTTTGGAGAATAGTCTTTTCTTTAATTTGCTCGTTTTTTGCGTTCAGACGGTGTGTGTGTGTGCGTCGTTTCTTTTTTTTCAGTGCAGCAGTGTGACATTGCTGAACCACTGATCTGATCTATTCCACATCTAAATTATCAACTGTATTCAAACACAAATGAAACAGAAAGAAGAAGGCAAATCATTTTCCATTTGTTGCAGTTATTTCTTATGTCATATATACATGACATTTTTCTTCTTGCTTATTTGACTATTGTCAAGAAACAATATGATAAAAATAATAAAAACAACAAACAAACAAATCAGACAAAGGAAAAAAAAAAGAACATGTCAACGCCCCTGTAGGAGAGGCAGTGTGATGTTACATAAAGTGCTGGTGGTTGTGGAGGAAAAGGGAAAGTGTTTGTGGGTGTGTTCACTGGTGAAGTGTGTGTGTGCAGGTTTTGGTTGTTTGTGTGCACGTGTTATGTTTATCTTTTATCTATATCTTTTTTTTACCTTATAATATATATGTGTATGTATTTTTACTATGTCTGCAGTCTGCGCCGTACACATGGTGTGTGTGCGTGTGTGTGTGTGTGCAGGCGTCAGTGGGGTGCTGGGTGCTCTCTTTAACTGGGTGATGTAATGCCGTGAAGGGTGCTGCAGCAGAACCACGGAGCCCAGAGAAGGCGTGTCCTGCCTGCAGAGTAGCTGGATAACAACACGGTGCCCACGCTGCACCCGCCGCCAAAATAGCAACCTCACCACCACCAAAAACCACACACACACACACACGCACACACGCACACACACACACGCACACACCTTTATATCCGTCTCTTTGGGGGTGTGTGTATGAATTGTAATAATCATCACTGTGCAGGTCAATGAAGTCTTTCTGTAAATCAGTGAGTTCATTTGAATTGAAACATCAGTTTCTGCTCAGTCGCTGCTGATTACTGTCGTCCTGTCTTTGTAGACTGTGCACTGAGGTTTAGTGAAGATTACACTAAAAATCCCCTTAAAAAGACAAAAGCAGCTGCTGATAGTATATACATGCTGCATAATGTGTTTAACCTTTTTCAGCTCTGCAGCGGTGTGTAAATTAAAGCAGTTCGTGCTCTGACTGATCACGCTCGTACATATAGATTACGCCACACTGTAGAATGGGTTTCTTAAATATGGATTTCATGATTTCTGTGTGTCACTGAACCAGATGCAGCCTCAGCAGCTCGTCCAGAGCCTTCGCTCTCTCACAATATGTTGGCAAATTGACCCAAAGTGACACACACGTCGACGCTGTTACTCGTCTCTCTCATCCCTGTGTTCTCTAATGGACAGAGATGAGCTGGATGGCACTCAGTGCTGTTCTGGCTTTTCTGGAAAGCTCTGTGGCTCACTTGAAGCGTGTGTTTGCAACGTGATGAAGACAGCAGAGGAAGAGTAGCGCTGGGGCGTTTCGTGAGATGCATGAGTGGGAGTGGATGAGGTGGAACATCCCTCCCTCTTGTCTCCCCTTGCTCCTTCTCTTTCTGTTTCCACTCATCTTTCCTCTCCTTCCTCTCCTCCTCGCCGCCTCGCTGTCAGGTTGCACGTCTTGGTCAAGCGATTTCAGAGTGCGGCACTGCAGCAGCAGCAGCAGAGGAGGAGACAGGCAGAGAGAAAATGGCACCTCTGAGGGTCTGCTGCGAGACGTGAAACCGACAGGCGTCTCCGTCTGTGCACGCTCTGAAGGCCTCACGTCGAGAGATGCAAGCGGACTGAGAGAAAACCACAGCCCGTCCTCTGAGATCTTATCGAGCGAGCTGTGGAGGACATTTTGTCACTGCGACTGGATGGCGTTACTGCACGTGTGTATGTGTGTGTGTGTGTTCAGGGCACCTGCTGTAAAATTACTGGCAAGTGGCATGCGTTTAAACACGAGGGGCCCACCGGTGGGCTGCTTTTATTTGCATTTACACACACACACACACACACACACACACACACACACACACACACACACCCATCCAGCCCGTGTGGTTGTTAATGAGATCCAGAGTGCCGCTGCCTTTTGTCAGTGTGTGTATGTGGACTCATCCCTGTGGGGTTTGTCAAAGAAGCCTTTCACAGAGGACAATGATCCATGCCATTTAGCCTTTTAACCCCTAATGCTCACCACACGGCAACAAAAGACACACACACACACACGCGCACACACACACACACACACACAGACACAGAGGATGTAGTAAACTGGAAATGATGCCAGAACAAGTCTGCATTTGGAAACACAGTGTCTCGCGTCTTTTAATGTGACCGCAGAGAAGGACAAGAACTTTGGTGTGTGACACATCTGTCACTGTCTCAGACAGTGAGTGAGTAACCATAACGTGTGAAAAATACTACAGCTTCACAGAAACACACTAATAAGTGAGAAATTAACAAAAAAAGAAATGACTCTTTTTATTAAAATCACCTTAGATCGGATGTGAAGCTATTTTTGTTAAGACTGATTATATATTTTTTGCACTGATGCTACAGAAATGAGATATTTTTGGAATTTTTGTTTTTGAATTTGTGCTGATTGAAAACAATGTCAACAGAAACACACACGTTAAATTTCTGCATAACTTAAAACAACAGTAACCTGGAAGAAATCAGCCTCTTATTTATTTTACCCATCTTTTCAGTTGGTGACACAAAAATGTGATGTTTGTATTTCAGCGTAAAAGAAGCCTGGTGGTAAGGGAGCGCCCATTTATATTTGATTAAATATGAATGGCAAAGAACTGCATTATAATCATATACATAATCCTAAAACATAATACAAGGAGGAAGCTCTGTGATGCATTGATTTGCTGATGTCACTCATTTAATAGAAGACAGATAACCAGCTCAGTAAGTATAGATCTCATCCTGAGGCCTTGAGCAGGAGGCTCTGGTGAAGCAAGATAACGGCTCAGAATAAAGACAAATAAATCATGATGTGAAAAAGTTTCTAATATGTGCAAATGATTACACAGAACGAAACTGCTCCACATTGTGGGCTGAGCTTAAAAATAAACGTTTCGCTTTGCAGGATTTTCTTTTAATTACAAATTGAGATTTGCTAGATTGTGGTAGAAAATAGAAAATTGAATAAATTCAGTTAATGCAAAACATTCATCAGAGTCTGGAAATACTCATCCCAGCAGGTCGAGAACACATCCACTGTCAAACAACCACCCAGACTCAGTGACAGCTACATATCTGCAGTCAGTGTTTCAATAATGCAAAGGTTTTAAATGCGTTAGATTTAACACTCAATATGCTGGATGGATGCAAGCGAGTATGAAGCAGGTGACAGAGCTTTTATTATTTTACTGCTTGGTAATTCCTCAGGCCGGTGTTGCTGTGTCACTAAGATGCCCAAATAGAGGTGAACTGTTTTTTTTATTTGTTAGATAATTAAAGAAATGTTTTTATTTCTACCTTTCTATCACATTTGATTGGCACAGCAGCTGTACATAAACTCATGACACTTATGCTGTCATGCACTGTTTATAATCATCATCTCTGTCTCCTAACATTTCTAATGTTTTCTACTGTAAACTGCAGCCACAAATTCATTTTATTAGAAGTGTAATTGCAATTACGTAATGAAGACATGGTGGAAAATATGTTACGGACATGTCAGTAAAATGTACAGTGTATTTATTTTCCACCAATATATCAGGTTTTGATGTGCAACATCCACTTGTACATCTAGAAAAAATTCACTTGTTCTCTGCTTTGTACGCCCACCATTTACCTCAGGTACCTCCTTGTGACTCTATTTCTTGTAATAATTGGATCGCTTAATTCATTCCAAAAATATATTGCATGAGAACATAAATCATAATGAATAATTACACTTCCTATAAAAACTTAACCGCGGTTGCAGTTAAGTTAGGACCATACTTTAATATTGCCTGTATTTGTTTGACTCACAGAGAGTGATATGGTTACTGTTGAAAGTTTTAGTGGCAGGGTCGCCAGATACTCTGGGGGTTGTGGAGGATGTATTTAAAACAAGTCTGTAATTAAATGGTAATTGTAAAGCATCAAAGGCAGACTTTATTGTCTGCATAAAAATGAGCATATTGAAGTACTAATTAAGAAGAATAATGTCATTTATATATATATATTCCGGTAATGGACCAAGAATAAATCCCAACCACAGCCCATTACTGGTAAGAAAAGTTGAAATCGAACCATCAGTCATGTGTAAGTTTTCCCTGTGAGGTGAGTAGTTGATCAGGCTGTAACATTATTTCAACGTGAGAGACTGTAGTTTAAGTAGAACGAACATGGTAGATGTGGTACTGGTGAAATAATAATTTGCAGTCTTGATGTGAGTAGTAGATTCCCCTTAAGCTTTTTGGGTCTACCAGTCACTAACAGCCCACAACATCAACAGTCCGTGTCTAAGAAAGAATCCAGGACTTACCTGAATTGTCGTGAAATCAAAGCAGCTGTAACTGAAATTTTTATCAGTTAGGCTTTTGATGGATGTGTCAAACTTGCTCATGGAGACTGACATAACCGCTCCACAACTTAAACCACATGTTTTATTTTAGTTGGACCACATCAGGAGGTGGTGTGAAACCCATCACTAACAATCACCTTGTAGGTGATTGGCTAATTGGTTGGAAGGAACTCCCAAACCAATCACTTCCATTTCCTCGTCCTTCCGAAACATATTAGTCCAAAAGCATCATAAAAGCAAGTAGATCTCAGCAGACGTATTGTATGATGGCTTTGCCTTCTTTCTTCTTTTTCAGACCGGTTAACAGCAGCCACTAAAGTGTCAGAGAGCAACAGTGAGGATAAGAGCGAGAGTATGAGCACGTTGATTGTTGTAGATGCCTCGACACGTAGCATGTTGGACCCTTAATGTTGAAGAATCAATTATAAGTCAAATCACAGTCTTTTTTACTGCTTCACTGTAACCAACCTGTGAAGGTTGTATAACTGCAACTGTGTGTTTATAGCTTAAGGTCTGAAGGTCCAGCACACAGCCACCGTTTTCCCCTAATGATTGATCCCAAAGGGGAGCTATGGACACACAAGTTCTAAAACTGTAACTCCTGTATAGTCCCGGACCTCTCATACGACCGAAGTCCTCATATAATCAGCACCCCCACGTACAGAGGCAGGCGTTTGTTGAAATTCCACCACTTCTGACGTCGGGTGCCAAAATGGCAGCGGGTTAGGTTGGCAGCTTATTTCCACCCTAAACAATCAAAAACGCTGGGACAGCTGGGTTAAATAAACATGGAAGTCATCAAAATGATCACATGATGTTCGTCATATGACAAACTGAATCTGAATGATTCAGAACATCCACTAGGGGGCAGACAAGGGTCTAATCTTCCCTAGCTAAAAAAACTCAATACCGTATTTTTCTTTTTAACATTCACTTTTGCACAATATAAACAAAAACCATGGTAACACTCAAACAGATTACAGTACTGTTGTGGTCACACGTCGGGCTTTTAAATTCAATATTGCCTATGAACCAGGTTTCTTTTAATGTTTAACCAACCAAACAAACAAACAACAAACTTTCTACCATTCTTGTGGTGATTCAAAGCTGCTCTATGTGCCCCCTCTGGTCACATATGGAATTGCATCTTATATTACATCGTGTCTTTTTCTGAGAACACGCCCTGCCAATGCCCAAATCTAACACACCATGCCATGAAGCAAGAATATTGGTGGCTCTAATGGGATGCCAAATATTTGCACAAATAAAGTTTTTTTCCCAAGTTTATGAAATAAAAAGTCATAGAATATAAACATTTGAACAAGGGAGTATGTTTAATGCTTGTATTCTGTAGAATGAAACAAAATATTTAATTTGCACAGTTGTAACTTTATGATGAAACTATGCAATAACAATAAATATTTTACTGATAAGTAAAGAATGAAAATTCAGCAACTTTGCAGACTGATTAGATTCACATTAATACTTAGATGCATCTAGAAAAATAAAAATAATTTGAGACATTTTCAGATGGACTTTTGCTTTGAAATGCAATGTATAAGAAAAATATAATATTTAGCCTGGTTGTTGGATCAGTACCTACTTGTGTCTTGCTCTGCCTTTTAGTATTCAACTGGATTCAGCAGAAAGCTGAAGGCTGGTCATCAGATAATGGCAGTCTGCCTGGCTGACTGACTAATTTACCCAGCAGATGACTGATAACTGCAGACAACCTTTCTAGAAGAAAGAAAAATGCAGCAATATCAAGGCCCTTTTTTTAGGATTGGTGAGTGCAACAGTACAGTACAACTGTGAACAGTCAACTAAAGTCAGTCTAGTCTTTTTAAGAAATGATTTGTTATAAAAGACTTTTTGTCCTGATTCCAACAGAAATCTGCATGTAATTTGTGGTAACTGTAAATCCATTCAGCTTAAATGACACTCAAGTCACATCCTTAGAATCTTTCTGTGATTCTCAGGAGTATTATATATTTTAGTCCATAAACAAATAGATAAATATGAACATAAATTATTTCCCCCCAAAAATGCCTGCTATGGTTGATACATTATTACTGTATGTATTACATTATTAGCATGGTGGTGTAGTGGTTAGCATTGCTGCCTAACAGCAAGACGGACCTGGGTTCAAATCTACTGGTTGTCTGGATGTCTTTCTGTGGGAAGTTTGCGAATGTTCTCCCTGTGTCCAAAGAGTCCAAAGACATGCAGTTAACTGGTGACTGTAAACTGCCCATAGGTAATGATTGTCTGTCTGTACTGTATATATCAGTCCTGTGACAGACTGGCAACCTGTCTGTCTGGGGTATACCCCACTTCTCACACTATGACTGGGAAAGGCTCCAACACTCCTGCAACCCTTAAGAGGAAAAGCGGTTAGGATAATGAATGGATAATGGATGCATATTAAATTATTAATACTGTTCAGTCAATGAAAGAACAATACGCAAATGAATAGTGTTTCACTGGCTGGTGGAAGCGGAGCTAGCTGTAACTGCTTTATAAACAATTAAATGCTGGATCTCAGGGGCCCAGTTGCAGCCCTTTGTAAACACGAGCATAAGGCCCTGTGTATATACAGAAAGTACAAGGTACTGTAGCCTAAAGCTACAAGCTACAACAGCAGCAGTGGAAAACATCCTTGACAGAGGGAATGAGAGCACAGGACTCAACACAGCCTACATGCATTTATGCTCGTCGATGTAAACACAGCAAGGATTCCTTTTCAGCTCAGTAGCAGGTTACCCCGTCCAGCTCAATGGCCTTGTCCGAAATGTTGCTGCAGTTCTTTATTCGATGCTGGCAATCAGAAAAGTAAAACATTTGGGGTTTAGATGCAAGAAAATGCTCCGGGATGTTTGGTGTATTAGCAAAATCAATTCTTGTTAACCCATTATAACACTTTCTCTCTTTTTCTGACAGTGATGGAACAGAGAGAGGCCAGTGGATACCTCGGCAGCCACATGTCCCAGTGGACAACATGAAGGAGGTAATTCTACTCACCTTGATACAAAAGTCCATCAGACCTTGCATCATGAGTCTTGACGGGATCTGTTTGGAAGAATAAAACAACACGCTGGTCGTCTCATTTACCCTCTGGAGGAAAACAACGTTTCCTCCATACGACCACTGCCCTGCAGCTACTGGTTCATTTCCTGATGTGGTCGAGCTTAAGACTGTTACTTGCAACGACTGTTCTCCTGCTACTGCCCTTTCCCTTTAAAAACATATTTTTGTAAGAAATATTTATGTGAATACATCTCAACAAACTGTGGATTCCGGACGTTTAGTCAAACCACTCAAGACTCTAAGACTACAGTCTAACTGAAGTTCCCTCAGATCCTGTCTCGGATTAATACAATCTTTTCCCACTATGGATCTTCTAGGTTTTTCTGTCAGACTGCAAGTTTTCCTCAGTGCATGTCTGGGACTGGAGTTTTTAGGCACACCAGGTCAGTGGGCACGCTACCTCCGCTGGGACGCCAGCACCCGCGGTGACCTCAGCTTCCAGTTCAAGACAGAGGCCTCAGCAGCGCTGCTGGTGTATTTTGATGATGGAGGCTACTGTGACTTTCTGCAGCTGTCTGTGGTGGAAGGGAGACTGCAGCTACGTTTCAGTATTGACTGTGCTGAGACCACGATTGTGTCTGACAGACGGGTGGATGATGGCAGCTGGCACTTTGCCACTATGAGCAGGTATAACCTGCGCACTGTGCTGGTACTGGACGGTCAGGCCAAAACAGACGAGGTCCGGCCTCAGCGTCAGTTCATGAAAATAATCAGTGACCTGTTCCTGGGTGGAGTGCCTCAGGATATCCGTAATGGTGCACTCACACTGCCTACAGTGAGAAACATGCAGCCCTTTAAGGGCACAATCACAGACCTCAAATATGGCAACTCACAACCCTTGTTCCTGGGAAGCCTTAAAGTGCCCCTGGAGTCAGAAGGGTGGTGCACCGTTAACCCGTGTGAGAATGGTGGTACATGCTCAGTGGTGGATGGAGAACCAGTCTGTGACTGCTCCAAAACAGAATACAAGGGCCGCTTCTGCAGCGAAGGTAACACAAAGCCAAAGACATTGTCTTTCACACTGATAGACTTATGCATGACTCCAACTGTGAACCACTTATGCACTTTTTTGTACTCTGGCCATGTTTAATTTGTATTAAGTGAATTTTCGACTGAACCCATAATGAGTAGATTGCCTTGCTGATTTGTTCTGGGATCAAAGCTTTTTAAAGCTAAAATCAAGGCAAATGACAAAGTCATCCAAATATAGCGATGTATCAAAAAACGCAAAAGAATGGGGGGGTGTTGTGTGTGCGTTCTTTCACATTTGGAGAGCTGCATCAATCCAGCATAGAAGAAAGCATATTTGATGGTTATTGTTTCTTTCCATGAATCAGCTGCTTTCATGTGTCCAGTGGATTCATTCGTCATGTTACTTTGCAGGAATCTTATGACCTTGAAGATTTCTACAGAGCCTTTTCACATAACTTTGCTTTTTATCTCTAGTCTCAGGATTGTTTCTGCTATTACACCTGGTATCATGGGCTCTGATCCAGTTTGACTTTGTTCTCCCAGCAGTTGTTATTATCCCTATGTGTGTGTGTGTGTGTTGGCGTGTGTGTCTGAGCTGTAAAAATCAGAAAGCTAATCTAAGCGCGGTTAGCCAGTGCGGCACAGGTTAATGGCATTGGTCCTGCAGGCAGTGATAAGGACGCCTATAGAGAGAATGGGGCCTCCTGAGCCCCCTTTTTCTTCACCCAATCACAAGATGACAGGTGTTTTATATCACATCCCTTTGTGCTGAGAATTTTGCCAGTGCTATGTTTCAATACCCAGAGCAAAATTGATTTCTATTAAAAGAAAACCCTTTACTCAACCCCCCCCCCACACATATTTCTTCCCCGCAGGCCAAATAAAAGACACTTCCACTTGCTTCATGTAGAAAGTAGGATTTCCTGTGATTTGATAAATCCTTAGCGCAGAGCGTTCTGTGATAATGCCTGTTTTGTTGGAGTAATTGGGGAACATGAAGTCAGCACATGAAATGGATCCAGGCATCTCTCTTTTTTTTTCTCCTTCTGTGCTCTGAGAAAACTCTTGTCATGCACTTAATTATTCACGATCAATACACAGTCTTCAGGCTGTCCAACCCAGCAGCTCCCAGCAGCAGAGGAGTACACAATAATCAGACTCTTTATAAGACAATCAATACCACTTAGATGAGACCGTTGCTGTACTTTTTTTTTTTTCTTTTTAATTAATTCAGATCACAACTAATTTGTTTTAACATATTATTCTGCAGTTTTTTTT
The DNA here is from genome assembly GCA_034779795.1 of Ctenopoma multispine. Classification (NCBI taxonomy): domain Eukaryota; kingdom Metazoa; phylum Chordata; class Actinopteri; order Anabantiformes; family Anabantidae; genus Ctenopoma; species Ctenopoma multispine. Next base: position 17,197,932 of record JAUYWH010000004.1, read on the forward strand.
CCATTGCTCTTCTTCACCTCACACAAATATGGAATTTACATCCCATTTGGACTGACGCCAAATCCTTGGTACACAGACAAAAGAACAGGGAATCTGGAATTTAAAGATTAGGGATTTGTTATCTATGTCTGCCTGAGAGGATGGGGTGGAGGGTGGAGGGGTGGCATTGGGGCTTTTCCTCTTCTCTGTGTCTCGGTGGTGGCTGAGCTACTTTGGTGTCTGTCATCTGATTGAATGGGTGGCATCTAACTGACAAGGTGAACTCGGCAAGGTAGAAATGTTTGCGTTTCAGCCCCTGTCTTTTTTTAGTTGTCTTTACTAGCTGGTGGGCAAAGTATTGAATAAAATCTGCCAGCTCAGCCGGTGCTTTGTCACGACATCAGGTTGCTGGCAGCTGACTGGCACTGAGAGGAGGGCCCACACTCCCTCTATTCTGAGCTCTCTGCTCTTTGAGTACCAGTCAAATATGTGAGAGACTTCTATTCTTGTTATTACAGCAGTACACGATCATACGTGTGATTACGTTCACATCATCCAGATCAACTAAGATTTCAGTCAGTTCATGTTTTTTTTGTTGTTGTCATGCATCGCAATAGCTATAGGCCCCAGAACATCTTATTTAACTTAATTTATTTTTGTGTGCTTTGTGTATTTATGACTCTTTGCATTTGCATTACTTTTATATCTGAGAACCAAAATACGTTTTAGGAATATACAGTACTGTGTTAAAGTCTTAGGCCACTATTGGATTAGTTTTTCAGCAGCGCTATGACATCCATACACATTTATTTCTCAGTTTTTACATTAGAACAACTAGAAACATAAAAACTGGTTTCTTGGCTGCTCTCCTATCACAGAGACCATTCCTGATCAGGTGTTTTTCAGGCTATGGAAAGATCAACTTGGCATCCAGATGAAGAGATCATACTCAATATTTGTCACTTTAGCCTAAATAATATGTAATGTTAATATTTGTGTTTTTTATACCTTGTACACATTTTCTATATCTTCTAGTTGTATTTTAATAAAGAGACAAAAAATATATATATTTATAATAGCACTGCCAAAACAACAAATCTAATGGTCGCCTAAGACTTTTGCACAGTACTGTACATATACATATATATACATATATACAGTACGTATATGCATACGTATATCTATAAGGCATGCTTACAATACTGATCATAGGAATGACTTGAATCAAAATAAATAAGTGCTACTGTATATTTATTTGCCTCTAGGGACCCCAGCAGAATATTCACATAAAATGTATTATGAGAACAAACTAATAAACAAAATCCAAAACAGTAGTTGACTATATACCCTCCCTCTGCCTCTCCTAACTCTCTTATCCTTTAACAGTCAGACACACACACACACACACACACACACACACAGCCTCGGTGCTGTGATGTGTGACTCAGTGAGGCACTGACGCGAGGGCACGGGTGACCCTTGTAGGCTGATAGGCCAGTTTTTCCCAACCTTGATTTACAGCCTCCACATTGGGATCCATTCCCACTGCTGATTTATGTCTGGCTCTCCCCTCTCTCGCCTGTCTGCCTGGATGCCTCCTGCAGAGCAGTGATAGGTGAGTGGAGGCAGGAAACTCAGCAGCTCTGAGAGAATTTGGATTGTTGATTGTTAAGGGTTAAATAAGACGCTTAATGAGGCTGGCTGAGCAGGACTGGTGGATTGCCTACTTTTCAAATACATCAGGGAGATAATACAACATGACAGAAAGTCAACAAAATGCAAACACATAACTGTGTATTTTACAGGGAGCATATTGCTAGACTAATGGGCTCTGAGATTCTAAGCAGCAGAAAGTTTTTTCACACAAACATAAAAAATAGCCCAAGACTGAATAATATGGAGAAAGAAAACCTGCTGTAAAGAATTACAGCAGATATTTATGCTCTCATCACTTTGTAAAGTTGTAAACAATCAGCCACAATACTTGCATTGCAATGGCTCCAGTTCAGTGCTCACCCTCTTCTCTTTTTAACACTACTTCTGTTTTCAATTTCAATTACTTTTTTTTTTTTTACAAACTTTTAGTTAAACTCTGCACTTCACGCACATGGCCGAAATTAAAAGACTACAGGAGCAGGAGGGATTATGCTGCATGCAGATCAGTTTAAGCCCTATGTGAAAAAACGAAGCCTCTCCATTACCGTATTTGAATGCAGCCAGTTTATCAGAGCAGTGAGGTTCAACACAGATGGATCTGCTAAAGCTAAGCAGTACCATCCAACAAGGAGACGTGCTGTTGAATCACTTAGGCATACAGCAACTGCAATGTCAACCTCATATTTTTGTTGACATCTATCGTTCACAAACACTGCCAGTCCCCCTCCTTTCCTCTTACCGCTCTCCCTTGTCCTGTCCGCCCACAGCAGCTGAAATCCATGGAAAAAGTGCCAAACAATGGCCAAAACTAGCACTAAACGGTAGTGCATTGTGTCACATTTAACTAAACTAAATTAAATAAAAAAAAATAAAAAGAATAAAAAATAGGAAAACAAGAGAGAAGCTCAGAAATGAGCGGAGCTGCCGTAACAGGCGGCCACTCGCTGGGGGCGCTGGAAGAAAATTGAGTAAAGAGTTGAAGCATATGACCAGAGTCCAGTAAGCTTGGAAGTGTGATGTGTTTTACGTGACCTAAACCACCATGATCACTAAACAACCTGGAAAATGAAGGTTGATCTAACTGTAATACCTCTGTTGCCTGGATCAGTCAAACCCTTGCATCTGTTTTCGCATGACAGAAACAGCTGTATTATATAGTCACATTCTATGCATGCCAAAACCCAACCAGATCACATGGGTTAGAAATGCATCCTGCTGTAGATGGAAGGATGTAGCAAATTAAGAGCTTCTACTCTGCAGTACCTCCCAGGGTGATGCTCCTAGTTTTGGGCCCTGAAAACTCTTCCTGGAGGCTGAGAGAATGTTGGAGAGGCATATGATTGATACAGGTGCCTTGAATAAAGCATTACTTAATGGGAAAAAACATTGTGGAATAGGAGTACATTCAACCCATAACTAACTTCTCCTGCCACAATGATGGACTGATGAGGAAATAATATCAGCTATTTTTCATTTGTTGAAAGACATTAACTCAGCATTGCACTTTCACAGCACCTCTGCTGTGCATTAAGTAGAAAACCTCATTCAGTGTGCAACCATGCTGCTGATTGCACTCTTCTAGCTGTATACCACTGATACCCCAACATAAGCAGATGGCTTCAGCAGCCCTCCCTGACTGAGTCTCCAGCTGCCATTGTGTTCATCTCACCATAAAACATTTAGAAGAGAGAAGAAGATTATAGATGTTACAATGATGATGATGATGAAAACAATAATAATCAAGCCTTCAGCACTGTAACAACTCAATCTTTTATCCAGTGGGAATGGTGTTCGTGTATGTATGAACCACATGTACTGGTTTACCTTCCATGTTTGTATGTGCAGAAAAACAATCAGTTAAGCCAGCAGTGGGAAGCAGAATTTGAACCTACCTCATTAATCACTGCGTTCTCCCACTTTATCCAACACATCATGAATCATCCCTTTAAGTAATCCACTTTGAGCTCTAATCCCCTGGTATCCTCGCCTCACGTTTTGGGTATTGAATTAAAAGACGAAGTATTACTTTTACCGAGAAAATGTGTCCACAGATGAATAAATAAGTTTGTCAAAGCCCTGCTGTGCTTACAAAGAATAGTGATCTGTTTGGTATTTTTTAGAAGGAATTTCTGAGGGGAACTACTCAGAATGTGAACTCCTTGATATAGTAATTATATTAAATTAATGCTGCTAAGCCTGCCCCTGGGAATTGTACCTTTTTATTGGTTTGTTGACTCATAGCTTATTAAATATGTATGTGTTTGCATTCATCTTTCTCTCTGTCCACTCACACACACACACACACACACACACACACACACACACACACACACACACACACACACACACACACACACACACACACAGCCTTAAGCCTAATGACAGAAACAGAGGCACAATACAGGGGAAGTAAACTGTCAAAAGGAAACAGGTCAAGAGAGCGGACAAAATAATCATAGGGCAGCAGGCATAAGGGAGGGAATTTGAATACAGCACAAGAGAGGCAGAGAGATATCCAGCTTTAAACGTCAAACTGGAGTGAACTGCGAGTGAATTTCTTAATCTGTTACCAACTTGCTTTTTTTCTCAATTTTCACTAATTTGGTCTCCAGTGGTTGGAAGTACAGTATCTCCCTATCGTTTTATCATATAGGATATTTACTCTGTACATACATACATACATACATACATACACGAATCAGCCCTAACATTTAACCCATTGATAGCTGTAATGAATAGCATTGATTATCTTGTTACAAGGGCATTTGATAAGGGGTGGGGTATATTAGCCAGTGAACACTCAGTTCCTGCTGGGAACAGGGAAAATGTGCAGGAGGAAAGATCTGTCATCAAGTCATACAAGTACCCAATTGTTATGGCTAGACGGCTGGTTCAGAGGATCTCTATCGGATCAAATCAATCAATGATTTTGTGCGTGTGTAAAAAAGATCTGTGCGTAAACCGATGTTTATCCGTAATTACGGTTTGTAAAAAAGAT
>JAUYWH010000004.1:17213798-17231890 GCA_034779795.1 Ctenopoma multispine
CTGGCTGCAGCATTCTGGATTAACTGGAGGCTTTTGAGTGAGCTATTGGGACATCCTATCAGTAATGAATTACAGTAATCCATTTCTTTTATGTAGGGAGTAAATGATATATCTTGGTCAAAGATGCCTCCAAGATTCCTCACAGTAACACTTGAGGCCAATGCAAAGTCATCTAGTGTAGCAGTCTGTCTAGATAGCATGTCTCTGAGATTTTTGGGTCCAAATATAATAACCTCAGTTTTGTCTGAATTAAGGAGTAGAAAACTACATGACATCCAGGCCTTTATGTCTTTAAAACATGCTTGAAGTCTGCCTAAATGATTTGTTTCATCTGGTTTCATAGATAAATATAATTGGGTATCATCTGCATAACAATGGAAATTAATAGCGTTTCCTTATGATGTTGCCTAAGGGAATCATGTATAATGAAAAGAGAATCAGTGCAAACACAGAACCCTGTGGAACTCTGTATCTAACCTGTGTGTACATGGAAGATTCATCATTAACGTGAACAAATTGGGATCTATCTGATAGATAGGATTTAAACTAGTTTAGTGCTATTCCTTTAATCCCAATGACATGGTCCAATCTGTGCAATAAGATGTTATGATCTATAGTGTCGAAAGCCGCACTAAGATCTAACAAGATGAGTGTAGAGAGAAGTCCACTGTCGGAAGCTAAGAGAAGATCATTGGTAACTTTCATCAGACATCAGAGACCAGTGATGCTAATTGTGAGCTGCCTGAAGGGGACATACATGCCTGTGTTTTTACAAAGTTCACCCACCTTGATTTCCATTTAGGATTCCAGAATTTCACCCGAATTATGCACAGTTTTTCTCCTTTTGGCCTTTTCAGCACAAATGTCACTGCATATAAACAGTGAAAGCTGTTGGTTGCCATCCATGTTTGATACAGGATACAGAAACACCTGACAGTTAGCATTCTGACTGGATTTCCAGGTTTGTCTACCACCTATTGATTAACTGACCAGTTGACTATATATGTGGTTTGTCCAGTGTTGTAGGTTTCAGCTGGTCTTCAGGGCTGTCCATGTTTTTTCTTACAGTCAGTAGTTGGGATAAACAATGAAGCCATTTTTAAGTGATTTCAGCATCAGTTATCTAGTGGTTAAATAAATCATCAGACACAGTTAGCATAACCATTCTGACTGTTAAGAGAATTAAATCTGTGATTCTTAATATGGCTATATTCATAATGGTTATTGAAACAAAGGTTGTTAAGGCAGATGATTACAGATAATTAGAATTTGTTGCTTAGCTTTTGGAATAATAATAATTTTATCCACATGCAGCCAGCTGTGAATAATAATGACATCATTGTCTTTGTACTATTCATGACCTCACAATATAAAATGGCTATTTTTAAATGACTCAGTCAAACTTCTGAATTCATTCCAGTTTCTATTTGCTCCAGTGTCTTTCAGTTCTGTACCTGTGTATAATGTGTATGACATATACGTGATACACTTTAACACTAGCACCAGTGTGGGTAGCTATGTGTGTTGTGTCTGCATGGAGGAGATCAATGTTTCCTGGGGAGCAGCAATGAACTCACTCAATGGGTAATGAATTGTGGCTACATTATGCAAGGAGTATGCTAATCAGCTAATCAGGATTAATGCACCACTGTGTACTCCTGTTAACCTTGAGGAGACGCTGATAATCAGGAGATGATGAGCGCTGGGAATTCTCAGCGTGTAGCCCTCCCCAAACTTTGGAGGGTACTATTTAGGTAAATGTAACTGATGGATTGTACTCTGTATCGGCAGATACCCAATATTAAGCAGCAATCAGCCAAGGTTGTTGATAGGTAAAAGCCAATTTCATTTAGAGCTTGGCAAACACTTTTTGAGGCTAGTTCCAGTATCTACTTGAGAGTTAAAAACTAACAGTATCCAGTTTCTTTATGCTTTATAACATAAATATATGACTATTGGCATTTTATTTTATTTATTGTTTTTTTTAATGAATTTATTGTTTTTTTTATCTAAAGACAAGTGTTTAGTTGATCATCTACCAGAGGGGAGATGCTGGAAGAGGTTATCTCTAGGGTAGGAGGAGTCTGAGCTGATTTGCTGCCTTTCTGACTCTAGACATGTACAGGCCCTGAAGAGAGGGAAGAGGTGCACCAATAATCTTCTCTGCAGTTCTGACTGTGTGCTGCAGTCTGTGTTTGTCCTGTGCAGTGGCTGCTCCAAATCAGACTGTGATGGAGGATGGACTCAATGACAGCAGAGTAGAACTGGATCAGCAGCTCCAGAGGACAGTGAAACTTCCTCAGCTGCTGCTGGAAGTACATCCTCTGCTGAGCCTTTTTGAGGAGAGAGCTGATGTTGGTCTCCCACCTCAAGTCTTGGGAGACGGTGGAACCCAAGAACTTAAAAGTTTCAACCACTGACACAGGGGAGCAGAGTATGGTGAGGAGGGTTGGAGCAGGGGGGTGTCGTCTGAAATCTAATCCAAAATCACTTTTATTATAACATTATTTTAATTATATTATATAATAATTACATTATTTATTATAAGGTTCTTCTTGCCAGTGACTATAAAAAGGACTATACAATGTTTCAGAAATAGAATTTATGTGTAGTTTCTCCATATGTCCCTGACCATAACATGGATGCAGCTGAATCAGCATGTTGCTTCTTTCTCTCTTTCTCCTGAAAGTCTCTTTTTGACACCAAGGGAAGAGTCGGTATTCACGCTTAGCATCGTTCCTTTTTTCTCTTTCCTCTCGGTATTCTCTCTGTGATAATTCACTGTCATTGTTTGATCTTGCCATGTTATCATGTTACAAGCTGGAACATCAGTACTTTTCAATATAAGTAAATATATTTACACTTGCACCATGCAGTCTCACATCTAGTGATGGAATAGTCCATTAAGTTTCAATGCATAAGGTGTGGGTTATAAATGAGGTGCTTTGAAAGCATATTGTGACTTAATAATTTGTAATTTGGTATGTATTATGTAATGACATCATCAGTCTACCCTCAGGTTGAGGCCGAAGTGAGACCAAAATCATCCAAAGTACAAAAGTAGGAGGCAACAGAAATACCTAGGAATAATATGCAGAACAGTGCAAGGAGACAGACAATAATTTCATTGTCCTCAACACTCATTACAACTAAATGTCTGTCCTTCCATCTGTCCTTACTTCCATGTAATGTCCACATTATGTCCTTGAATGAGAGGTCACCTAAACTCTTATTAGAGCTCTTCTCAATTTCCAATAAGGCTGTATGAGTGAAACGAGGGAGACATGGTACATTTGTGGCTTAGAAGCGAATATTTCACAAGTAAAAAACACACAGAAAATAAAGGGTCTTGCAGAACTCACAGGTAAGAGTGAGTGAGAAAGTCAGTGTTTGTGACACTGTGTATACTGTATGAGCAAAAGAGCACTACATAATGTTATCTCCACTGAACAGACGGTTTTAATGACATCGTGGAGCACAATGCATTGCTTGTCGCTTTTATTGAGATTGACAGCACTCGGTAAAATTTCACTTTTCCAGATTCTAAATCTTGTGGTTGAGCCTTGCGAGCCTGTTCCTGTTAAGCTACGGCAGATGTTACCCAGCAATGCAAGCACAGAAATCTGGAGAAAGTATTTATGGTAGTTAAAATAGGAAAACAAGCTCTAAATTAGTTTAGTATCACATATTTTGTGTATAAGCAAGATGATACCCTCCAGTTTGTAAGCTTGTGCATTCTATGATTGTCATGCAACATACAGTTTGCTTATAATCAGGTATGAATCAGTTTTGAATGAGTTTTATTGTCATTGTGTGGTCAGCATCAGTCACTGTCAATGCTAGTATGTTAAACCTGAAGCTGGAAAATGTTTGGTGTGAAGGTTAAAATTTCATCATCGTCTTTTCAGTTTCTGAAAATGTCACCAACTTATGCTCATATAAATGTGACTGCTGATGTGTGAACTGGAGACAGAGACACAGTTAGTTTAATGAAAATGTTTTCAACTCAGTAGACGTGCATGACACACATACTGTACCTCTGAAGGTGTCAATATATGTACCCTGACAGCTGACATTCTTTTGGGTATTACAACTTTATAAGGTCAGTGTATGGGAGGTCAGAGTGGAGAAATTATTGATCCAAATTTTACCCTGGCAACTAATGGACATCGAAGGCAGAGTGAAAATGAATACTGTCCTTGATATTTAGTTTTACTTCAATCAACCAGTGGAACCTTCCATGGAAATTATTTTGTTTCAGCTAATACTACTATAAACATTTCATCCAAAAATGAATACTAACTATATCTGACTAATGTTAACTTCTGCAGCTACACTTCTATTGGCAAATATATGAACAGTTCCAACCATTCAGAAGAATGGCAGAGACGTAACACAGTTTAATTTTGTTGTAGATTATACAGCAGGAGTGGTTTGAGACGGACATTTGTAGATTATAATATAATGATGAACAAATATCTAATGTCAAGATCGAAATTACAACATTTTTACAGGAACCTTTCAAGTCTGTAGACCCCTAAAGCTAACCCTGGTGACTTACTCTAACCCTAAAACCCTCAAATTCAATTCAAGTGTAAAATTCTACAAATTTTTAACTGAGCTGAGAACTGGTATGGTCCTAATGTTCTAATGTATTTTGAACAATGTTGATTAGAATCAAGTCTCAAAGGTGTAAAATGTTTACAGCAGTCGTTAAAGTTGAGGTGATTTTAACCACATTATATGGTGAAAGGAGGTAAAAAATACATGAACATTTTATTTATTATGATTTTTATAAAAACCTGTAAAATGTAGTGAAATGGAAATACACAAATAAACATCAAGTAATGTGGCTGAGTAAAATGCATTAAAACCTATATACAAATTATTTTAACTGATCCCCCAAACTTGGTCAAAACCTACTGCAAAAAACTGAATTTGTGTTGGCAGTATTGGATGTAGTTTATAAAACCCACATCTTCATTGGAGGATAAAATTCAGACTCAGTATCTTTTTCTTTTCCAGATCTTTAGTCTATGGTATCAAAAATCCCAGTTATCACAAGCCAAAGCATCACTGAAAGCAGTCTAGCAGAGCGCTGCTGCATTGTCGCACAGACGCATACAGTGAATTGTAACCAGTTCAGCTGAAGATGTCAACCCCGATAGTCCAATTGCCCCCAGAGCAAACACATTTCAGCTGCGGAACAGTCCCCAGACGACGTTTCAAAGAGGAGATTGCGGGGGGGTGTTGGGGGAGTGAGAACACGCTGCAGGGGAAGAAAAACATGGCGCCGATCTGGAAAACGATTAAATCCAGATTCTTACTGACAACATTCCCCACCACCCAACCCCCCCAGAGGGGAATGACATGGGCAGCGGCACAGAAAGACAGAATGCAGGAAAGAGAGAGAGAGAGAGAGAGGGAGAGAGATTATGAGTGAGAATGTGCTGGTTATCTTAATTAAATAGAAGTGCATTTTATCCTCCTATTGATTTCTGTTAGGAGCAGTGTGTGTATTTCAAAAGTCTGGCCCATAATGCAGGTTTAGAGGATGTGTTTTTTTTTACTATTTCAGTCAACAATCTATTGAAATATCATTAAAATAAACAACAAAACCGAGCTCTAAGAAACAATGTACAGCTGCCACACTCAATTGGCTTTGCTGCTGTAGAGCCACTTATATAAATGCATGACATATGATATGAGTGCATATTTGCAGAGGTGTCTGTTTGCGTGTGTGTGTGTTTGTGTGTGTGAACCTCACCCAGGAGTATTGTATTTGTCCATGCTGTTACTAGTCCAGCCAGCCTGCAGATAAAAACCAATGCATTTTATTTTCCTCATTTCCCTCCTCCTTTGCCCTCCCTCTATTCATTTTGATTTTGGAAAGTTAATGTTAACATTTTTGTCAAGCGCTCTGTGCTCCAGGCAACACTGCCTAAGTATATCTTTTGCAATTTAAGTGACCTGCTTTCTGGCAGGGGCTTTTTCCCATTACTAGGAATGACATTTCATTTAGACACCATCATTCATCTTTCCCACTTTGGGCTGCAGCTCTTGGTGTCTCTCTCTTTATTTTTATTTTTCTTAACACCCCTCTGTCTCCCTTTATTCCATCATCTCTCAGTCTACCTTTAGTATCAATTACATTTTACAGTTTTTATTTTAATTTGGCTGCATTTTGCAGTCTTTTTCTCCATCTCGCATTCTCATATTTCACACAGTAACCATGTTTAATTTCCAGCTCAGTTCAGTCTTTTTCCCACTCTACGTGTCTTGGTGGCAATTTTTTAATATAAAGTATAAACATATAAAGTAGGCCCTGTTTCGAGTTGACACATTTTCCTATATTAATTTTGAAAAAACTGTAATCCAACAAACACTGCTGCTGCTTTTCTGTTAGGTCATAAGTTCATGGGTGTATGGATTACCAACTTTCTTCACCATGCACAACTGCACTGCACAGTGGACGGGTGTAGATTGGGAAGATTTTTGTGTCATTGTAAGAGACACCAGCTGCAGTTTTGCTGCATACAATAAATGCTCATATGGGTTGATAGAGAGGGCGGGGACAAACAACGTATATGTTGAGGTTGGAGGACCACATTCTGAAAATCCTGTGAAAATTCCTAAATCTAACTCAAGGGATTTACCCTAACCATAAAACCCTGAAAATCAGTATAAGTGGGTTGGTTCAGTCAGAGTGTCTCTGTGTCTGAAATCACTTCTTTATTTACTCATTCACTACTGCATGTTATATACACTCAACTGGTGAAATGTTAGCTGTTGAAAGTCTTATTTAAAGCTGGTTATAAGTCAAAACAATACATTGTTAGAACTGTAAATTGTTCAAAACTATTTTAGTACAGCTCCACATTAAAAACATTGCCTCAAAACGATGCATAATATGTCCTCTTTAAAGGGATTTGGAATTTAGTATGGTCAATTGGTGCACAAACATCACTGGGAGTTCCCAACAGGTGAAAGACAAGCACCTCCTCTTTCCAGCCGTACTGGAAAAAACAAAATATCTTTGAGTAATCAGAGAATGGCTTAAAATCCTCCGCGTCATCACATTGTGCTTTATATAAAATATGCAACAGTCCTCACACTTTTAAAGAGGCAAGTAGAAAAAGAGACAGGCAGGAAGAAAGGATCTGTCTTGTTTAAAATATCCAGAGGGTTTATAGCACTAAGTTGTGTGTGTTTTCATCTGTGTGTGTATCTTTAGTGTGCGTAGTTGTTCGTTTCCATTTCCATTTTGTTTACACTCACTCATGTACAAACCTGTGGTTGTTTAACTGTGTGCCTATGTATAGCCAACCCTTTGTTCAGAATAAAAAGATGTTTTAATGGGCTTTTAATGGCCTTCAGTCCTCCAGCACTACACAACACTGAATATTGGTCAAGCTGTTCACATTTGAAGGAAATTTACTTTAATGATTGTGTAAGGAGCAGCCATAAAGAAATAAAGAGTAACCTGGGCAGCAGGTAAAGCCACTGTCTACTCACCACATTTATACAATGTTAAGCTTGACATGTCATAATGTAGTAAAATAAATATATCTATATATTATCTACGAGTATCTACGAGAGCAACATAAATATAAAAAAAGGTTTTGTTTGAAATGTAATTGCAACTAGATAACATTTTCTATTACATAACATAATGAAGAAATTACTAAATATATTAGTAAAATGACCCCAGACAATGTTTTTTTTTCTGCTAAAATATCTAATCATGAAGTACAACATGCAATTTAAGAGCCACATCACACAGCATGTTTTTTAACAAAAAGCACAATCATACCCTAACACTAACCAAAATGCTTTTGCTGAACCTAACCACACATGGTCCTGTGGAGTTCCAGAGAATACCCGCCATTGAGGGTGTTATGGAATGCATGGTATGATTCAGTTTAGGTTTTGTTTTTCGGGGTTGGAGTGTCTTGAAACACGAATGAACTACAATCAGAACACAGATGAACTATACTCTGTACAGTCCTTGAAGCAGCAGCTGATAGACCACTCACACTACACCTACACAACTCCAAAAACAATGTTACTTTCTTAGCATAAAGCCTGCACGCAAAGGCTAGTGATATGTCCTCTTATAATAAATAACTAATTTCTGGGTTATTGTATTTAATTTGGAGGTGTCAGGGAATATTAATATGTGGTAGACTTCACAGCCACAGAATTAGTTTGGATGGTTGTGTCGAGATTCTGTCTTCCAGAACAGTTCTTAAACTGAGACCATGATAACATGATAAATCTATGCTCTTGTCTTTGGATTGTGTTGTGACTTTGATGTCAGTTTAAGAACTGCTACACCCACAACTGTTAAAGATCCCAATCACCTCAGTCACGTTCCAAAAATAAATGTAGCACACATTATTCATAAAAAAAATATGTTGCATTGGAACAAAATCAGTGCAGTTCAGTTGCAATGTAGAAATATCTTTTTTAGGAGACAAGGCTGTAATGAACACGCATGAACTATTAAAGGTTATGTTGAATGCTGGCAAGAATATTGTATTACACATTGCATAATTCGCATAATTAAAATACAAGTTGGGTCTTTTTCCCAAAATGCAATTGAGAAGCTGAGAAAGTCAGCATGACATAGTGTAGATTACAAAGTCAACAATACTTGAAGGACTTCTGACTTTTTCAACTAAATCCACCATCTTTTCCTATATCTTCTGTGCAGCGTAACCAGCCCATGGCGTGTATTCACATCCTAACTTGTGTATATTCTGGCTGCAACAGCCCCACTTAGAAAAGCTTTGATGTGCTCTAAGAAATGGATTCATTATCGTTCTATAGTTGATCCACATATTTTCTCTGAATCTATTATGTATCTGCCGGGAGGCTTGTCGGATAAGTAGTGTGGAATTACATAACACTCCCCAGTTTGATCAGCGCTGCAGTGTATTCACCAGTTCATAACAGAGGTTTTTTAATATGGCTGTTATAGACCTGTCTGGATAGAGATCTATTTCTATGCAATTCAAGAGATGATGATTGTACGAGTAAAGCGATGAAAAATTGAATCAGTTCAGCCTTCAGTTGTCAGCGAGAAGGAAAAAGGGATATTTGCAGATGTCTTCCAGCTATAGTTAATTTCCACTGAGGGTGTGGTCAGTAGAGAGTGAAATCTGCCTCATACTCTGCCAATGCACCAATATAAGTTTTGCACACATTTTCTTCTTTGCTCAATACTTGACAGTCACAGGGTGCCTTCCCACATCTTTTTCAGCTTTTGCATTCTTCCACATGGCTGAGTTCCAAAGATTATCCACTCGCTTTTACTCAGCTATAAATGTAGCAATCATGAAGTTACGACAGAGAAATAGGGCCTTTCTGAAGAGGGAACTACTTCGGTGTTGCCCTGCTCTTTGATATTCTTAAAGTTTGACTGGCTGCTAGCTAAAGCTTTATCTAATGACCCCAGAAAGGAATTATCACATTGGAAATTGTGAGATGAAGAGGAAAAAGTGGAAAAGCAGCTGTTTCAGCACTGAAGGTGACCTCTATCTTTCAGCATAATGGCTCAGCAAATTAAAACGTTAGTGCTATCAGATGGAGGAAAACTAAGTGGATATACACACCACGTCAGGCTGGCTGAACATATGTAGGAGGTGAAAAATACATATCACTGATTCATCTCGCTTTTAGATTACCCCGTTTTATGTAATTCCCTGTCAGCAATATTCCCTTTAGCATTGCATTTAATGTAGATTCCCTGAGAGGACAATGAGAGAAAAACATTTACACTGTGTACTATTATTGGAAATTAAAGTTTTTGTATGACATACCTCAGGGCTATGCACTGGGCCCACTAAGCTTTTTTAACATTTATAGGCTCAGATAAGAGTCCATACGTCCATTATGTCTCTTGCAGAATGCTTATTATAGTCAGACACTGACTTTGATGCCTTAAAAGCCGTGAAAGCCTATTTTCTCAGAGGTCAGTGTAGATTCAGAGTGTGATCAGTATCTTTTTATCCTCTGTCTTCAGAAAAACTCTGTCATATTGCAATATTACAGTATAATATATACATATAATGTTCTATTAATACCCACCTTTACCCACAACAGCATTAGTCATTTGTTTAACACTTGAAGCAAGCTATGTTTATATTTCAGGCAACCTTTTATAGCTAAGGGTAATTTTTTTCACAAAGTAGCAAAACTTTTAGTCCTGTTATTTTCTCTGCCTCTCTAAAACCCCTCTGAGAAAAGAAAATAAATTGTTAAATGCATCACCAGATTCATCAGCTAGTCTAACTTTGTCTGCTGCTACTGTCTACTACTGCAGGTGCTGTACAGGTAGTGAGGTGAATTCTTGAAAATTTATTACTGTCTACAACCCTCCTTAGACACTTCTGGGTAAGCAGTGTTAATGACTGTGGTGCAGAAGGAATCTGACTTTCCACAATGGCAAAAAAGGCAAATATCTTCATACTAGTAATTAATAAAATCATATTTTCAAAAAAACATGGTATTGGAGGAAAATCTGTATGTAAATTTGTTGTAACTCATTTAAACCGTAGAACAATTACTGGGTAATTAATATGCAATTTACATTTCTCTAGAGGTCTTTCTGATAACATTCAGTCTTTCTCAATTCCAGTGATTCCACTGCACGGCAGTGGCAAAAAATTAAGGAAAACAAAGAGAAATAACAAAATCCCTCAAACCACATTCAAATGAAAGCTCCCATCAAATAATACACAGTAGAAATATGTTGGCTGTCACACTCGCACCCTGCTGACTGTTGTGTGTCTTGCTAGTAGTCTGTGATTGGCTTGGCCTGTGTGCTTGTTTTTATGTGTGTTGGTAGAAAGATGTGCTGTGTTGGCCCCGGCACCTGTAGTGTTGCTCTACTGTGGGTGTGTGTCACGGTTGATGAGGTAATACGGTGTGAACATGAGAACTGGAACTGACTAAGTCTGGGACTCTTTCCCAAAATACACACACACATACACAAAGTCTCAATGTCCTTCTTGGAACTCCACCAAGTACAAGGCAGCCCCTTCCTGACTCATATCTGCAGTCTTTGAGGCAAATAAATAAAGCAAACTTCTGTTGGTTTTTTTTTCTACTTGTATTGGGGAGATGTGTCTTTGTGATTTAAGCTGCACTGATTTGATGGACTTTGATTTTAATAGTTACTGATAACAACAAGTATGTAATAAGAACAGAATGTAAAACTAATACACTATGTTCAAAAACCCATTATGCACTCTAAGACATATTTTATCAGTTATATTTCATGAGTTTGTTGATATAATATTTATAATAATATTGTAAATTAAATTAATATCCCTAGAATTTATCTTTAAATGGGAGTAAGATAATGCTCCATTTATCTCTAACTATACATTAAAATGAAATTAATTTGTGTCATTATTGGAATTTGACAGAAGCATAAAGTAAACAGTACATAGACTCTTGAGTGAAGCTTGTGCCAGAATTGCGTGTATGTCTATACTGATCATATAAACATGGTTATAAGATTATACAGTACACATGCGCCACTAGTCACATATTGCTTTGTTTGGTTCTTTCTCTAGAGTGGTTTATGTACTAGAAAATAGTCCTGAAATTTAAAAGTACTTTTCAGATCCTGTCATGATTGCTGGACCTCTCCTAAGGACAAATTTAAAGCAGAACTTTAAGTTTTAAATTAGTAATTAAGTCCTGTTGTCACCTTAGCTTTGGATGGAAAAGTCCTTTTTGGACCTTTTCTTAAAAGCTCTAATGAACACTTTTATAGCTTAGGAGAACAAAGCGCCTCTGCTGTCACACTGACATGATGCAAACTGAGGCTAGAGGTGAGACATGGCCGGATTTAGAGCCCAAGGCAGACCCAAATATTCCACCATGTTCAAAATAACATTTGTAGGAGCCACCTTGTTGACTCTACTACAACAGTGAATGTCCTTCCACTGTCAAGCATCTCTACTGCCTTACTGAGTGCTGACTGCACTGGCCACATGTGTTTGTGTGTGTTGTGTCTGTTTGTCCTGACACATGTCATATTGTGTATGCAGACAACATGCCCTCAGGCTGAATGTGGTAGTACAGAGTACAGTACATTGCAGTGACACTGGCTTGTGATCTGATTGCAGAGAAGAAGAAGAAAAACAAAAATAGCTGAGTATCTGAAAATCGGTCAGCCATAACTTCTAAGGTACATCTTAATCATCGAACAACGGACAAACAAAGATCTCTAAAACCATGTTTTCATATGAACTCAACAGTTGCCCTTTCACATATTTAGAACACAATGGGAAATTGCTTGTGTCAGATGCATTTTACAGATCTACTGAAAATACAGCTTTGATTAAGGTGAGGGGTGGCACCTGCGTAAAGCATGCAGGAAGCAGGACTTGATGCAAAATGTATGCTGCAGAAATCACAATATTTCATTTACACATCGAGACAGTGCCATTTGCATAATATTAAACATCTTGGACCCACTTACTTACTGTGAATTCTCCTGAGCATTCATTACATGGACTTTATATAAGGGAACTGGCTGTGTTAAATTTCATCTAGTTGCTCCAGACATTTGCATTCTAACATACAGGTCCCCTGGTTAATGTCTATATGAGTTCAGACTTGCAGAGCATATCGGAAAACAGTTCGATGCAAACAGATGCCAGGCCACACAGGGAAAGTAATTACAAGCATCTTGAACGGAATTCTGAATTTACCTGGGAGCTCGATGCAGAATCATGGCTACCACTGGTCCTGCAATGGATGTATACTACTACAGTTGAGGCTGCTTATAGACATGTTTCACATGTGCATGTCAAAAACTTTTCCACTAAAAAATAACTTTGATGCAGGAAACAAGTGTCTAGTTTCCTTGACTAAACGTAGCACATGTGGACTGTGAACAGTCTAGGCTGCACATGGACGGATTTAGACCTAGAAATGTATGTCATGGTTGCTGTAGCAGAAAGATTAATGGGGAAAAGGTGGCCAAATTGCATTGGCTACCCTTAAAATCCAATTTCTTCTATACCCAGAAGCAGTAAACCTTAGAAGATACAGAGTTACTAAATTTGTTTACATCGTATTTATCAGAATTCTACATACTGGTCATATAAAGGGCTCAAATCTCTAATTTTGTGTTTTATTCTATTCTTTGTTTCTTTCAAACTATAAATGTAATTGCTTTCTATTGTATTCATATGTTCCTTTGGAGAGTAAGTAAGAGAGTATCTAATTAGTGTCTTTTGTGTTCACTTATGATGTTTTTTTGTTGAACTTACAAAGACGCAGGCAGCACAGCTCCTCAGTTTGACTTCTGCTTCTCTGCCGAACATGACAGACACTTGAGGTGTCTGCTGTCATCACAACACAACCCCACTTCATTGTGTGCTCACATTATTCTGTCCTCGGTGGGACCTCTATGGACTGTATCAGTAGCTTCATCTAGTGTCGAGACCCTGCAGTCAGGGAGCAGTGGCAGGGGACGGCGCTGTCCAGACACTATCTGCATGTCATGATTCTGCTGGGGTGAGTGTGTATGTGTGTGTGAATGCTGTTAATGCGTGTAGTAAAGGATGTATTGGGGTTACTCGTGTTGTCATGGTGTTGAGGTTGTGCTTTGCTTCCATTGTTTCTCAGTTGGGGACAGAGGTGCTGTGTGTTTGTGTTGCAGTAGATATGGTTGCTAAGCTTGATTGAAGCACATGGTCCAAAGAGCCAAATTAGCCCTATTGCAGAGGGCAATCTGTAATCAGTGCTCTACCCTCTCCTTGTCGCGCTCCTATGCTGATGCAATTATGAGCCTGATGAAGCTCTGTGTTTGTATGTTTTGAAGGGCGTTCCCATACGTAGGGCAGTAGTTCTTACTTACTTGAAGGAAGTCCATTGATTCCAGTCTGACTTCATTACTGTCACCTCTCCTCAGGAGCCACAAAGCTCTTCATTTAATGTATTCTGCTTTACTGAAGTCTAGTCTGGTCTAGCTTGGTACCTGGAAGCTGGTAGCTTGTTGTTAGAAGTTAATCCCAAGGAGATTGAAATAACAGTGACAGTCTCTCAACCTGTTTATGGGGAATTTCTGGAGGATGATTTTAAAATTGTTGATCAAGCTTGGATGAGCCCTGTGGTAATGATGGCAGACAGCTCACAACCTAACTTGGCCCCAGAGAAAATGATTTTAGTGCAACCATGGCACAGTTGTTAGGGCAGTCGTGTGTGAATCCCCCAATTCCTGTTGTCCCTGGACATGACACTGAACCTTGAACCTCTTGCACCTAAAAGGTGACATAGCTTAGTTGGTAGAGCAGTTGTCTACAAACCACAGCAGCTGTCCAGCAACAATTTCCCCAAGGCGATCAATAAAGTGTCAACTATTAACTAACTTTGGTTAGTAGGTTAGTAGATGGCAAAACTGTGGAACCTCCAGGTACTATCTATGTATGGTACAGTTTACCACCATTACAGCACTGGTAACCTGAAGCGATGTCTGGAAAAATATACAGTCATTTGATTATTTTTTCCTATTTCACGTCAAGGAGCAGCATTAAATGTTCATTCTATAACATATATCGCAACCTGCGTGTGTCAACTCCAGATGCCCTTGAGCAAGACCCAGATCCCAAATTGCTCTTGGTAGGCAGGACAACATCTTGCATGAGAGCTTTACTGTACCTTCTACCTGCAGTAATTTACACCCACGCACGCACGCACGCACGCACGCACACACACACACACACATACACACACACACAGATACAGAGCTCATTTTGTCAAATACTGCTTAGCTGGATTAAAAGGGAGTATGCAGGTTTTGATGAACAGCTCGCCTGAGTAAATGTGATCATTGATAAGGTGTGTTTTGTGGATTTGGGTGTATGCATGTGTGTTTGCAGAGCAGATTAGGGGCGGTGGGCCCTGGCCCTATCTCTGTCGGCCAGTCGCTCACTGTGACACGCCATTCACATGACAACTCAGAAAGAGAGAGCTCTGTTATCTCTCTCTCTCCAGATCCCACACTGTCACCTCCCCCACTACCCCTCCCTCTGCTCTTGCCCCTTCCCATTCCCTTTACTCTGTCTCTCCCTTTTTTTCCCATTTCCATTTTAAGAAATGCAGCTTTACAATCAGTCTGTAGGGCTTTAATCACAACAGTTATGTACAGATTTAAAGATAGCATGAGTTTTTCAAGCTAGTCATTAGAAAGGGCTGTTTAAGCTGCAGTGATACACATTGTATTATGTTCACTCCCTCTTTCTGCTGCTATGTTGTTCACAGAGGGCGTGAAGGACAGACAGAGGAGTGAAATGTATTGTTTCATGATGAAAAAAAATACAATGGAGGGTTGAAAATGAGCAAATGAAGGCAGAGTGTATGTGCCATTACACACCAGTGACTCCTACTTCAATACTGCCCCCACACACTAGGCTTCATATATCATCCAGTATATTTTACACGGACTGGCACCTAAATATTATTTGCACCCACACTCTCACATAAACACATACAGCATAGGTAATAAAAGTAAGTGGAGGGTGCATAACCAACCATGACTGAACCGTTCACTACCCAACGGCTCAGGGAGAAATTTAAAAATTAAATTAAAGTTCAGGTATGTTTCGGTCAGGTAGACCAAGCTTTGGACTAAATAGGTGTAATTGACTGATGATGACTCTACTACAAAAGCACTGCACAAACTCAACTGCGGTGGGCCTGGACTGGGTTCCGACACTACGTACAATAAGCTTGTTGGGTTTGAATCGGCTGTGGCCACCACAGTGGACAAAAACAAGCAGCCTGATCAATCCTCTAATAATCTAAAGACAATAACAGGCTTCAGTTTTCCACATATCAGTGATGTCATGCAAAGCTGCACCATCTTTACTAGATAATTTCCTCCTCTTGTTTTTTTTTTCAGGGAAACACAAAGAGAGAATTTTATCCAAAAAAATAACTTTGGAAGATTTTCCATTTGATTTGATTAACTCAATGTGCTGAGGTCTTACATGAGCAACTACGGGTCTTAGCCCTCATTACTGCTATTCAAAAGACTTTAGGAAAGGATAGAATAAAGGCCAGTTTGAACAGGAGGAATGATTACAAGTAAAACCAGTGTCAATGTTGAAATGAGCATCTGACCTATAATAGCTGACCTGTCCTTTAATGATGATCCCATCATGATGATAGAAGGACCGGTTGGGCAGGTAACAGGCACAATGAAGCCATGTAATGGTGTATTTGTTATTAGTAACAAGGCATGAGGTTGTACAATGCCTCCTCTGAAAAGTCAAACATTAATCTAAAATGTATGCAGATAGTTAGGCAGCAGTTTTTTAGCAAACTATGTGATAAAAGGTCTGTTCATTCTCCTGCATTAACACAACATCAGCACCACTGGTTACGACATCCACCGTCATCGTGAAGGTAACAACACTCCACAGTCATGTTCTTCTTTATTAACTGCATGTACATGTATGAGTCTGGTGCTGTTCTTTGCATCTCTCCACATTAAGATAAGTTTTGCAGCATATTTCTACTAAAAAAGAATTAGTATCAGTTACATACTGTTGTTTAAGTTTATAGAAACGCCTCACTATAATCCAAACCTTATTGTAGACATTATTTTCAGAGTGAATGTTTCATAGAAATATGCAGCATTATTTTATGTTTTTACACACATTTTATTACATTTATGATTTGGACTTTGAAGCCCAGACATAAAGGCTGGAGCTGGAGCTGGAGTGTTGTGGTGGAGGGGGAGGGGGAGGGGGCAGCTAGAGAGGTGATTATTAGTGCTCCTTGGGGGCTTTTGTCTGGGCCCCATGAGAGAAAGAGGTTAACGCCACTTAGCCTAAGGAAGGCCCGTCAAGGCCCATTGTGTGTGTGTGCGTGTGTGTGATGAGCTTCCTTGCTGCCATCCAAAATCACATGCTATTTTCCTCAGCCTATTGCCACCCCCTGCTACTCCACACTCCCCCTGCACCTGCCAACTTCACAGTGACACAAAGGCCTACATGTTTGTGTAGATAAACACCACTGTAAAATGGCAAATGCTTGTAGTGGAGAGCAGATCTATTCATGTGAAAGGTTCATCCCCCTTATCTTTGATGAGAAGCAAATCACTTCAGGACGTTAGTAACACAGGACCACAAAGTGTTTCCCAGAACATTTATACAATAATAATAATATTATTTGATACTTAATTGATTCCCTTGGAAAAATTGTTGCTGAACAGCTGCCAGACAGCTGATGTCACCGTATATTATGGGGTTTCAGTGTCTGTGACATGTAGCCTGGCGAGACTGACGATTGAAACATTCAAATACAACTAGACTACAGCCTCCACAGAATAAGCAAAACATCCTTCAGATGATGATATCTGGAGGAGATGATATTATCTGGAGGATTCTTTTTTAGCTACACACAGAGAAATATTTGAATATAGGTAAAGCAATTTTAGTACCATTCATATAAAGAACCATAGGAAACAAGTTTAAAATGAGTGTTAGTCATTATCAGAGTATTACAAATATGATATCACAAAACACACTCAAACAGAGAACCATTCTCTGATTGCTTAGAAGGGAGAGCCTTTCTCAAAAACATTCTGAAGCCAGTAATGTATCTTAGCACTGCTGCCACTTACAGTTCTGTGAGGCTGACCTCACAGGAAGCGTTGACAGCATCTCTTCATATAAAATATATTTTTTAATATATTTCTGCAAAAAAATATTTGAAGAAAAAAAACAAAACAAGCTGATTCATATAAATTCTGAATATTCCTAATAATTACAAGTTGTAAAATGCTTTATTTGAAAATCCATCATGGTTAATCGAGAAGAACAGACAAGACAGGTCATAGTTTACACATTCGTGCACACACACACACACACGCACACACACACTGACAGATTCTGTAGCTGTTCAGAGTTGGCTGCAGATTTCTGTGGAGGCTGACAGGTGTCTCATCATCCTGACCTGAACGTCTTCTCATTAGGCCACAGTGTGCATGCAGTATTAGCCCTGCCACATCTCATTGCTGGAGACGTGCACTCCTGTTTGGAGACAGTGTGAAGTATCGT
>JAUYWH010000004.1:17242444-17357509 GCA_034779795.1 Ctenopoma multispine
TAGTTTTAGAAAAGGGTGTTGTGTTTAGACATTGGGGAACATGGAGGAAACGTTTGTGAAATGTGTTTTAGCATTTGGACAAAAACCATTATTAGCTGATAACAATTTCCTCACTTCATCCTTATAAAGAAGTTCTATTCCTTTTGAATTCATTAGCATTCTGTATTTCAGAACAGTAGCTTTAACTACATTTCTTTCCCTAAATCTCCACTTATCATATATAGGAGAGATATTATATTTAAATATCATGTGATTGGATCTAGAGCATAACAAAATAATTTGAAACCAGACAGTACAATATCTCTTTTTGTGGAAATTGTCTGCCTTTATTCAGTTGTTCTTCTGTCATGTGTGTCTGTCATCTGAAGCAAGACAGTGGTCCTATTTCAGCAGTGCAGGTAAACATTTTCATGGCTGAACTAACACGGTCCCTCTTGTACAGAGATAAAGTTGTGATAAAGGCAGGGATGCTCTCTCGCCTTAGGAGAGCCATGGCGGAGGCAAGGTGTAGTCTGACTTTACCAAACCTAAGGGTAGATGAGAGCAAAAAAAATCTTAAATACGAACTGAGTTGTGTGTCAACTTGAGCCATCCTGGAGCCAGATTTTGACATTTGTATCTCGACCCAAATGAAGCCAATTAATAATAGTTTCAGTTGTCAGCTGGTACATTTTTGTCAGTTTGGTACATTTAATGATGGAGCTAGTATTCACCAACATATCCATCTGCCCAGTTTGTATAATGATCTAGCCCTCAAATCTAATGTCGATACAGGCGTTAGAGTGTTCCATCAAACAATACACTGTATGATGGAACACACCAGTCAGGTAATCAGTAGTCGGTAAGGTAAGGATAAGTGGTAAACAGGCAGGGCAGTGGGCCTTGAGGACATACAATTCCGATGAATGTCTAAAAATGAGTTTGCCAATTAATTATAAATTAAAGACATTCCTGCTAATTAATAATTGATTGGTGCCCTAACAGTAGAGGTGTTTTGGGAGTACGAGTACCTGCAATGTCAGATTGTTGTACCAACAGTGAGGTAAGATAAGATGCCAGGGTGTCATTAGAAGGACAGAAAGGAGAAGTATGTAGAAAGCAGTTTGGCTGTCGTGTTGGTCACTATTTACTACATAAAGTAGCCAAAATGCAGACAAGAGCATCTGAGGTTAACTATAATTCGGCCTTGCAGAAATAATCACTGATTAATTAACTAATTTTGTTTTACTTTACTGGAAGACAAACACACTTTCACTCTTCTCAGCCATCGTGTTCGAATAGTCTATACTGTGTGGGATGAGTCTTTGAGGAAGCGATGCCTGACGTGTCTGCGTTAAGGAGCTGAAAGCAGTGGCCATTTTGTATTTTTTTCTTCCTTTTTTCCGTGTGTGATGGTGGGTATAGTTTGAGCTTTTTTTGCAGAGCACAGGAATGCTGCAGTCAAGAAGATCCTTGTAATGTTTTGCTCTCAGATTGTGTTATTTTGTAGCTGGGGGCCACAGTCTAGTATTTTTGCTTAAGCGACAGTGAGCTAATTGAAGATGATCTCACAGATAATGACTCCTGACTGGAGCATTTTTCTTTGTTATCCCTCAGCTTTTTTGTGCCCTTTCCTTTCTTTCTTTCAGCACAGACCTGTTTTTTTCTTTCTCATCTACCAAGGTCACTAATACAGACAGTACACCTTATCCTGCCTTCTCTTTGCTTTCCTCCCATCTTTCCTTCTCTCTATCTCATCACAAGCATAACCACTGTGTCACAAGCCATGTATTTGACAGGAAATGGCAGTTTCCGTGGAGAGATTAGGCCTTTGATGTTGCTGATAATAGCTATTTGTGGCCTCCCTTTACTTCTTCCACTGCCAGCATCCCTCTCTGTCTTGTATTGAATATTTGTGAAGGTTCTTGTGCTCTTCACAGGATGGAGTTGTGCTCTTTGTCAGTCACGGTGGTCTGACAAAATAATAAGTAATTATTACTTGATCAATGAATCTTTTAACTCACCTAAAATCAAAGTCATACGAGTCATAGTCATAGTCATAAGTGGTCTTATTTAAATTGATTTAAATCTCTTTTCTTTTTCGGTGTCTTCAAATTTCTCGTTACTAAAATGTCTCTTAATAACAAACTTTATTATTATAGCATTCCCAGCCAATATATCTAATTTCTAAGTACAAATACCTGAGAGTCTGCTGCTCCATGCTGCGGATATTCTATGAGTCTGTAGTGGCCCTCATCATCTTCTATATAAACTAATAAAACTAATAAGGAGGACTGGGTCTGATCTGGGTGTGGAGCTGGACTCATATGCTAAGTCCAATCCTGGACAGTCCCTCCCACCCACTCACAGTGTCCTGGGTGGACAGAGGAGCATGTTCAGCCAGAGACTGATTAGTGTCAAGTGCTCCACAGAGACACAGGAGATTCTTTCTGCCAGTGGCCATCAAACTTTACAATTCCTCTTCCTATGTAAGAAGGAGGGGATAGTGCATCCTTATTTATGTCACATTTATGCCATCACTTTTCTTTGCACTAGATTCCACAATGGAATATTATTGACTAATTATTTTTCCTTACCAGCTCATATTTTAGTTTTAGATTTTCTTTGTTCTTTTGCTCTTTTTTGGGGGGGTAGCAGTGCAGCTGCTTTCAGTTTTTGGAAAAAAAAGAACCACAACCAGAAAAGATTCACACCAACACAAATACAACATATCAATACAAAAGAGGGTGTAATTATTTGATAATAACAGGGTACTAAGGGCTAACATTTAAGAAATAAGAGTAACTGGGTAACTGGGATATATCCATTGCTCACTCCAACCTATTACCTGGTTATTACTCTGGTAATTGCCAAGCAGGTACATCCCATAAAATATTTTATTTATGAAATAACCCAGTAACCTTCCACGCGTTTCTTTCTTTTTGGCCTAATTTTTGTTTAAGTTATATGTTCTTGTTCATTTGTGGTTGTATTTGCCTAATACCAAGACGAGCTACAGTCTGATTATTTCTTAATACATTTTAACACAAAAAACACAGTATTAAAAGAGGGGGTACTAACTTTGGAACATGACTGTATTTCCTAAAGAACTCGAGCCTTGACTTAAAACTTGCTGTTACACAATTTGAGGCTTGATGGACTAGCTAAAGCACTTATGCTCAAACTGTATGCTCAAACCTTTAGTTGTAGATCTACAGTACAATTTCTAAGATAATGTTTGTCTGCACAATATGACCATTTGTAGAGAAAGTAATGGGACATTCAATCCCTAAGTTGTAATTATATTGTTCCCAAAACCTTTCTTCTTTTTCTTGTCACCACAGCAAAGGAAGAGAATGTGGCCACTTTCCGTGGCTCAGAGTACTTCTGCTACGATCTCTCTCAGAACCCCATCCAGAGCAGCAGTGACGAGATTACACTCTCCTTCAAGACATGGCAGCGCAATGGCCTTATCCTTCACACCGGCAAGTCAGCTGACTATGTCAACCTGGCGTTGAAGGACGGCGCTGTCTCCCTTGTAATCAACCTTGGCTCCGGAGCCTTTGAGGCTATCGTGGAGCCAGTAAATGGGAAGTTCAATGACAACTCGTGGCATGATGTAAAAGTGACACGCAACCTCCGGCAGGTAAGAGGCAGAGGTGGGGGTATTATGTTATTTCTTAAATGTGAATGCTTAGGGGTTAGCATTTTTTCCTGATTAATGGTATTGATGATGATGGATGTAGCATGCCAGTAGCATGCTATTAGCCTGCCACAACCACATGTCTACTAAGCATGCTGCCTTGTTAATTGACACCCGTCAGTTAGCAAGAAATATTCCATTGTTGCTAAGGAGGCAATCTTTTTTCTAAACCTGTACGGTAACTTTATTTTGGAATATTCAACTGATCATTCCCTCAAAGGTCATCACATTGAAGTGGTGGTGCAAATTTGTCAAAATCCACCAAAGGTGAACTCATAGCTCTCTTTGCCATTTTGGGCCACAATAACATAAGTGCAAAGTAACAGACAGCTTGAAAAAGATTACTTGGCTTTTCTGCATCTACTAGTAATAAAGTTTAGATTTTTTGCAAATACAGACTGATATGAAGCTAATAACATATAACCAAGTTTCATGTCTCCATTAAACACACTAACTGAACATTCACAGTGTTTGTGGTAAAAGTAAGTTAACTTTGATTCAATAAAATTAAACAAACCTTTTCCTGAGACTGACCTGAACAATTTTGGTTCATTGAACTTTACCTTATTGGATATTATGCCTTACAATCATCTTAGGTGCCAAAGTAGCTCTAAGCCAAATCTCTTATCTAGTTTTATTCATTGTAAGTCCAGTTACCTTTTGTTCAGGCCCAATTCACATGTCCACCAGGTTGACCACACTTAACTACCCACTTAATGGGGGCAGGAGGAGCTGCCAGGGGTGGGGCTGTTACATCTACCCACACTCATCACTTAACGAGCATATTCAAGGCAGGTGTGAGGTGAAACCAACCTGGAGGATATATTTGTGGTCACTAGCCAACTTCCCTCAGATTGATAAAGTTCTGTGGATGCAGAATGAAACGTCTCTACTTTAAAGAAAGAAGTCCCGTTGCCATGATTCAATCTTCAGACAACTTTACCTGGATGACTGAGAATCTTCATTGACATTTTACTTTTTGTTGATGTAATTAGCCAAGAAGCTCATAAACTTTTTCCAGCCTACTCTGTGAATTATGTTTTCAGTGTGAGCAAGAAGAATACAATGAATCATGTGTTATACAGATCTACAATAAATACTCAGTTTAAAGTGTTTCTGACACTAATCTGACCACACGCTCTTTACACTGGGACAACATCATGAAAACGAAACTTACTCTTACAAATGGAAAACCTCCATAGATTAAAAATTCATTTTACTAACATATGTAATAACTCAGTCAACTGTCATCATTTGTTTTTCATTTGATTTGCTTTCATGGATTAACAAATCCACTGTTCACTCACCTACCCCACCTTTCTGCAAAGCAATCAGGCATTGGATACGCTATGGTAAACAAACTCCACTGTCTGGTAGATATCATTCTTATTTTAATTTTTTGGTTTGCTGTGTACTTCTCTCCTTCCTCTTTCTTGACTTGTGTACTTCAAGATACCGTTCCCAACACAAAACAAGGAAATGGGTTTTGTCATTTCCAGCTCTCATATTTGCTTAAATTTTACTGGTTCGTTATCCTTCACCTGATTCATTCATTAATGCTGCATTTGTGGTATCTTTTATTTAATCTCTTCCTCTTTCTTAGTCATTCATCACTTTTGCTTCAAAGTGTTTGCTAGAGTTTTACTGAGAGTGGTTTTTATTAAATGAGCTTCGTTCTACATTTTGTGTTAAATGTTTTAAGTTGATACTATTGTGGGAACCAGGAGCACACTGCAACCAACAAAATAAAGACAAAATTCACAATAAAACTATGACAACACTGTGTTGTACATTATATGTATGACCTAATGTGGACAGAATCATCATTATACCTACTGTAACTCTTCTTCATTCATGCTCCTGAGGAGACAACCCACATTGCAGGAGAAAACTGCTTGTTTTCCAACTATCCCTGCACTTACAACTTCTGATTGCCTGAACAATCCTGATCCAGGTATTCAGCAGTGGGTAGTGCAGGGGTAGTTGGAAAACAAGTACAGTGGCCCTTGAAGACCAGGATTGCTCACCTCTGCTCTAGAGCCACATCTGTGATTAGGTTTAGGCGACTAAAGCACTTTAAGATTCAGGAAAGTAACCCTGTAACCCTTTTCTCCCAAAAATAACATTATGTAAGTGCAATCGTAAATATGTTTTGCAGAAAAAGTAGCCATTCAACTCTTTTTTTTAATAATGAATAAAGCACTATATTTATTAACTCAAGTCGAATTGCAAGGAAATAGTTGGGATGGATGGTGGGTGTACAACACCCAAAGCCCAGTGCCCAAGTTTGAATCCAGAGTTATGTATGATTTGGTTTAGGCAAGAAAAGCACTTTGGTAAAGGTCGGGGATGATGATGGACCAGACCACTATCTTTCCCTGAACACCACCATGTCTTGTGAGTGGTAGGACAGTTGGTAGGGCTCGTGGTTTCCTTCCCAGTTCCCCCTGATTCCTGGCCACATGATGAAGTGTCCCAGGATAAGGCACTGAACCCCGAACTCTTGACACCTCAATTTCCCCAAGGGGCTTAATAAAGTGTCAGTTATTATTATTATTATTATTACTATTGTTGTTGATATAGTTGTAATTTCAATATTTCTATGTTGAGTACAATTAAGATTGAGCATTTTTTTTCATATATTATAAAGTGATAGCCTGTTCTGAAGTCAGAATTGTAGGTGTCAGACTGATGTCCTGCAATGTGGGTCTGCTCTGTACCATTCTGTGTGTCCTGCATGTGATTCATGTGGTTTAACACTAACGTCTTCATCCTTTCTGTTGTTTTGTGAGTCTTGTTGTCGCCTGCATGTTATTTCTGTTACAGTGCATTTTTTTGTGATACATTTTAATCTATGTTTCTCAGCGATTGGAGCTTAATCTATTTTTTGCTAACCCTTCATATATCTAAACAGTATATATATACAACTAACTCTGGCAGATTATCTTTGTGTCTGTCTGATCAGCAACATATCACTAAATGTGAGATTTACAAATCAGAAATCAGACCTGAATGAACTCAAACAATAATATAGGCAATGTTCAGTCCCTAAAATCTAAGAAAAATATTTTATTTCCACCCTTACTGTTCACTCATTGTCAGGTTACAATATCAGTGGATGGGATCCTGACCACCACGGGTTACACCCAGGAAGACTACACCATGTTGGGGTCTGATGACTTCTTCTATGTAGGTGGAAGCCCCAGCACAGCTGACCTGCCTGGATCTCCAGTCAGCAACAACTTCATGGGCTGCCTCAAGGAGGTAATGTACCTGACTCATTGTTTGTTGGCATGAAACTTGATGCTGATGTTGTGATTGCTCTAAGAGCTATTGGGAATTGTCTTTTCTGGTTGCCTACAAGGCTTTTGTCATTTGCATTTAGAGACTTTTACATTAGATAATAAACCACAATTAGCTGTTAGACAGTCTAGTGACTCAGCTGAAACATTCTCATCCCACTAAAGTTATGTTTTTGTCAGTTAGACAAAAGCAAGTTAGTCAGTCTGATCACTGACCTTCTTTAAGAAAATATGTGGCTGTCTTTCACCCACTAGTCTATCTACTGTTTGGTGCTGGGCATGTAGTGTAAGTTTATCAGAGCTTGTTTGCTATGGGATCAAAAAATGGGATTGATGAGAGCATTGGCTTTTAACCAAGATATATATCCACTTGGAGTAATACCAAAATAGGAAGACAAAAGTGGCTAACTGAAAGAACTGAAGAATTAAACAGCTAATCTATAAAAATGTTATGGCTAAGTGTGTTTGTATTATGCAGATTCTTATGCTTTTCAAAAGTATGTATATATTAATTGTTTTTCCTGAACAGGTGATGATAGTTTTGAAGCCCTTTTGAAACCCATGACACTGACATTTCCACATTTCTTTTGGTCAAGTTGGAGACATTGTAGCAGTCAGAACTTCCTGAGGAATCACCAACTCGTTGTTATTACTTGCATATAAAATAGTGACATCAGTATTTAACACCAAGTAAAAGACGAGTAGAGGTCTTTTAGCACCAAAATAACTTTTGGTTTATATAGTGGTAAAGAGCAACACATTTCTGTATAACAACGAACAAAGGACCACTTTTTTCCCTTTCCACTGGCCAAATTTTAGGTTAGGTCACCCATTCACTGAATCAGAATCTTTTATTGTCATTGTAGCAATGAGACATTGTACAACAAATGTAAGGTGCAATTTTCCAGTGCAAAAATAAAACTAAAATAAGGAAAAGGACATAGATTTCTAAATAGTCTGTAACAGCAGAACATTTTTTTTAATTTATACATACGTATATCATATTGTGTTGACTTAAAGCTGTAATGTAAACACGAGACTGTATTGTACTGTAAACATAAAGGTGCATTGGTTCAGATTGTTAACCTAGCAGTATTTAGCATGGTGATGGCTGAAGGACTGAATCTGTTTCTTAGGCTGTTTGTTTTAGTCTTTATGGATCTGAAACGTCAGCCTGAGGTGGGATGGGTCCTAAAGGATTTTCTTGACATTCCTAAAATAACAGGAACTATGCTGTTGTTCAAGTGGTGGGAGAGAGCAGCCAACTATCTGCTGGGTGACCTTAATGACCCTGTGGAGCTCTTTCCTCTGTGCTACTGTGCAGCTGGAGAATCATGCACAGAGACAGTAGACAATTATGCTCTCTACTGTGCAGCGGTAGAATGACACCAGCAGTTTCTCTGGGATGTTGTTCTTTCTGAGAACCCTTAGGAAGTAGAGTCTCTTTTGGGTCTTCTTCACTACCTCTGCAGTGTGTGTACCCCAGGCCAGGTCCTCGCTGATGTTGACTCCCAAGAACCTTAAGTCTGAGACCCTCTCCACACAGTCCCTGGTAATGACAAGCGTCTGGTTGTTGTCTGCCTGTCTTCCACGATGAGCTCCTTGGTCTTTGCTGTGTTGAGGAGCAAGTTGTTATTCCTACACCACACTGTCAGCCACTCCACCTCATTCCTCTAGGAGGACTCAACCCCCCTAGAGATGAGCCCTACTACTGTGGTATTGTCAGCGAACGTGACAGTGGTGTTACTGTGGGTGTAAAGGGTGTAGAGCAGGGGCCTCATCACACAGCCCTGTGGGAAGCCAGTGCTGAGGCTGATGGGTGAGGAGTAACCCTCTGAGTGCGATCGCTCAGGAAGTCCTTGATCCAAGTGGAGTGTGGAAGTCCTATGTCTGACAGTTTGGTCACCAGTCTGTGGGGGAGGATGGTTTTAAACGCAGAGCTGAAGAGCAGCCATGGGTAGCTCCCCTGCTGCTCCAGGTGGGACAGAACAGCATAGAGAACAGTGGCCACTCCGTCTTCCGTAGACCTGTTTGCTCTGTAGGCAAACTGGTGCGGATCAAACATGGGAGGAATGAATCACATTATGTGGTTCCTGACGAGCTTCTCGAAGCACTTCATAACCACAGGAGTCAGTGCAACTGGCTTGTAAACATTGAGACTGGGCATGGTCTGTTTCTTGGCCATAGGCACTATGACAAAGGATTTTAGGCAGAGTGGGCGTCTCACCTCGTGCTCCCTCACTGTGAAGATGGGGATGTTGTTGGTTTCAGGATGGGGTCTGGATGTCTCCAGTGGGTCCACCTCAAACTGGGCAAACTAGTGGTTGAGTTCCTCTACCAGCGATACATCACCTCCCACAGCTCTTGGACTGTTCTGTAGTTAGTCATATGCTGGATACCCCACCACACTTGCCTGCCATTGTTGCTGTCCAGGTTTTTCCCCGATCTTCCTCTTATAATTTGACTTTCAGCAGATTCTGGACTTCTCTGGTCATCCAGGGCTTCTGATTGGGGTAGACCCAGATACGTTTATCTAGTGTGACAATGTCTGTGCAGTTCTTAATGTAACACAATAAACTGTCGCTAAAAAATTCCAGGTGTGGGTGTTCAAAAATGTCAATGGATTCAGTGATCAACAGAACACAACTGTTCTTTACGATGTTATTTGTTGCCACCTTTAGCACCAGTTCATTGATTTTGTTGGCAAGAGACGTGGCATTAGTAAGGAAAACACTGGTTGGCGGTGGTTTAACAGGCTGTCTGCATAGCCTCGCTAGCACCCCGGCTCTGCAGCCTCAACAGAATGCTGAAACCTGTTAATTTTTACTGCAAACCATGCAGTTTCAAACACAATGGCCCCAACCAGAGTTGCAAGTCACATTCCATCTGATGACAAAAAACGGAACAGTGCCTCTGCTCGCCACTAGATTGGGCATCATCATTCAGGGGAACGACAACAAAGGTGTCAAATCGCTGAGTTACCAATCAGTCCAACACATTCTCATCCCACAACATCAGATAATGACGTTTCCCACATCATTCCAGTGCTGAAGCTTTGTTAGTCCTTTGACATTGGCTATGAGATGTCAAAGGAATGTTTCATACCCCAGGGACACCATGGGAATGATAGTGACTGCATATCTGAGCTCTAGCCATGACATTAAAGTTGTGGAAGCATCATAGTTTAGTTGAGTTGCTGCCTTTGTTATTCTTGTAGTTGACTGACATCTCTGTGCATCTCATAATGACACAAAGAGGTACCTTTAATGTTGATGTCAAAGGACTAGACAAAGTGGCATTATGTGACACCCTGGGAGTGAGAATGGACTGTACATTCAGTTTATTGTTCTGTGACTCACTGTGAAAAATCCTAGTCATCTAATATATTAGCAATGTGTTTTTTTCTATTATCCACTTCACATTCACATACACCTCTTTGAGTGCTTACATGCCACATGACAGTTGAACACAATTTGTTGCTGACATGGTGACATTTCAACTCCTGTGAGAGCCTAAATCTCCACAGTTACGCATTAACCCACATTTTAAATTCTTTCATCTCTAACACCGTGTCTACATCGAAGGCGCAGAGTGAGCAGCATATTAGCAGAGAAGCAGCAGCAGCTTGTGGCATTCTGTGTGTGTCTACAGTTTGAGACAGTGTGAAACTAGAGGTGTTCAGCCACAGTACAAACTGTAGGTCACCTGTGTTTTGGCCAATACATTAGCTACATAGTTATGGATGCAGAACTGAAGAAAACAGACTTGAAGCATAACAAGATGCTTCAGGGTGCGTTTTGTGCATAAAGTGAAACTGATTAAAATAAAAATGTATCTCATACACTACCAGCCAAATGTTTGGACACACCTTCTCCTTCACTGGTTTTCAGTGGAACATGCTTTCCATCTTTTAGTCAGCTTCATGAGGTAGTCACCTAGAATGGTTTTTCCGACAATCTTGAAGAATTTCCCTGGAGTGTCAAGTACTACTGCTTTTCCTTCACTCTCTGGTCTAACTCTCTCCAAACCATTTCAACTGGATTCAGATCAGGTGATTGTGGAGGCCAGGTCATCTGATGCAGCACTCCATCACTGTCCCTCTTGGACAAATGCTTTACAAAACCTAAAGTTGTATTTGGGGTCATTGTTCTGTTGTAAAACAAATGATGGTCCCATTAAGTGAAAATCAGATGGGAAGATATGTCACTGCACAGTGGTTTTGTAGCCATGATGGTTAAGTGTGCCTTCAGTTTTGACTAAGACACAGACAGTGTCACCAGCAAAGCACCCCCATCACACCTTCTCCTCCATCTTTCACAATCGGAGCCCCACGTTCAAGTACTGTCCATTCACCCTCTCTATATCTAACAAAGAACCAGGTATCTCAAATTTGGACCACTGCACAAGCAAAGAAGAAACATAATAATAACACAATAAAGTTGAACTGAATTGAATTGAATAACACAATAAAACTTTTTTCAGAAATACAGTTATTAAAATAATATGCATTTAACATTTTTATAAACAGACTTCTACAATAAATTCCAGATCTTAGCAGAACAGCAGAGGAGTAATCACTGATACTTACTATTGTCTACACACACAAATATAGCTCCTTCAAGCTGATGTCGTCATGTCTTAGCACTTAACCAGAGTGTGCTGTTGTAGCATGGGAGCAGGGACTGGGCTTTCTCTGTTGATGCTCATCAGTTTCACACACACACATGCACACACACACACACATGCATAAAGTACAGAGTGTCATATGGGCTGCAGGGAGATGAAGGAAGTGGCACAGCATCCATTTAATCCCCCTCTGGCCTACTTCCTCCTCTGTGCCATGCTGGGCAGGGTTGCAATTCCCTGTGCCACCCACCCATGACACATGACATACACACCCACACACACACATCTCATTACAAACATGTGCCCAAGTATGGACATGAGGTTTGAGTTAGTTTTTTTAGGTATTACATATAAAGGTTTCAGTTCACTTATAATATTCACGTTTACATTATAATATAAAGGCAAGATGTAAAGTCACAAAGCATAACTGTGTATCAATTTTAAGCACATTTATGGAATTTATCCTGACTGAGAAGAAGGGGTTTGAGTCTGAAGGTCAGTATGTGAATCATTGATAGCTTAATTTGTGGGAAAAATCTGTAAAAGTAAACTGTAAAAATGAGTGTTACATTCACTGCTGAAGATTGGAGATTGGGATGGATGGTTGGTGTATAATTTGCCGGACTGAAAATTTTCCAAAAGGGCTGTATGTCTAAATCCAACCATAAAAAAGCTTTAGTAGTGTTGTAGTCACAAAAAAAACGTCTGGGACTATTTTTATCATTCAGTAGCAACATAATTGCAACTTGTGATTTACGTTTATTCTTAACATATGTTAATAATATTAACAGAAAACATAATCCAATTATAGTTTAGTTGTATAGAAATGTAATATTTAGGAAACAGGACTGTAAAAAATGAAATAAAGATCCGTATCAAAACTGATTCTTTTGCTTCAAAACATCAAGTGACACACACATATGCACAATGGTCAGAATCACATATTGTCCTCATGCCTTATCTTTCACACAGTGACACACATACACACACATTCTGCAGGCCCACCAACCCACACATCTGCAGCACCCACCAGCTTCTCCACCGCCTGCTGTCCAGCACCCTCTCGTCCTCCACTTCCTGCCTTTTAGAGCTAATTTGCCTGCTGCCAATGCTCTTGTCCTCGCCATCTACAGAGCGGCATTATAGATAAATGTTTTGTTACCATGGCATCAGTTACTGGTCGCCTTAGGTAGCCCCTGTGTCTGACTGGCCCGTGATTATTATGCCTTTCATGAGCCAGCAATTACAGAGAAAGCCTACATCTCGAATCCTACAAAATACATAATGGCCTACAATAACACATAATTGCTGTAATTGTCATTGTCATTACACCTCCATCAACCACTCACATTGAGGCCTCTGGCTGTGCCTGTATACTGTAGCCAACAAAGACACAAAAAGGATGAGCTCATAGAATGAGGAAGAGCAAACACACTGCTGTGCTCAGTTTTCTTCACTAGTATCAGTGTGTTAATTAAATCTTTCTACATCTAAAAAAAGCTTTCTAGATACCTCATCGTGCATTTGCATATTTAGCATACATTCAGCACTGCTTCTATCACCCAGTATTTTTCAGAGGGTAGTTAACCATATTCATTTTACAGTTACAGTATATGTTTTACAGCAAACAGTTACTTTTGTTCTTCCTGAAGCATTTTTCATCCCCACATATCAATCTGGTTCCAAATGAGTACTTTTTTTTACCTGTGTGCATGTTCTGACAGCATGGGATACTGTCTAATTTAATCATATTATACAACACAGGTATGAATTCCGTGCTTTTTTTTTTTATTTTGTAATTTTTTTTTTGCCAGTGAGACATGATTTTAGACAATGTGTATTATTCTTTATCAAGGCAATAACTATAAATTATTGCTGCTTAAATTATAATTTCCCCAAGATAAAGGGCTCCTCAGCTCACTATTGCCTACACACACAAACACACATATCCTTCAGTGACATGCCATTATATCTCACCAAATTAAAGGTTGTCTTTATCTAATTAATCATCAGTGTAATAAAGCACCGCAAGTCTCAGTCAGAGACAATCATGCACATATTTCATTAGACTGACTAAGGAGAACCCTAGTTCACATTGTGTGTTCTGCAAAGGAAATGATGCCACCCTGTGGGATAGACCATGCACTACAAAAGGGTTTGATCTTGCAAAACACTCCATGGAGTGTCTCATGGCAAGGCCATGTGACAGACTATACTACAGCACTAACATTCAAAGTGCTCACTGCAGGTGTGTCTACAAGAGGTTTACCAATATGGACACGCAGGACACATTTTTATTTTCTATTAGTTTGCTATTAGTAGCGGTCAATGCCATTTTCATGAGAATTTGGTTAATCGTTTTCTGCGATCTGGCTGACAGCCATTTCATAGCAGCCTTATGCAGTGCACGCATGCACACATCCACACTCTTTACATTGTCAGTAGGCATAGATTTATGGGCAAGGCAGACATCTAGGGATAATAAATGTTGGTGTCTCCTAGTTCCCGCATAGACACACAAACACACACACATAGATATTCACTATGGCAGCACTGCTGGCTTTAGGTAGTGTGTATATAAAGAAGGTTATGCAGAACTAAATGAACATTTGATATTAGATTTGCATTATTGTTTGGATGCAGATGGAGATAGTGGTGAACACTGTCTATTTCTGACTGAATGAATCCCATGTTGTGTATTTTCCAACCAGGCACACACACACTTGCACAAACACAGTAGCTCTTGCAGCAGAGCAGCCAATTTGTGGGACCCAGTGTAGACAGAAACATGACATCCTGTCTTTCATTTGTATCTCCTAGAAATTACATTTATATACTACGAAATTGTTTTCCAAACATAATTGCCGCCTAAGTTATGTTATGAGTTTTTTTAAATCAGTGAAGCACTACCTTTAAGTAGCCCTTTTGTTCTGGATTTTAACAGCCTATACATATTGTGTTTGATGATATTTGTGACTTCAGTGAAGAACAGATCACATTTCATGACAAATCTACTGTATGCAGAAAACCAAGAAACCCTTCATATACTGTTCTAGAATATATACTATGAAATATGCTGAGAACACTTTATTGTACAGCTTTAATTGAAAACTAGTGGCTATAGTGGCTGGCAGTATAAGGGTTCGAGCCTGGGCCATATTGTGTTAACTGCATATTTCCACACACTGATATGATTTTCAAGTAAAAGATATGGTGCAGTGATGGATTTCTTTAACCACACTTGTCAAATTATTTTACACGAACACACACAATATAAACTCACAAACACATCATACATACCAGTGTGTGTGTGTGTGTGTGTGTGTGTGTGTGTGTTGACTGTCTCTTAGCCTCCTATCAGTCTCTGTTAATGCTTCATTCTCATCTTAACCTACAGCCTGTGTCTGCAGCGTGCTGATAAAGCTCCCTTTGCATGTTGAAAAGCCTTTTTGCTATTATTGTTCAGCGGTGCCAGGGACCTGAAAGTGACTTGTCAAATTGTCAACTACACCCCTCGTCTCTGTGCACCCCCCCATCATACTTCCTGCCCCATCCTGTCCAAAGCTACATTTTATATGAATTGTGCTCACTGTTACGAGCAAGCACAATATGTGTACTGTACACACATCTGATGTTATGTGTGAGTGTGTGTTCTCGAGTTGTATACTTATGGCCATGTCCCATTAAAAAGACAATATTGCATGTTTGAAATCTCTCAAGCAAACAAAAAATACATTAAAATTAAGATGTACACATGTAGTGTGTACGAAGTCATGTACCACATGGAGAATAAGGCATGGCAGGGTCATGCTAAAATATCCACTGACTTATTGGGGAAAGACTTTACTTTACTTTACTTGGCAGACACTTTTATCCAAAGCGACTTACAAGGAGAAGACACCAGCAATTACCATTTGGTTTCTGTAAATTCTGAGTTACTACAAACTAAGAGCCCTGGTAAGACTCAACTTGTAAAGATGAAGAACATGCTAGGAATTGTTAAGTGCTAGACAATTTCTATGAGTTTGTGTGTGTATTAAAGACTCATTTGAAATACTTTTTAAACAAGTGAGTTTTCAAATGTTTTTTAAAGGTGGTGATAGTCTCAGCTAGTCGAATGGAGCGGGGCAAGTTGTTCCACCAGCCAGGGACAAACAAAGGAGAATAAACTCGATTGGGATCGGAGACCCCGTGAAGAATTTTTTGTCTCTTCTCATTTGCAGATCTGAGAGAACGTGCAGGAGTGTAGCTTATTAATAGCGTGTTGATATAAGATGGTGCAGTTCCATTCACAGTCCTGTAGGCAAGCATTAAGGATTTAAACTCAATGCGAGCAGCTACTGGGAGCCAGTGGAGAGAGGTAAGAAGAGGTGTGACATGGATGTATTTTGGCTGGTTGAAAATGAGGCGGGCTGCTGCATTTTGGACCATCTGGAGGGGTTTGATGGTGACTGCAGAAGCTCCAGCCAGGAGAGAGTTACAATAGTCGAGTTTAGAGATGAACATTGCCTGGACGAGGAGCTGTGCAGGCTGTTTTGAGAAAAAAGGCCTAGTCTTTTGAATGTTATAGAGAGTGAACCTGCAGGACCTCGAGGTCGCAGCTACATGATCGTTCAGAGTCAGTTTGTCATCTATCCAAACCCCAAGGCTTTTTGCAGATTTAGCAGGTAAAATTACCTTGATGGCAGTATATCCATCCATCCATTATCTACCGCTTATCCGAATTCGGGTCGCGGGGGGTGCTGGAGCCTATCCCAGCTGTCTTCGGGCGAGAGGCGGGGTACAGCCCGGACAGATCGCCAGTCCGTCGCAGGGCATGGCAGTATATGTCTCTTTAAAATCCCCAAGTACACCTCAGCAGTGATGATGTATTCCCACATATGCAACTCGCTGATATACCCCCATATAATCAAAGCTACTAGCTTTTGCACATTTTACTGAAAACGGTCTCCATGTTCTTTTTCATTTTTGTAATGGAGAACTTCAGTTTTGTCCTAAAGGATTTTACTGGTCACAGAACACTTTTCCACAGTTATTCAGTCCATGAGACATGAGCTCAAGTCCAGACAAACTTGAGAATTGATGTTTGGCTTCCTCCTTGTGTAACAGTTTTCAGGTTGCATTTCCTAAGGCAGCTATGGACTGCGCTGACAACAGTTTTCTAAAGTACTAGGAATATATCCATATGGATATATTCATTTCGGCAGCGTGATGGTTTCTCATGCAACGCCACCTGAGGGCTTGAAGATCACTATAGTTTCTGCCATGAGCATGGGGTGCTTGAGATTTTAAAAGCATTAAATGATCAAAATCTTTCTGGAAATGGGTACATTTCATTGCATTGTACATTATTTGGGTGCTGATGATCACTATTTGTAGATATTCATTCTACAAAGTCTTGGTAGGCAGTAAGACACAAGTGCCACAGGGCCAAACTTATTATAAATAGACTCTCTTGCCCTCCAGAACTGGACTGATGACTACTTTTTTAACCTCGTCTAGATATTTTGTTTTGTAGGTTTACATTAAGTTAAACCAGACCACAACTTTAACAAAGTGCTGTAAGTTTAAACATAACCATAAAACCTTGACATAACTGAACAAACTGAATGTTGTACTGTAAGATTGGGTATTTAAAAAAAAGGACTGTTTTTTGTGAGCATTTTACTAATATGTTAAGTGTCAACATATTTACAACTTCACATTTACACAAATTGACAAAAAAATACAATATCATTTTTTACTGACAAGTGGCACAGTAATACATGCCACAAATGTATTTATTTCTCTAAATGATTTTAGGGAACACAGCGGCCTCACCTGTAAATGGATATCAATTATGCACCAATTACATGAGGTGGAATTCAATGTAAACTTGCCTGAAGCCTGCATTAACCATGTGACAGTATTAGGGCAGTAGTAACAAAAGTCCCTGCAGAACTCGAACTAGCAATGGCCAAACATAAAAGACAATAAGAGAGAAGACACAGACAGTCCATGGTGTGCAGAGCCTGTTTAAATGTGGAACTGAAGCTACAGAAATATTTCACCTCAGTAGAAAGCTGCAGCTAGAATTGCAAACAGAATTCCACTAGATAGCATCACTGACTCATAAGACAAATATGTCATATCTGTATATGCAGAACAAGCTTATTAAACACAAATGCTATTTGATCTATGAACCTGAATTTGGAAGTGCATATGTAAAATACTGATATTTATTCAGGTTGTAACATGTTACCTGTAACATTGTTTAGACTTA
This sequence comes from Ctenopoma multispine, assembly GCA_034779795.1. NCBI lineage: Eukaryota > Metazoa > Chordata > Actinopteri > Anabantiformes > Anabantidae > Ctenopoma > Ctenopoma multispine. The sequence continues at coordinate 17,260,317 of JAUYWH010000004.1, forward strand.
GGTATTTGTGAGCTGAGTCTGTGAACACCATACCAAGGTTCCTATAGGTAACTAAAGCTGAAATGATTTAAAACTAGACTTTCCGTTGTATGACTCCGAAGTTTACACAGGCATCCAGGCAGATGTTTGTGCCAGATGTAGTGATGTTCTTTCCAGGCGTGTCTGAGATATATCATTGATGAGAAAGGCACCTAGATGAGGTCATGGTAACCTTGACGTTTGACCACCAAAATCTAATCAGTTCATCTTTGAAGTGACAAATTGTGCCATATTTGAAGAAATTCTCTTGGGGTGTTCCTGAGACTTTTACATAAATACATAGCAATAATTGAATGAACGTGAGGTGACTCTGAACTGACCACCACCAAAATCTAATCAGTTCATCGTAGAGTCCAAGCAGACAGTTCTGCAAAATTTGAAGAAATTCCTTTCAAATGTGTCTGAGATATCATTCACAAGAATTGCGTGGTCATACGGATGACAACCTGAAAACACAATGCCCCATGAGGCATAAAAAACTATTTATAAACTGGAATGATGAATATAATTAAAACAAAATTCACTGAAAGATCCCTGAAAAATCTAGCATAAATACAGTATATGTGCATTGATGTTTCTTTCTTCTTTCTTCCACAATCAAGCCTTTATTGTACTCCTAAATAGCCTTTTTAGAACATTTTTTTTTTATCCACATTTTTTGGTTTTAGCACACAAACCAGTTTGGCACACTATTATAACGGCATTACAGTCAACAATAGAGGGAGTCATTCAGGTTTAATTTATATTATTATTGATTTATTATTAAAAATGTGGCAAAAAAAGCCAGTTGGCCACTATACACTACAATTGAGATTCTTATTTAGGCTTTTCTTTTGAAAGAGATAGTGGTGGAGCTGCTCAAGGGGCTCAGGATATTTATGTTCAGTCAGAAAGGGAGAAGGAACGATTGCTTCTCCGTGTGCAGAAGTGGGGGAATGAGATAGATGGATGGAACGAGAGCGGGCGATGGATTGAACAAAACGAGACGGAAAGGCAACAAAGAAAGAGAGTGAGAGGAGAGGAAAAGACAATTTTCCATCCATTCCGAGCACCTTAAGGGATGAGTTGATTTGCTGTCAAATCTGCTGGTGGATTATCGATAATCTTAGCCAGTCCCCTCAATCTGCCCGCACAGCTATCGCTTCACTCTCAGACAGAACCCTGGGCAAAGAGCAGGAGCAGAAACATAAATAAAAAAAACAGAGTGAAATGGAGGAGAGGGTGTGTTTGTTTTGTGTATGTATGTGCTCAAAATATAGCCAGACAGAGGGTGTTTTCTCTGCCCAGAGAATTAGAGAGAGAGAAAAAAAGGCCTTCAATTTTCCGCTTGAGCACATTTCAATTTACACACACATCCCCCTTCTTCAGTCTATCCTCCCATTGTTATTGACAGCATCTAGGGCTGCTGTGATAAAAGATTGGCCACTTAGTGTTTTTTATTCATTTGTTTTCCATCATTGAAAGGACTCTCCACTAGCTTCACAGTGAGGGACGCAAACTGGGTATGAATGCAGTACTGGCACATCTGTGGCTGGTCAGTGGCGTTAATTAAGTTGACTGTAGGAGCATGAAGATTAAGGCTGATATTGTGCGTTAAAATATTGCTAAATTAAATTTCTTTTTTTATACTTTGTTGGACAGACCATTAAATCTGACTGTACTCTTCATGCGCCTTCCCCTGTGTTGTCTGCACCATTAAAGGTTCAAAGGTCAGAATAGTCAAGTTCTGCTGGGGCGGCTGTGGTTCAGGAGGTAGAGCAGTTGTCTGCCAACTGAACACCAAATTGCCCCCGGTGTGTCAGCTGCATAGCAGCTTTGCCATTGGTGTGTTAGTGTGTGTGAATGGGTGAATGAGGAGCAGTGTAAAGCACTTTGATAACCATTATAGGTAGAAAAGTATTATATATAAGTGCAGACCATTTTCCATTTACACAAAAAGCATCCATCAATCTATGTGGAATTGCAGTGGTGGAATCTAACAAAATACATTAACTACTACTAGGGTACTCATTATTTCCATGTGTTGCTACTTAATGCTTTACCTCAATTACATTTCAATACTCTTTATTCTGTTACATTTAGTTACCATATTTACTAAAAGTTTACTATGAACTTGTGATATAACATAAATTATAAAATTTTACTTTATCGACTATCAGTTTTACTTTTATAGGTTAAAGTAAGGTTAGGTTTAGGTTTAAGCACCACTTAAGGCCAGGTCGTGTTTTTTTAAGATTGTATAGTATTGTTGTTTTGTAACTCTATTTTTGGCTAATAATTTTTTTAATCCTCTGTGGGCAAATCGTTGTAGACAGGCAGCTTAGATGCCAAGGGTTCCTGGTTCAGTGTCTTGTCCAGAGACAGAGGCCAGGAATTGGTGGAACCAACTATAGGCTTTGTACAAGACTGCCCTATCAACTGGGGCACAGTCGCCCCAGAAAAGACCCACAGAGTCTTAGTTTAATACCAAAGTCACAATGTGTCTATTGTACGAATTACTACTACTACTAATTAACATACAGAACTTTAGACAACAAGTCATTCGATCATCAGGTTGAAGGACCTCTGACCCTGTCCTTTAATACAACCCATATGAGTGTTTATATTAAGAGCACTTCCATGTAGGGAAGCAGGGGTCTGTTGAAATTGCAGCCATTTTGGCGCCACACAGCAAAATTGTAAATGCTGTCTCTTACAGTGGCAGTAAAATGGCAGACCCTCATCCTATTGGAGAACAACTGTGCAAACACCAATAATAATAATAACAACAATGACAATACTTTATTCATCCCCTTGGGGAAATTGTTGCTGGACAGCTGCTAGACAGAAAATGTCAGTGCTACTACAGGGTTTTAGTGTCTTGTCCAAGGACAACTCGACAAGTAGCCTGGAGGAACTTGGAAGCGAACTACTGTGAATCCACAATTGCTTTCATGGCTAAATACTAGATGTCTGTGTAAAGTACTACATGTGATCAAACTGTAATATGTATGTATTGGTCATTTTTGGTTGCTGGTACAAACAACCCATTTAGCTGTATTTTTAGAGGAGCTTTCTCTTTATGTTTTTTTACAACATAACCACCACAGTGTGCATGTTATCAGCGTTGGGCACTAGAAGGCAGCAAGGTACTGTCTGTGTAAAAGCAGATGCTAGATAAAAAAGCATAAGCTTCTTAGAAATAAACAATATTTAATGAAAGGCCACTGTAAGATTTTTCCAATATGTTTTGTAATGCATGAAAAACCTGTCAGAGCCAAGGTTAGCCTCATGAAAGAGGGTGAGATTTTATTAGACTATTGTCATTGATGGCTGCAATAATTTTGCCTAATAATTAATAATTCGCCTTTCTTAAGGCGCCTTGAGGACACTGTACAAACAATTAACATTAGACCACAGACATATTAAATAGTGAAGTAATAAACTCAAGCAATATATACTGATTTGAAGAAATATGTCTTGCGCCAGGATTTGAAAACAGGTAGAGAGTCAGTGCCTCTGATGTTTTGTGGTAAAGATGTTGACTGTCCTTTGTAATCAAATCAATTGCAAGACTCCTGAATTGCCAGGCCGTGCTCTGGCAATGCTTATCGTACCACTGTTAGGAAGTTACAATAAATAACATTTCTCCAAAACTAACATATAAGTAGAATAATTCTAGTAAGAAATATTATAAAAAAAGGTTACACATAGTGTATCTTTAATGTGAAAGTTTTTCGTTACAAGCAAATAAAATAAAAGACTCACAAAACATGGTGCAAAAGCCTGTATTAGCATTGAGATGAGTCCTTTCTCAGAGTGTTTTACTGACGTTTTGGAAGATTTCAGCAGCACAAGTGTCCAATACTTCATTGAGGGATGGAAATTTAAACCTATCTTCAATATATTGTTTAATCCATCCATCGATTATCCTAACTGCTGTACCTGTTAAGTGTTTTGGGGGTGCTAGTGCTGGAGCTGTCACTGGGTTTGAGGCAGGTTACACCCTGAACACGTCACCGGTCTATCACAGGGCTGACATTTAGACACAGACAACTATTCCTCTTCACATTCACATCTATGGGCAATTTGAGGTCACCAATTATTCTAATTTAAATGATTTCCCTTATTGAAAGCATTGGCAATGATGCTGTATGGGGCTACTAAGTTTGGGTTGAACCATGTGATCATTATTGCAATTGATATAAATAACTAGAATGTTGTATTTGACTGGTCACAGGTGGTGTATAAGAACAATGACATCCGACTTGAGTTGTCCCGCCTGGCTCGAATTGTGGATCCCAAGATGAAAATCCAGGGTGAGGTTTCCTATAAGTGTGAGAATGTGGCCACCCTGGACCCTATTTCCTTCGAAACGCCTGAGGCCTACATTAGCCTCCCCAAGTGGAACACCAAGCGGATGGGATCAATCTCATTCGATTTTCTCACAACTGAACCCAACGGCCTAATCCTCTTCACCCATGGCAAACCCCAGGAGCGCAAAGATGCTGCCCGGAGCCAGAAGAACACCAAGGTTAGTCCATTAAGCCATAGAACTTGCTAATTTCAACTCTGTTTGAAAAGACTTGTCTTTTTTTTTTCATCTTGGATAACATGGCAAAATGTATTTAAGAGCAAACAGCAAATCCAGTTCCGTTTTAGTTGAAGTTGTAGATTTATATATATATATATATATATATATACACATATAACTTGCTTGACTAAGAATTTCAGCTACTGTTAATCACATAGACCTTTTTTCTTGTCCAGGTGGATTTCTTTGCAGTAGAGTTGCTGGATGGGAGCCTGTATCTGCTGTTGGACATGGGCTCAGGAACTATCAAGGTGAAGGCCACCCAGACAAAGGTCAATGATGGTAAATGGTATCATGTGGACATCCAGAGAGATGGACGGTCAGGTCAGTTGTGTTGATAAAACAGTCAGGTGTACTAACTCTAACAGAAATTAAGTAACTGTCTCTATCAAGTACAACAACTAACTAGACAGGTCAACCAAAAGCAAACAACTAGGCAATAAAAAACAATTCAGACCTCCTGTGCCATCTTATGCCACTGTTTTTCTCAGTTTTTATCTCCCTGCATCCTCACAACAGGCACCATCTCTGTAAACAGCAGAAGGACCCCATTTACAGCAAGTGGTGAAAGCGAAATTCTGGACCTGGAGGGAGACATGTACTTGGGTGGGCTTCCCACTGACCGCACCAACCTCATCCTGCCCACAGAGCTCTGGACTGCAATGCTTAACTATGGCTATGTGGGCTGTATCCGTGACCTTTTCATTGATGGTCGGAGCAAAGACATTCGTCAGATTGCTGAAGCCCAAAATGGCGCTGGGATCAAACCATCATGCAACAAGCAACAGGGGAAGCAGTGTGAGAGCAATCCATGCAAGAACCGAGGTGTCTGCAAAGAAGGTTGGAATCGATTCATTTGCGACTGCACTGGCACTGGCTACTGGTCACGCACCTGTGAGAGAGGTAAATGTTTGCGTCTGGATGTTCAGTTGCTTAGTACTTTTCTATAAGCTTTAGGGTATATAGATACTGTATTCATTGAAGAGGCAATGGCTTGTAAGGAGTGCTGGAAGAGCAAAGCAGAAACAATCATCACTGACTGTAGGTTTGGACTTCCTTTACCGGTTGTTATCAGCATCATAGATATGTGCCAGTAGGTCCCTGCTTCTCCTGGCAATAGGCTCAGTTGGTCATTTTCATGCAATATAATGCACCAGGCCCCTTACATGTTAACTGGTTGCCACACTTATCTGTGATGCCCCACTGGTAGATCAGTAGATTCCACTACTGAGTCCAAAAAATAGGGTATGTTACTGACTGATAATGACCAGTAAGTAGCTTGAATAACATTTGAACTGACTGACTGAATTTGGTCTTTACAACAGGACAGTCAGGCGGACATATGAATTCTGAAATGCTGTATGTGGAGCAGGCATCTCCTGAAATAAGACACAGCTTATATCTTTGTAGTATTACTATATTCTCCGTTGTTTGTAAGTCATGTGGGATGGTAATAATTCCTGTCTGATTATAAGCAGTAATTAAAGGGCACACTCATTGACTTCCAAGTTGATTACTATGGTTTTAGTTTTGGGGTATAGAGTACATGTACATGATCTGCCCCAACTTTAACACAGTATTGTAGTAGACAGGGTAGTCAGTGCAATGATGCTATCTGCATATGGGATGCCCATCCAACAGGGTATATGATGATGAAATTAAATGCAGCCACAGACATAAGACATCAGACATAAATAGCTCTGTAGATTCTAATGTATCAAGAACTAGCAATAATGTAATTTCAAGACTTGCAACCACAGCTTTAGTGAGTATAGCTGGCACTGTGCCATCTCTCCTACCTTCTCCGGTGGCAGTTATGTTTCTTTTACATTTCTTTTCCCAACTCACATTTGGCTGGAGCTGTGAAATGCCAAATGAGTCTGAATCAGAGTGGATAATCTAAAAATGTTCTGAATAGCTTTCCACTTTGAAGGCTGTCCTTGAAGAAACAGGTTTACCAGTGATGGATACCAAAACAGAAAGATGATGCTGCATGCATCATTTATCATCTGATTTATTATTTAGTGAAAGGCTTAAAATGGAAATATGCCTTACAAAAAGACAAGATGCACAGACAAGCATGTTGTACGTTTGTTGTGTTGTGCATTTTAGCCTCACACAAGACTGAATGTTTTGTTTCTTACTGAACAGTCTGCTCCTATGTTTAATTAAGAAGTCAGAAAACAGACTTCTTGATTTAGAATTTAGAGTCCACTCATTAAAATAAAGTACTAGTTCTACAGTAGGCAACTACTACTTCCTGAGCTTATGGTTCTAACATTTGTGCGACAATGTGAGACTTAACCCACAGATTTGGGAGCCAATTAAAAGGCCAGACAGATTAAAAGTTAATGGTTCTTTAATGAAACAGGCAAATTGTATGGAAAGGCGTATAGATGGTCTGCGGTCATGAAAATGGCAAGGAGATCACAGGTGACTAAGGAAGTGAGCGAGTAGCTTAATAACAAAAAGGCGAAATATAATCTGATGATAGTTTGACAGGAAAATTACTAGAGACATGATGGGGTGTGTAGTCTGGGGAGAACAGGAAGTACAGCAGGGGAGAGGATGATGGGAAGTGTAGTCCACAGATGAAGATGGCATCCACCATGTGGTCTATTGTTTGGAGGGAGTAGTGAGCAGACTAGGGAAGAAGAGAGCAGAGGTATTAAATGTCAGATGATAAACGGCAGAGTTTAAGGGCAGGTTTGTCCAGGGAACCTTCCTTTTCATGTGCACACTGTAGACACCCTGATAACTCAGTAAAATAAATCCAAGACATCAAATATTCTAATCCTAATAAACAGTCCAGTTATCCAAAAGCACAATAAGATCAGAGTCAGAGTCAGTCTAGTTTACTTCTAGTTTAAACTGCTTATCTTTAATCACTTTTAGTTAAAACTTGGATTCTATTCTATTTACATATGTTTTGCTTATTCTGGTTGTTGTTCTTGTACTAAAGCTGGAGCCACGTTGTCTTGTCTCTCTGTGTACCTGTAAAGTATATAAAGCAGAGATGACAATAAAGTTTACTTTGACTTTGAGAGATAAAATCCAGAATCCTTATCCATAAATAAATAGTCCACAATCAAAAATAAAAGAGTTCATCAGAGTTCAGAGTCAGCGCCAAAAACAGCTTTTAAAATCTTCATCCTAATTAAAGGTCCAATAGCCAGATGTCCGGAGCACTAATACAGTATAAATAAAGTTGAATTGAATTGAATTGAATTGAATAGAGCCAAGTAACAGAACCAGAATATTCTCTAACTCACGATACTTAGGCAGGGGTAGGTCAGAGGGGTGGAAATCCAGAAGACTCATCAAAGAAGAGTACAAGAAGTACAAGCAGTCAGGGGACCAGACACGCTGTAAAAAAACTCCCAGGTTAGCAGTATTTATAGTATTTGGAAGAGAAGGCAAAGATGAATGAGAAATGTGTTCTTAGTAATAATTACTATGATGACTACAGTGTTATCATAACCAGTAGCAATGGCAGCCAAAACTACAGTTTGGTTTGAATAAAAGCTGCAAAATGATTTGATTATAGTGATAAATGTGTGTAGACACAGACAGATCAGAAGTCAGTGGGAACACTGAGAATCTGCAGGAGTTCTTTCATCCTGGAGTATTTGTATAGTGATTGAGGCTAACAATGAGTACTAATGAATGAGGCTTAGGTAATGGAGGTGTTCAAAGTCTTCTCAGTGCTTCCTTCATAAAAAAAAATAGCTACGTATTGTAGCATTGTGTGATACGAACAGAAAAAACATTAGTCTCAGTTATGCAGTGTTCTTCTACCTCTTCAGCTTGTTATTGCCGCTACGTGTTCACTACTAAACTGGCAACTTCAGAAAGACATAGATACAATTGCTAATCCATTTAGTGCAGTATTTGAACAGTTATATATGTTTTGTTGGCCAGTACTTTGTCAAAAAGACATAAATGCCTGCACTGAGTAAAACAATTCTGTTTTAGTACATGATTTGTATACTCAGTACTGATAGGAAATCACTAAAGTACAGTGCAGTAATTTACTGTATAGTCTTTACAGCATAGTGCACTATCAACAGTTATACTGTATTGTGATTGCAGACTATAGAATAAGGGACAACACCATGGTTTGTTTTGACATTGAACTGATACCTGATAGGGGACAGTTCTCTCTCCTGCCAAACTGCCCATCTTCTTACATATGCAGACCTTCAGACCAGTTTTATTTCATGATATCCAGACAGCTTAATAAATTCTGATTAGATCACTGGTCAGTGGATGATGATGCATTTGTGGCAAATATATATTTTGACCTGGAGAAAACGATTACCTACACTGCTGCTGGAAAGATACCATTGTTGCATCAAGAAGTATGAAGGATTTAACTAAATGATTTCATCTGTGGATTTCTATGGGGAACATGAGGTCACTCTGCAACAAGGTGGACAAAGTTTTTGTTTTAGTGAACAGCCAGCATGACTACAGGGAGTGTGGATTGGTCTTTTTCAAAGAGATTTTGCTTGTACAAGATACACAAGAACACAAGAACAAGTGGCCAGGGGAATACAGAGGATAAAGAAAATTGAAGGTGGCTTCTTGCTGTCTTTCACTCCATATGTCATTGTTGTGACTTAAACAGTTGTTAGTATATGCTGATAGCTGGATGGTTGCGGAGCAGTTACGTAACTGCAATTTCCCTGAATCTTAATGGGTCCTTTTTTGCATGTCATGTCTAGGAGCGCCCCAGGGTTCTGTTCACTGCCCTTTTCACTTCTTCTTTCACTTACCAATTATTTTCATAATCTAAACTATTGATGATGATTGTCTCTATATCGTGTAGCTTCCTGATCAACAGTCCAAACTATTACTCTGTTGTACCCTGGAATTATGGAACAGGGATGCAGGCAGGATGTAAATTATTACGGTCATATTGTGGTAATCATCATCATCATGACACTAACACAGTATGTGAACCAAAAACTGCAGTCATATTTGTTTCAAGTATCACAAGTTCATGACAACAATTTTCCCTGATTTTCTCTTTCCACATCATTATGTCACCACGCTGAATGGTGTCAATGTGAAATCAAACAGCCAAAAGCACAAAAAGTGAACTGGTCAGAGATTCACAGAATTTATTAAGGTTTTTAAAACCATCCTCTGGGTGGTTTTAATTTGGTGTGGTCAGTCAATTAAAAGTGTATCAATCCTTTGGACACGCAGTTGGTGCCACCTCACATGCAGGTGATTACACACACACACACACACACACACACACACACACATACACACAGCTACATTAAGAAATATGATGTGTCAGAGTTAATCTGACAGCCCAGCTCAGAGCTGTAATGATAATTTAAATTGTGTATATTACACCACGCTGTGATCTGACACCTTGTCAATTAGACATCAGCCGCAGGCACTCATGTGACTAAAATGCCCTTTTGTTTCATGTGAAATTGAACATGGAGCTAGTTACGTACATATCGTACGTAATGTCTATATGTTTTCCAAGATAAACAATTATAGTGCACTATATTCCTGAAATTGGGCACAGTCCAAACACAAATCTAATCTCTATAGGCAAAAGCATTATGGGCTTGTCCAAAAATCTTCTTGCAATATTTTCTGTAGGTGTTACAGGGTGCGTTACGGCCAGGATACAGTACATTATTATTGAGAGGGATACTTCATAACTAGGTGGAGTCAGGGCAGGAGTCAATAGTAGAAAAATCACAACAGTTCCTTTCATGCCCTTTAAAAATAGCTGGTCTTATCCTATGAATGATGGGAAAAGTAGACAACTGCACAATCATTAATATAAATCAACCATAAATATGCTGTCAAAGATAGCATTAGCAGGTAGCTCACCTTTATTGGTGCAGCAGCTGTTAGAATATCTGTGGACTGGTTAGAGGATTTAATACACGTATGCTACCATATTTTTGATCTCCTTGGGGAAATTGTTGATTGGACAGCTGCTAGACCTGTGTCAGCGCTACTATGGGGTTTCAGTGTGTTCTCCAAGGACACCTCAACATGTAGCACGCAGGGACTGAGAATCAAACCGCTCACCCATGGTGGCAGATGACTGCTCTACTCTCTGAGTTATCATGCCGCCCGTAAAATTATATCTAAATAGTAAGTTTGTCAAGTCAGCAGGATTTTTCACAGGTAGTTAAGTCTGACCCACAGTGAACTTTAATTTAGAGGTAGGTGAAGATGAAACACATGAATTTGTTCTATGCAAGTGTGTAATCAGCTATAGAAAAGATACACGTTGTTGTAAGCAGTTTAATCATCACACAGAACAGCCAGACTGACACTTCTGCAGAACTCTGGACATAATAATAATTATTTTGTTGGCAATTTTTCTTGGTGTAATCTAAGTATTTTTATGCATATAGTGTATCAATCAGCAGTGGATGAAAAGGTGCAGCAAATTCACAGAGGCCACACTTTACATAACTGAAAGGTGTTTTTGCCAAGAAGGGGTCTGAGTAGGTTCTATCACAAACATTATATTGCACCAAAATTGCAGATTTTTATGAGCCCTGAAGCTACCAAGTGATCTGTTCAGTAGGCTTAGGTTCACAGGCTGCAGATCAGAATACAGGGCAGTGAGTCTGTGACAGTGGCAGAAGCAAGTAGAGCTACGGTAAGTCCTAAGGGGAAAGCATGTCAGTCAGGCTCCAGCTGCACTTGGAGTGGAAACATGTGGTTATGATTATGGAACCATAATGGCCTTTTGACACTGAGGATAGTTCATGGTTTCAGTATTTTCTTCATGTTAATCATCTTGTTGACAATATTAGCATTAACATGGGTAACATTGAACAGTCATGGATAAAGGCTCAGGGTAGCCACACTGTGATAAATATAAATAATATAACAAATGAACATAGCAGCAGCATATATTTGAGGCAGTCACTCTAAATAAAACTGTCACTAATCATCAATCTTGCAAAAAACAAATTACCTCGCACCTCATTCTTCATCCCTGTCTAGAATATGAACATTTCTGTCTTCAGTTGCCCGAGTTTGTGAAACAGTTTGGTTTCTCCTATGTACGTACACGTTTGTACATTCTTCTCTGAATTGAACTGCATGTACTACATTGCTTGTGACATTGTTTGTGTCTGGGTGTTTTGTCCTTGGGGTGGATCAGTTCCTGCCAAACTGTGTCGGTTGGTCTGAAATGTATCCTCCTGAACTGTTCACACTGCCACAAAGTAAAGAATGACAACACTTTGCTTCCCTGTCCGTGGTGTAGGACACCGAGGTTGTGTTCCTACAAGGGCTGAGGGACAGGAATAACACATACCCAAGGAGTCACTGAAAACATGTACTTATCCAAACTTGACCTTTGTCCAATCCAGAGAAAAAGTAGAATAGTAGTACACAACTGCAAGATTGAACAATCCTTGTTAAACAGGGGAAGTGGCTTAAGGTATAATCTATCACTCCCCTACAATGTGGTTCTTTCATCACAACCCCAGCGGTCATTTCCACTGTGTCTCAGGTGGCCACACTGACACACATAAAAAAGTGAGGTGGATCCACAACCCACAGGTGACCATCAAAGGGTTAACAACTCCACTGCTCCACACGGTTTATGTCTGGTTTTCCAGACATGTGAAATACAGACAAGCCTTCTGGGTGGTAGGTGAAATGTCTTAAGAACTAAAAGCAAAGCCAGTTGCCACTGAACAGAAATTTTTGGGATCATGTACCATTCAAATAATTTCCTGCTCTACATGTTCCCACTCTTGGTTCTGTCTGGTTTTCTTCTTTCTCCTATTTTCTGGTCCTTTTTATATACGTTTTCTCTTCCTGCTATACTACCTTCTGAATTTCCTAGCAGAAACACAGGCTGTGTCTCCACTCTCTGGCCACTTGCTAGTACTTCAGTTTTGTAGTCATGTAGCCAAACCAAACCAAAGGGCATTTAGAGGACACATAATGTCTGAGGATATTATAGGTCCATTTATCATATTAAGTCACTGTGACAGGACAAATAACCCTATTTGATTGATGCCAACAGAGTACAAGGGGAATAGAAACCAGCATTGCTGTTTAACTTAGGACGAGCCTGGAAATAACAATGTAAAAAATGCAACCTGTAGTGGTTTGAGAAGGTTTTTTCATTAAAGAAAGGGAGACCTCTTTTTTGTCTTTTCTTTTTGTCAAAGATCAAGAAAAGACGGAAGCTTTATTGAGTGATGAGACAAGACAGTATATAGAAGAAAGGATTTATTTTCTCCAGGTCTACACAGTGTGAGACATGGGTAACTAATCCCAATGGCTAACTGCAATTAACCCAAGATTTGATTTGCCCATGTTATTAATGCACCCATGCACTTCAACTTCAGGACGACTTCATTTTTGATTTTAACTTGATTCCTACGTTACTACTTTGAGGAATCCTCCCCCCTGCTTTCCCTTTACTGAAACATATCTCAGCTTTTAGCTAATAGATGCCATTATTTGGAGGAGTTTTTCAGTTCATATCATGTCATCTGGAGGAGTTCTGGAAAAGCAAGTTGATAAAGACTGTATTTGAAGACCGATTGTGCCATACTTCACCACAACTCTCTTCAAATGTGGCTGAGAAACATGGCCTTTTTTTTACTAGGCAACATAGGATCCAGTGGGTCGATCCATCCCAAGATTCTTTGTGCACAAGTAACGAAAAGAGAATATGGTGGACTCACAGCCTGACGAGTACAACAATACAAATGTCCTCAAGTTTTTGTAAAATGTGAGAAGTTATGTGATGTTTAGTGAGTAGGCATTAGGTCACTACAACTGATGCACAAAGGGTATAACCTTTGTTTCATGGACTGAATTGAGAAACAGCGCAACACTTCAATCTCTGTAGTATGAGCAATGAGACATCATGTAGTCCTCATCATCATCATTAGCTAGAAGCTGAGTGATATTTTATTATAAGGAAGACAGAGATACATTTAATACATATACATGTACTCCTCAAACTTGAAACATAGGATAGAAGTTTGAAGAAACTGATAATGTAGAGAGAGAGAGAAACTGGAGCAGAGTATAATTTAAACTTAAGAAAATAATCATATAAAAATTGTTAGAATTCTAGAGCCCCATGAGGGCCCCCTAAAAGTTTCAGTGTTGATCACAAAGAGTTGGCACAAAAAATACACACAATCAAAAGTCAGGGTGCATTTTTCAAAGCTTTGAACTGCATCAGAAGGTCTATATCAGAGGATAGATTTTGATGGATGTAGCTGTTGTGGCTTCATCTGCAGCACAAATGCACGTTAGACTCACACTCTGTCGCACACAGTGACTGGCACACACACTGTGTTCTTTGTGTGTGTGTGTGTGCAATTTTCTCACACTCACCACTGTCAACATATCCACGTCTTTGAAAATACCATATATCACCGTGATGGCAGAATCAGCACACAACCAAAGCATGGTGGAACAGCCAGTCTGAAGGGTGAAGCGTGTCTGTGGTTTTCTGAAAAGAGCAACATGAGATGGATAATCCACAACCGCTGGAGCCAAATAATTGAAGTGTTCGCTGTACGGCTTCACGTTTTGGCAGGGATTGGTTGTTGGCAATGGATGAAGCCTTTGCCGTAATTCACTCTTTCTGTTACTGACTCTTCCACACAATTGTGTTTGCTTGTATCCACAAGATTGAAGTCAGTGGTTATTTTACATATACTGTACACCAAAACTGCTGTACTTGTTCTAATAGTGCTATGTTTGTGTTGTGCTGCCTGTCAGACCTGACAGACCTAGTGATTAAAGAAGACATATGGACCCATGAGAGTGGCTTCTTGCCGCTAACTCTCTGTTTCACTTGGGTCCAGTGACACCAAAATACCAGACAGATCGAAACGAACTTCAGTTAGATATAGGACATATCATATTGTTGGAGTATAGCTTGTAGTGGTTGTAGCACCACATCCTGACAGGTGCTGATAAAGCAATACCAGTCAAAAGTTTGGACACACGTAGAAATGAGCATGTCTGTGAAGGAAAAGCCGATTTCATAGGATCAAATTGATCAGAATGAATGTGTAACATTGTTCATATGGTAAATGACTATTGTAGCTGAAAACAACTTTTTTTTAAAGGAATATTTACATAAACATACAGAGACCTAAATTCTGCAAACATTAGTTCTGTCTTCCAACAGCATGTTATGTTTGCTAATGCTAATGTATTAATTTAAAAGGAAAACTGATCATTAGAAAAACATGTGCAGTGTTGGTAACACAACTGAAGACATGAAAAACATGTTCATTACTATGTGTGTCCAAACCTTTGACTGGTAGTGTGTGTTCTTTACAACAACATTTACTATATGCTTAAAGCTACTCTTTATAATTATGTACATACACAATGTTATCACAGAATATATTTTGGGTGTTGATATTAATATATATAGTAAATTGTTGCAGCATCATTACAGAGTTTTTTTGAGAACCCTGTTGTCTCTGGTTTGTTATTAAGGCACTCATTGTGAATTTCCCAGCAATACTCAGTAACTGCTTGTCATAATCATGATGTAATACAAAACTATTTGGGAGTTACTCAGCATGCTGGATCACCTTACTCCAGAGGGTAAACTATGGTCAGATAGTTTATAATGAGGAACTAGTTAGTAAATCAGTATCATGTGTCACTTAACATGGGGTGTACAAAAAGCGTAACTAATGATTAAGTAATGAGTCATGAATAAGTTGTTATCCAGTTATCTGCCAGTCTCTAGTAAGTCATCATTCCCCACTTTGAATAATTCATGAAGTCATTAAGATTAGCAAACACTTTAATTAATTAACAAAACCATGTGGCTATACTGTCTATGGGATTCTGATTCGTATTTTATTGTGAACCAGCTAGTACTGTTTACCTATGGGGCTTGGACACTAGTTTATCCCCAGTCCCATCAGGACCATGGTCTGGATTATTGAGTACCAGGGACTAGCTGAAGCTACTTGACTGCAACTTACTTGAAACATGACTGACCTCGCTCTGTTCTTCTGCCTTTCTGACACAGAGGCCTCCATCCTCTCCTATGACGGCAGCATGTACATGAAGGTGGTGATGCCGACCATCATGCACACTGAGGCGGAAGACGTCTCCCTCCGTTTCCGCTCCCAGAGGGCCTATGGCCTCCTCATGGCCACCACCTCCCGAGACTCCGCCGACACGCTCAGGCTGGAGTTGGATGGAGGCCGTGTTAAACTTACGGTCAACTTAGGTATCGTATGCCCCAACCCACAATCCAGCCCCACCCGAGCCTTCTGCCTCCACACCTTCACCGAGACAGTTTACCATTGAGCGGTGACCTGTCCCTCTTCTCACTCTCTTTCTATCTTTTTGTGTACTGTCTTTTCATCAGTCACTCATCACTATGATTGATTAAAGGTTTCTCTCAGCTACAGAATGTAGATAAGACAATTTTTACCCTCTTGTGCATGGGTGTTAATGCAGTTTAAAAACCAAGATAACCAAGGACTTCTTACTGAGTACAACTATTTATTAGATAACATCATCATAATGTATTTTATTTCAATAGTAGACATGTTTGGTCTTATCTTGAAATAGACAAACCATAATCATATCCACATTTTTTGAGACAGTCACAGCACAATAAGTAGAATTCATTTTCTATTCTAGAGATCTTAGACTTTAACGTCTGTCTCTAACTCAGTCCTTTTAAAGAACAAAGTGTGCTGAGACTTTCTAAGAGGTGAATTCCACCATGTATGCCCTCAGAATCTCATTCTACAGGACTTTAGAAGACACTTTTCTCACTAACCTCATTTTTTTCTGGCTGACATCAATTAATTTCTCTGTCACCTTCCTGTTCTTCCGGGTGGTTGTTTTCTTTGCTGATGATGCTGTCTTTTATGGAAGTCTATGCTTTTTTTTAGTGTTTCATTTTCTGTTTTACGTTGATATGTCAACTCCATTTCCCATCATGCTTTGTCAAAAGATGGTATTCACCCCTTCAAAGGCCTTAAGCCTGCGGCCCGTCAGGTGAACAGCCCGAGAACAGAGCCCAGCAAAACCTACAGCTGGCTGCAACCCCCAAATACTTCCAACACACTTCCAATCATGATATGTAAAGAATCCCACAATGAAAATGTAGTCACATGCCAAAATTGTTAAGTTACATTACATTATTTTACACACTATGTCTAGAAATGGTAAAATAGTAATAGTATCAGCAGATGGTAGCTGCTTTGCCAAGCACATTTAGATGAATCCTAAACTAAAATGAATTCATGTAAGTCATACTGTAAATTTCAGTCAAATTGTTTGCAGCCCTGAAAGGTTGGCTCTCATGTGATATCTTAATCTGTGTGCCTTTCTACACAACATATGCAAAACTGTACATTTAGAGCTAGCCTCTGATCTAGCTTAACAGCACATGTAGGTGTAGGATATTAATCCAGATCCAGTGGTTGGGGTTCCTGTGCCTCTGCATGGTGCTGGTGCTGACTGGATCGTGGCTGTTTGCTCCCACTTTTCTGTTGCGGTTGACGACACATGGAACCACCAGACACATGGTGACCAACTCTCACTGTCTATACAGCTGCACACAGCAGTTAATTTGGCCTTAGTGTCACTGTTCAGATCCTTTAAATTTGGACTCTTTACCACACCGTTGTCTTACAAATATATATAGACACTGGTATATGTATATGTATATATATCAGTCTGTCTCCCTGGCTCTAATATGGATAGCTGCTACCACTTTGTTGGTGCAGAGGCTTTTGGAGCCAGAGACTTTGACTCTTCTAATCTGAATATTTTAACCTAAAGTAAAACAGTCAGTGCTGGGTTGGAAAACCCATGTAGCTGGTAATAAAGTGGCCATTTTTCTGTAAATACACTTCCTAAACACTTAATGCACTCTGGTGCCATGGATAGCTATAGCACATTCCAATTTTATTTCATTTGCTATTATAGATAGATGTATCAGTTATTGCATGCTAATTCGGCATAAAGGTAAATAGAATTACCGAATGAATAAAATGGCTGCCTTCCCACATGTGTACGTCCCCGGAAGGGTGGACTTTTTGTTTTTGGATGTCTGCAGCAGTAACCTTGAAGGATGCAATTTCATCTGTCATTTATTCTTCCCCATCTAGACTGTATCAGGATAAACTGTAACTCCAGTAAGTTAACACTCAAGTTTCATTTTGCTTTCTATGTTGATGTTATGTTTATGTTGTTTTTCTTAAAGGAAAATGTGTTTATTTAAAATGCAAGTTCTGCACCACATCAGGTGGAGGGTGAGATTACTCAGTTGGTTTAACCAAAGAAATAGTCTCAGTCAAATGGAATGAGTGGTGAAGGGGTTTTAATTATTAGATATACATTTCTTAACTTCTTTTTATATCCAGCTTATTTTTCTCCTGATTTGTAACATATTAGATACACAAGTTTCTGAGACCTCAGCGTCACACATGGTCATGAGTTTCCCTAAAAACCCTATGTAAACAATCTGACACGTCCTCTGCCCTCTGGTGGACCATATGTGCACTGTATGCAGTGTGGGGGGTTGAGGGGGTGGTGCTCTGATCCAAAATGTCTGCCTACACATAGTGACTTGCAGGATTTTAGCAGGTAAATCTTTGCCAGTTTTATAAAATGTATGATAAAAATAACATTTATATCTTTATTCTGCTAATATTTTAATATGAATATTTAATAAAGAAAAGAAAAGAAAATCTGATTAATGCTTACTATAATGCAAATTACAGTGTCTTGATTTTCATTTAAGCTATGTATAGACTAAATTATAATATTAAGATATATTTACAGGGGAATCTTGACTAAATTGACATTTTTATGCAATTAGAAGGACAAAATCTATATTTCGTTTATCACAAGGTAAAATAAAAGATTTTTGTTTGAAATAAAAGAACAGTAGTTTAGTAGTAGTGGTTTAAATGGCACAAATGTTGAAAATGTATTTATTTTAGTTTCTAAAATTTAAAAGAAGAAAATAGTGATAAAAAATGACTAATGTATCAAATATTATACATAAAATATCTTGTGGAATTATTTCAACATTTTGCAAAAGGGTCCAACAATTCTTCCAATTAAATAAGCAATTTTTTTGGCTATTATTTAATGGGTCAAGCTTAAAAGGGTTAAGTATTATTATTTTAGGTAAGAGTCAGAAATGGGTACTCATTGCATCTTATAAATCTGAGGAGCATGTTTTTGTAGACTTGCAGGTTTTATTCATAGCTGAGTGCTATATGTTGATCTAGCTTCAGAAGTTATAATACATTTTAATACAGTGGATATTTTATTGATGTTTTCCCATAGATGTAAATGTTCGATACTTTCTGTCTATTGGATGCACCTCCAACAGTTTTTTTAATTCCATACATCCATCACTGTTAATGAAAATATCTAATAATCTATATGAACAATGCACCATTATAGTTTACCCATAAAATCTGGTGAGCAGTTCATGAGATGGTGCCCTAGCATACAGTACTGACTTAGAGAATTTTAAAATTGTAAAACATTGTATTGTAAAAAATTCTGTATGTGTGTATTAAATGGTATATATTTTAATTATAGAGGTTTGTTTTAATCTTACCAACTGAAACGCAACAACTCTCATAACAGATACAACTGCAGGACCCTCAATTTGTTGGGACTCATCTTGTCCCAGCAGAAAGAAAAGCATAATGAAGACACATTACAAATAAAATTCAAGGAAAAATTTTGCATTATTATTACCAGGATCCAAAAGAACCTGTATATACAATCCTGTCTGGACATTTTGTATTGCTGTAATGTCACACCTAGGTTTAAGCAGTAAATAAACTCGCAGTTCAATTCAGTTCAATAAAATGTATTTATAAGGTTTAAAACCTTACAGAATATAACAATACAACTACAGTATATACTAATTATACAGAAAACCCAACAAATCCCACTTGAGCAGAACTAGGTCACAGTGGAAAGGAAAAAGCCTCTTTAAAGAAAGAAACCTCCAGCAGAATAAACAGGCTCAGGGTGCACAGCCATCTACCTCAACTGGCAGAACATGTTAACCCTTGACCCCCAGTGCAACTGTTTTAACTTTGAGACATAACATCTTTTTATTTCAAGTACAAAGTTTTCAGACACCAGTCACTTGTTTCTGAATGTATTGATTTACAATAAATAAATGAACTGAACATTTAGCATGTCTTAAAACCATATCTCATCAACATTAAGTATATAGTACCTAACAAACTAACTGGGGAGTTTAAACCCAAGGAAAACCTAACTATTTAAGAGAGTAAATAGGTTCATCTGGTAGCTATTACATTTTCAGTTTAAGAAAACTACAGTTTCAAGATTTCCTAAACCTCAGAATTGATTAGCAACATGAATATTTATGACAAATAATTGATTATTGATAAGTTGTGTGCATTTGTACCCCCAATACAAAAACTGATACAAACATATAACTGAAAAAAGATTTTTGTAAAAATGTCATAAGAGACTGCAAACTGGACTCCAAAAATATACATACACAGGACTGCAGCTTCTGGATTATTATTATTATTATTATTATTATTATTGTTATTATTATTATTATTATTATTATTATTATGTTTTTGAATATGTCAGCTTACATTGTAGTATATACTCTATTTGTTTAAGAATTAAACCTACATTTGTTCATAGGATCTCAGTTGGTAGCAGATCAGGTTGCTATAAATCACAATGGATTGCTTTTACTCATTATCAAGCCATAGGTGAATCAATGCAGCCTCATTGATCTTCATTGATCTTCAGTTGTATTTAAGATACAATACAAATGTCTTTACATCCTTAGAACAGCTACTTTATTCCAAGATGAAATAATTAATTTAAAAATACCATAAGAATATGTGCACATCACTTTTTTCAGTTTAGAGATGTACACTGATCAGCCACAACCTGGGAAAATATTTAGTGCTAGACATGATCAGCAGGTGTCAGAAAGCATAATGCACCACAGCTTGTTGTGGATGGTATGTGGCCGCATAGCCAAATAAATAAAGGATTTTAGGCTGTATTCTCTTCCTGGTGCAACCCTCCCCATTTATCCGGGCTTGGGACCAGTATGTGAAACACCATCCCTAGGGTGGACAGTTAGCGATTGCCACCATCCAGGCTGAAGTCTATGACCACACATATTAAAACATCTACTGTGGTTTAAATAATGACGAAAGGGAGGGATGGAAACAAAGTAATAAAAGGGGAAGATTTCTATATGCTTATGATGAGTAAAAGCAATTTGTCTTACCTGTCCTTTTTTATTCAAACTGTTTAAGAGTCATGCTTCTGTTCTTAGCATAGTGGTCAGGTGTGTTCTACGAGAAGTACAGATGTCCAGTGTTTTGAATATTTTTACTGTGTATTTGACTGGCTAAACCAAACCTTTGTTTCCCAAAGGTGTAAGAACTACTACAAAAATTACAATTGAAGTTATGTTCAAGCCACTAAGCAGCTTGTAGAATTTCTACTAATGATCCCAGGATGACTGGTGGGAAAACAAAGGTTTGGTTTTAGGCTCAGGATGTCTTTAACTTTGTGAATGACCATTGTTCTCAGGCAAGGGACCGGAGACCCTGTATGCCGGACAAAAGCTCAATGATAATGAATGGCATACAGTGCGTGTGGTGCGTCGTGGCAAAGCCTACAAGCTTACGGTTGACGATGATGTAGCAGAAGGTACTTACCTACATCAACTTGGCTCAAGAAATACTCTTAGCGTTGCCTTGTCAGTGGTGTAATATCATGCTGTGGTTTTGCCCTATAGGGACTGATAGTATCAGTGTGTAATTTTGCTACAAGCAAAGCAATCATGTAGATATGTAACCAGTAGGGACATTTGGCATCCATCTAATACCTGTAATGCAATTTTCTCCTTAAATCAGCCCTTTTGTGTTAGTGTCAGACAGTGTTCTCTTTTCTTTTCGTTTTTTTTGTCTTTCTTTTCAACCCATCCCCTCCACCCTCCCCATCTTCAGGCCAAATGGTGGGTGACCACACTCGTCTGGAGTTCCACAACATCGAAACAGGCACCATGACAGAGCGAAGATTTGTGTCCAGCATCCCGTCGAGCTTCATCGGTCACCTGCAGAGCCTTAGGTACTCAAAACAATGAGCTAACAAATCCACAAGTTACCCAAATGACTTAGCTCTACGGAATCCATTAGGTGTTTCAGGTTATTTTACAGCACATGTAATATTTGGTCAGCAGATTTGAGTGTCATCATTCCACTGAATATTTGTTATCATGCCCATAGTGGTGTAGGTAGGTTATGCTGCTGCTTACCAGCAGATGATTACCATCAACACAAATGGAAATTTGACGACTTGGCTATTAATTACTGGCAGCATTTAGCAGCCATATAATAAAGGGCTGCTAAATGCTGCCAATAATTAATGGAATAAATACTTACTTTATGTTTTTCAGTGTGTCTCGAATGTGTAAAACAATACAGTTTACATATGCCTTAGAACTTTGTAAGACAGATGATACACTAAGCAGTGTGTTTGCTAACTATCGTGTTCTTTTTAGATTTATTCAGCTGAGGTTCTGTTATATCCAAACATTACTTTCTTTGAAGAAATAGTACAAGTGCCCTTTCCTTTTCTTTTCGTAGATTTAATGGCATGCTCTACATCGACCTGTGCAAGAATGGCGACATTGACTATTGTGAGCTCAACGCCCGCTTTGGAATCCGGTCCATCATTGCAGACCCTGTCACTTTTAAATCCAAGAGCAGCTATCTGAGTCTGGCCACCCTACAGGCCTACACATCCATGCACCTCTTCTTCCAGTTTAAGACCACCTCTCCTGATGGCTTCATACTTTTCAACTCTGGAGATGGCAATGATTTTATTGCTGTAGAACTGGTTAAGGGGTGAGTTTGAAAAGATTACACTTTCATATGTTTTGTGGTTTAGATGTAACATTACTTATTAACTTATAC
Organism: Ctenopoma multispine; assembly: GCA_034779795.1. Classification (NCBI taxonomy): domain Eukaryota; kingdom Metazoa; phylum Chordata; class Actinopteri; order Anabantiformes; family Anabantidae; genus Ctenopoma; species Ctenopoma multispine. Next base: position 17,282,925 of record JAUYWH010000004.1, read on the forward strand.
TGTAGTGACTATAACCAGTAAAGTAATAAACATACAGAAAATGATCCCTGAATTAGTTGTTCCCGTCAGCTTTATAGATCAGCTCGGCTGTCTAACCTGCAACATTAAACTTGATTTATGGTTCTCGGTCAGATCTATATTGTCAGGTCCACACTGTGCCTATGCTGTAGCATGACATGCACCTCCCTAGAAATGTACTTATATGCAGACTGCAACTGGTCCATGTGGTAGCATTGCAGTGATCATACAGATCATGTCCTCAGAAACAGTCATTTCAGTAAAAGTAACTGCTGCTCAACATCTATTAGCACCAACTGCAGTATGATACATTTAGTTTCAGTTGCCATTGTTTGTAGTAAACCAAACCAACACAGCGGCAAAGCTCAGCACAGTACCATAGAAACCTGCTACCAGTTTAAGTTTGTTAGTTTAACATCTAGTATACTGTAAAATGCTCACAACAGTTATAGGTTCTACTGTTTTTGCTTCACTCTCAGTTTTGAACCATAATAATCAGTTGTTAGCGAAAAAGCTCTAAGACGCTGCTTAGACCCAAACAGCAAACACAACACAGTGAATATTTGTCTTACATGCATGAATTGCATTGATCCAGATGAGTGATAAAGTTATGCTGTAACCACTTAGTGTGTAAATAAATATGTCTGGTTCAGGGTAAAGATTTAAGCGTAAGAGAAAGTTAAGCATTCTGTAACTCACAACTTTTCTATCGCAGATACATCCACTATGTTTTTGACCTTGGAAATGGGCCCAACCTGATTAAGGGCAAGAGTCAAAGGGCACTAAATGACAACCAATGGCACAATGTGGCCATAACCCGAGACAACAGCAACACCCACACTCTGAAAGTTGATGACACAGCCACTATACAGAGTATCAATGGAGCCAAGAACCTGGACCTGAAAGGTATGCAAAGGCCATTGCAGTTTAACATGTTTCTAGCACTTTATGTTTAGGACAACTTGCAAGAGTTTTGATTTTGCATTAAAATGTATCAATATAACTGCACGTCACTCACATTATTTGTATATATTTTAATGAAATATGACTTTTTTTATTCCATCTTATGTTAGAACATCTGAGCTTCACACTCAAGACTTACTGATGGTCTAATTAACGGAGTGCTTTTTATTGTACATAAGTACCCAAGTATGGTGATAAAGCTGGCATTTGACACACCACTTTTCAAAGTGATGGGGCAGTTTTTCCACTGAGACACCTCAGACTGTATGTGCCTGCTTGCATTTAATAAAACTGGTTGTGCTGAATTCTCTTTCGTCTAACCATGACAAAACTCACAAGACACTGAGGTCCAGTATGTACGTTGGAACCTGTGATTCTGCAGTAGTAAAGTACTGCAGAATATAGTGCACATGAACAAGCCTCATGTAGTAGTGCTACTACTGTAGCTAAGCTAAGACCCACTGATTTTCTCAAAGCACTTAGCAAAGCAGTGACAAAGCTTCACCAGATGCCCTTTCATTCCATCTGAGTAGCTCATCATGGCTGGGTACCTCTAACTATCATCCATTAACTGCAACTCAGCAGGAAACACTGTCAAAGGAAGTTTATTTTGAAAAGACTTCACAAGGTATCGACATGATGTGATTAACACAGACTGCTGAAGCCTCGTGTTAGCATTAGATAGTTAAACTGCAGGACTGAATATCTTCACTGAAGAGAAAACTAGATGTAACAGATTAGATATTTTGGGGGAAATCGTATGTGGTGTATATACAATTGATATGTTAACTATCAACGTTTCATTTACATTAATTGTGAACCTATGGTGATTAGGTTTATAGAAAGCATAATCTGGTTGCAATAACAAAACGTATTTATAAGGAAATGAATTTGCAGTTTAGTTGATTTTTTAGAAATTAAAAAAATGTAATAATAAGAAAAAGAAAGTACGAACATAAAGATGTTGCTAAAGGAAACTTGGAATTACCTTGACATTAATATGAATATCAGCCACTGGCAAAGCTCTTGTCTGAGTTTTCTTCTGACCAGTTTAACTGTGGTTTTGGGGCATGTTGGACTGCCTAACTGTTTTTTGAGTTGCAATAAGTGTGAAATGTGTAAGTTTTTAAATTGCGCATTTAGGATGTGTGGTTTGCAGATGTGTAATTTAATAAATAAAATATCTCTGCATTTACTTGAGTAACACAAATGGCATTGGTACAGATCTGTAGGGCGCTGACACACAAAGAAAGAATTTATGTAATAAGATCTTCCTGTACTGTCTCTGTATTCTACATCTCAGGGGATCTGTTCATCGCAGGACTGGGTCCAGGCATGTATGGTAGCCTGCCTAAACTGGTGGCTTCCAGAGAAGGCTTCCAGGGCTGTTTGGCGTCTGTGGACCTCAACGGTCGCCTGCCGGATCTCCTCAATGACGCTCTGTTTCGCAGCGGGCAGATTGAGCGCGGATGCGAAGGTACACCGTCGCTCAAATCCGAGCCTGATTTAGACTACTACAACAACTCCAGCTCCAACAGCCCCTTCTTCCTTCTCAATGCAAACAGTAGCTCCACAGCCCTGCATCCATACGGAAGTCCCTCAGTTCTATTAACTGTACTCGTTGCCTCCCTAACCCACTGCTAGAATCCGGCCAAACAATAAATACCTCTTCACCTACGTCTCCGTGTTATCGGCCACATTGGTCGCCAGCTGACAGAGCTGTGACAGCTGTGTAGCATCAGAGCAGTTTTTTGCCAGCGCAGTAACTATAACTGCTGCCAGATGCTTCAGTTTCTATCTCCTATGCTTTTGTAAAGTTTTCTGAATGTTTACACTGATCCACTGCATATACGTTGCTACAGAGCCTCTGATTAGAGCTGTATTAGGACAAAGACACTTGTTTGCACTTGCATTCATGTGTATTAACATAAGTGACAATTCACTAAGCCCTGCCCCCCCCTTATTATTGTTGCTACGCTTCTCAAGCCTCTCTTCGTAGCACTGCATGTCTATAGTTTACAGTGGTGACAGATGTGCCGCCAGATGTTCCCTGAGCTCACAGTGAAGCAAACCTGCATCATCATCAGTTTAGATAATAATCTGGAAAGATTGGATTGTTATTTACATGTTAGTCCTGTATTTAAGTACAGTATTACTGAAAAATATGAGTAGAGACAGTATCTTTGCAACACATTTAATGTACGTGACAAGCAGTGACAGTAACTTAGTGAATTACAGCTTGTTAATTATATAGTGATTACCCAGGAACTGTTCCATGTCAAGAATGAAACTGTAACCAATTAGTGTGAAATAAGTCTGAAAATCTTTATATAATTATTTTGTAATTTGGCCACAACTCTATTTTCTAGTATTTTTTAATTATTTGTTAGACTGTAATTTACTAAATTACCATGTTTTTCATCCTAACTCTTGTTTACAGGAGCTATTGATAAGCAGTGAGACGTATTACAGCGAACGTGTTTCATAATGAAAAAGATGTGTCGATGGCATAGGAGATTTTGATGTCATTTCAGTTAAACTTATGCATATCCAAACCCAAATCCCAAAGAAGGACAGAGCTGCTAACATTAGCCTGAAATTCTCTGTAACAGTGTCTGAGACTGGTGCTACACAGTCTTCCATGAAGTGGATGTGTCAATCCTGAACAGGACTTTTTCTAACATGACCTCTTAATCCAGGGGTGTCCAGTCCCGGTCCTCGAGGGCCACTGTCCCGCTTGTTTTCCAACTACCCTCGCCCTACCCACTGCTGATTACCTGGTTTAGGTGTGTTCAGCCAATAAGAAGCTGTAAGTGCAGGGATGGACAGTGAGCCTCAAGGACCAGGATTGAACACTTCTGTAGTTAATGAATATTATGCTTACATGTTGTCTACACATCTTGCACATGATGGGTTCAGGGACATATAATGATTGAGGTGGATGAAGATAAACTTCAGCTCATGTTCACCTTGTATACTGCATTAACCGTTGAGGTTCAGTATATGCTTCCTCTGTACACAGCTACATCACCTGAAACTGTTTTACACATGAGACGTACAGTGATTTTTGGACTTGGAAATCACCCTTGGATATTACTCTGGTTAGTGCAGTGTGCTAAGTTGCAAAGCTATGCTAAGCAGTTTAGGAAACAAAAAAATGTAAATACTCTAAAAACATCTATATTCTAAAAAGTCTGTGTGGCCATAGCTGGCCATGACGTAACAGCAGCATTGAAAATCTATACCAGGCCATACACTGACTTCAGACCAGACAGTTAGTTCACAAAGCAAAACTTGCCAAAGGGTTTAATTTTTTATCTGTTAATTTCCAGTTGTTCATTCATATTATGTAGCAACATCAAAACGGGCTGTCGAAACATTTTGCATGAGTAAGCGAATGTCACTGTGGACAAAATGTTTCCATCTTCCTGTGCAAGTCGTGCATTCTTTCATGGTTGTTTTTGTCATACTCTTAAGGTTCTGGGCCAGTTTCCACAACCTGCTGTTGTTTGCATGGAAATCATTTTTGGACTGATGTCTTTTCTTAAGCTTGCCATATCATTCACTTGGACATTGAGTGTACCGTATGTTTTTTGTTGTGTTTAGTTTTTGTTTTTTTTGACATTAACTTACAGAGCCCCATGTTAGACAAATGAATGTGTTAGCTGACGTTTCATTTGAATCCAAACAGACAGTAACTTTATATGTAATGTATGTCCTCCTCATTGTGACAATCTGAATGGGGTTGATAACAATGTTATTCACTCTACTGTATGTACTGGAAGAAAGTTGGTTAATTTATTTTTCCAAATAAAATGTCATCAATCACTGTTTGTTGGTCTTGTCCATGGCATTCTACTGTTTCATTTTATGTGTGCTTGTTTGGTTTCTTTTCGTTTTGCCTCTGTATCATGGTCAGTTGATTAGTCATTTAGATGTATGTCATACGCTGCCTTTATATCATTACAAGCTTTCATCACATGAAGTTCTTTGTGTTTCCTCAGCACGTAAGACCTTATCAAAGCTCACTATCAAAGCACACTGATTCTGATTGAGATACTTTCTCAGGCTGTGGCAATACATTGTATCGTCACTAGATGGCCCTACTGCACCAATGCAAAACATTTCTCACAACAGTACGAGCAGTGGTAACATGAATCAGCGTTTCATTGTTCTTACATCTACATTCAGTTTCAAATCAGATCCATGAATAAATTGCCAGAAATAGAAGCAGTTGCAACTGCAGGGAAGTCCTGTAAGAGTCCAGCTGTGATCCTACACAGATGCTTTAATAAAACACCTAGCATCAATTCACCAGGTAAGCCCCCACTCAGCACATCTACCTGATTTGAGTTACATGAATCATGTAGTTCCAACAGAAATTTGGTAGTTTGATTTTGAAATGACTCAGCGCTGCTCTGCTACAATTCCCCCCAACTCTTACAATCAATAACTCAATACAGTACAACTCAGTACAATAAATACAAGAAGCTATAAACTTACATGTCAAGCAGATATACAGTAAATGGCCTTTTCTGATTAGTTAGATTGGTGAGCCTAAAGAAATACTGTATCTCTGCATTACTACCAGACTGTCCATTGAACCTGGGTCACCTTTCGGAGCATATCTCTACTAAAATAAAAACATATATATATATACATACTGCAGCTTTAAAGTTGGTGAAGAATGCTTTAGATATTTTAGGGCTTAACACACACACCACAACCAGGTGGACAGAGGTCAGCAAGTCCACTCTGATCGGTCTGCGGCTGCAAGCTGTTATGCACCTTGTGTTCTGACATCTGTTGTGATCATGGTGATCGTAAAATTTTATCTGTGCTGACCCGTCTCCACCACAACATTAGTACCACCTGGTGGTGCTACTGCTGTAGCTGATTGGTGTATTGGTGTAACACACACACACACACACACACACACACACACACACACACACACACACACGTACAAACATATAGCTGCTTCCCAAATGAGGTACGTGTTGTTTTAATGTATGTAATCCACCCACCACTGTGCAGCACATGTACACACTACATATTTTTAAATGTGTAAACCATATGTTTTACACCCGAGGGCCATAGAAACAGTATTCAGGTGGGATGACTTCGTGGTGAACATTATCCTGTATGTATACATTTGGATGTTTTGTTTTCATCCAGTGGTAAGTTATCAGCTACCAGAGCCAGTTATAGTTCAGTAAAGCGCCTTCAACAGAACAGTGGACTCGTAGCTGTATTATCATCTACAAGTTTATTCAATGGGGAGGCACGGTGGAGCACTGTCACCTCACAGCCAGAGGAACCGTGCCTTTCTGTGTGGAGTTTCCTCTCCGCTTCCTCCCACTGCATCTTTGAGTAAAGAGGTGACTCTACTCGCCCATAGATGTAACATGACAGTTACAAACAAACATGACAGTGAATCTCTATATGTCGACCCTGGGATAGACTGGAGACCTGTCCAGGGTGTAATCGGCCTCTCGCCCCACTGACAGCTGGGGTAGGCTCCACCTGTCTACAGAAAAAGGAGATTGTGTGATTTGGTAGTTCACAAACAGAAAGCAGCTTAACAGGTAGATATGTTATAAAACCAAAGCTGTTTGGTCAGACACTCCCAGCAGCAGGTGAGTTAATGTGTTTTTCAGGGAGGATGGAGCTCTTAAAGCATGAAAACCACTTTTCACAATCTGTGCGAACCTCAGTAAGAAGCAACTAGGTGACTCCATATTTCAAATCTGAGTCTAGGTCTGGTTTGGTCATGTACTAAGTTTGTAGTATGTGTACTGTAATGTATTGTGTGTGTGTTCATGTGTGCGTTTGTTTGGGCTGAATGTGTTCGTGGGGATGACTGGACTTCCGCAGGTCCCAGCACCACCTGTCAGGAGGACTCCTGCGCCAACATGGGTATTTGTATCCAGCAGTGGGAGAACTACACCTGTGACTGCTCCATGACCTCTTACACTGGCACACAATGCAATGACCGTGAGTACTGATGTCACTTTGAGATATGCAATGTCACATGTGATGAGGCAGTGAGTTAAACGTCTGATCTGATCAGTGAACTGCAGTGAACGATGGTACAAAGCTGTTTGTAATGCAGAACTGTTTTATTTTAGGATTTTGTTTCAGTCTAAGAGGAGACACTTAACTTGATGTGATTTAATTTTACTTGCAGTGTGTCCATCAAAGGTAAGTGCTGGCTGTTGCACACGGGTGAAGGGAAGTTACATCAGTGGTTGTTAAAGCGAGGAGTCAGAGGCTGAGAGAGTACCACTGAGTGACTGAGTCATCACCTTTCTTCCTTTGAAAGAACAAGAGGCTATAACACGATATGCTGGTAGTTCATTTACTGTTACAGGTCTAATGTGATCCGCAGTAATAGTTCCTGCTTTGAGGAATCCATCACTCTAAAGGGCAGAAAAAGATGAAGAAATACAGTCATCTACTGTTGATTCAGACATGTTTTTATAACAGTAATTCATTCGTCCACTTTTTATTTCCCTTTGTTTCAACATGGACAGTCACATTGCAGATTGTGTGCAGTCTCAGTGCTGGCATCCAGGGGCGGGTCGAGAAATGTTTTATTTAAAACAGGTTTGCCTGTTAAATTCCCACATGTCACACTGACGTGTGACGTGTGAGTCGTTGCCCCACATGTACAGAAAGAGAACATGATGATCATGAACACCTTTCACTGCACACGGAAATAAGCTGGCAGAAAGAATCATATAAGAATAAGGTTATGACTTTGAAGTTGGCAGTAACACTGGGTCAAGCCACTTCAAACTGTAACATCACAGTATTACTCACAGTGACTTGGACCTGGTGTTGTTGTGATTTTTCTGCATGTATACTATTCACCACTAGGGGGCAGAGCAACATTAACCTATCATGCACAAAGAGAGCAGCATGTGCACACAAACAAGTACTCTTTTCACACCTTGATATTTTTAGAAAAAATACACAGTAAGTTTACTTCAAACACTGAGGTCAAAACTATGAACTGTATGTACAAAATATCCAAACACACTCACAAACAGTTAATCAGTTTTCTCCATTTTTTGTCACAATGTCTAATCACTATTTCAAACACAGAATACATGAAGTGATTTCTTCTTCCTTTTTAATTGTATTTTTGCAAATTCAGTTTCTTAAACACATATTTGGATACTTCTACTGATAGCACAGGTGAGAGATGAAATTACTGCTGTCGTCCAGATAGGAGCCAGGTTTCTGTAACTGTGCTTATTAAATCAGCTTCATCCAGTTCAAAGTGTCTGCAAGCACAGGCACACACATGCATACAGGCAGTCCCTGTCACACACACACACACACACACACACACACACACACACACACACACACACACACACACACACACACACACACACAAACACACACACAGATTTTCCTTTGAAACAGGCAGTTGTCTGTCTGTTGACACAGTGTTGCATCATTGCTGTGGCCCAGATGGGTTTGGGGTTAGCCACAAAGCTTGTATTCAGTCCATCCATCTTTTCTATAGTCTGCATACAGGAAATTGAGATTCAGTTTTGCTTAGTCTGTCTCATCTTTTTTTTATTTATATAAGATTTAGGACTAGTATCTAGAACTAGTTTCTACTATATACTGGACTAGAGTCCAGTATATAGTGATTGTTCTGGTGAAAACTGGACAAAATTACCCACAGAGCAAGTTTGACTTTGCCTGCACTGAGGATAGTTGTTTCTGTGCTCCTTGCAAGCTGTTGTACTCAGTCAAATACTATGTGTGAAGAAGAAACCTCTAGTCTATATGAGAGATTGACTTCATGTCTCTTTATCAAGAAACATACAGCTGTGCACATAATTGTAATTGCTTTAATTTAGGGCATTGGTTGAAAACACTGGATGAACCGTGTAGGAACAGCAGCCAGGTAGTGTTGTGGTGGGTTATGATGTGGGAATGTATGGCTACCAAAAGGAACTGGATCTCTTGTATTTGTTGATGATGTCACTGCTTTCATTCCACCTACTGAAGGCTGCAGTAAAGGCCTGGCAGAGCAGCATCTGTTGATGTCTGTGGGTTCCAGACTTCAAGCAGTCATTGACCACAAAGGATTTGCAAGCGACTGACACTTTATTTATGATTTTGTTACGAGACCACTGAACCTGAGCCAATGAAAGAAACGAAAGAAACGTGACTTCACACTGTCTGTGAATGTGGGGAGTTTGCTGTCTCAGTGATCTACTGGGAAAAAAACTGTCAGATGCAGCAGTGGTAAGACCAAAATAACAGTAATATTGTTACATATTTTCATGCTGCTGCTCCTAGTATTTGTATTTTTTATTCAAATGATCCACTTTACATTATTATGATACTTTTAGCAGAGTATTCCTACACTGTGGTGGTACTACTTTAATGGTCAAAGTGCTTCTTCCACCACTCCCCATGCATAACATACTTGGCCTCGGCTCAGTAACTATGAGGTGAGAGGAGGAAGCCTGAAAGAGTGAGGGCTTTTGGAGGCTACATCCATCATGCATCTGTCACAGAGCCTGTGATGAGACTCACAAAAGATGAAGTGGTGTAGTAAGAAAGTAAATGAACAGCAGTCACTGATATACAGACTTTATAATGTCACTGGGAATAAGCAGTGCATATTCATGTAGGACTGGACTGGGATTGTACTGGGAAAACAACCATAAAGATTTGCCAAGTGCCGACCACTGGACTGAACTTAAGACTGAAGATCAGAACCCTGTTTAGGGTGATTGTGCTACTGGAACATCCAACTCCATTTGGCTGATAAAGTTGATTAATCCTGTCATTACTCTACCATCATTCCACCTTTGTTAAAGGACCAGTTCCATTGTCATTGTCTTGAGCATGATACCACTGTGCTTAACAGTGGATCCAGTGTTCCGATGTTAGATGACTTAAATGCTTTCTCCTGCATTCATTTATAGATACTGATTTTAGAGCAGGAGATCCAGGATTTTAGAGGCAGCTATGCAAACCTATGCCACAACATCCACTGAGGTTCACAGACAAGTTTCTATGGTTTGGATCAAAGCCCAGGAACAGCACATTTCTTCTTCCATACTTTGGCCTTTTCATCATGTTGGTAGAGGTTAATCTTTGTCTCCTTAGGCTCATCTCTGTGCTTTCATGCAAATTATAGCCTGGCTTTCAGAGTCTTACTGCTGATGAGGGGTTTGCATCTTGTGGTATTCTCTGTGGAGGTTGTTGGTGATGTCACTGAGGTTTTCTTCACAGCTCTCACAATGCTTCCATCATTAGCTGCTGTTATTTTGCTAGGCCAACCCATGTTTTTCAGAACCAAATGTTTTTTTTCTTTTTCAGGATTTTGTTATGCCCATTGTTTGTGCAATGCTTCTGTTAGTTTTCTTCATCTTCTCTCAGATTCACAATAGCTTACTTTTCCAGTATTTTTGGCGGGAACTTTACAATGTAATAAACAATGAGGCCAGCTATACAGTAGGTATCCCACTGTCCTACAGACAGTTAATGTTGGATAATAGCAATTTTCAAACCCCCGAGTTCAGATGAGCAAACCGGGCTGTATGACACTCACACTCTTTCCCATCTGTTGTGGAAGAATCCACAGTATGGCTTAAATGCTGGGGACATACCAGGAAGGGTCTGGTGGCTGAATCAGAAACATAGAGTATGCTTTACCCCTGAAAGTCCCTTCAGCAATCTGAAGTACAGATTAGAAAGTTTTAATTTTCTAATACTCCCCAAAAAAGGTTATTCAGTGGCAACTTGACATGTTTTAGTTCCTTGAATACGTTTCGCCCTCCATTGCAGAGGGTTTTCTCAATTCTGACTGACTGGTAGGAGTAGCAGGTTTATAAACCTTTTGTAGTCCTCAGGTCGTTAGTACTTGACTTGACTTGAGGACTCCACAGGGTCTATAAACCTGCGACTCCTACCAGTCAGCCAGACTGACAGAATGGAGACCAGTTTCCACTGAAAACAATATTTTGGGGGATTTCCTTGACCTGGATGAGAATCTTCACAGACTTCTAATACTGTTCATTTTATATTAGTTTTCAAACGGTTACTACTGGCTGCACATAACGCGCAAGAAAACAAACACACGACTATGAAGGGCACCAGGTGCACAGGAGAAACTGCAGTGCTGCCAGACACTGTCTGCCTTCTCCCGCCATCTCACCTGACACCTCTCCACCACCTGTTTTCATCATCAGCTGTGAAAATGTGATTGCACAGTTCTATAAATGAGGCTCCGGGTCAATGTGTGAGAAAGACAGACTGCATATACTCACACCAGGTCTACTGAGGGGTCTTACAGGAGGTCTTACTGGCAGTTCTGGGGAATTAATGGCGATGGGCCATCTGGTCGCGATCAAGCAGGCTGGCAGGCAATCAGAGCAATCAGTAGGGTCTATTTTCCCCTTCACTGCTCTTTATATCTGTTCTGCTGCAGGCTAGATAATTCCCATTGATTCTCCAGCCTCTTTACTCTGACCATAGAGCAAGTGCATAAAGCTGTGTCTTTGTGCACAGAAGCCTCAAATTTACTCCTGGACTCACTCTCCATCCACTGCTCCTGATAGCGATAGGATGGGTCTTGGGGTGGCAGGATGGCAGCTTAATGTCATAATATTGTTCTCAGCTTTTTACTCCCTCTCTGGGTGTTGAAGATAGGTGATGCAGGAGAAGGACGGGCTGATGTGAACCCGTATGTCTAATGCAAGAGGGGAAGGAGCTGTGTTAATACACTGTTGATAAATATGGGATAATGGGTTTATTGACCTTCACCTTGCCCACCCGCCCTGGTTGTTGGTTGTATAAGCTTTGCACCTCAGTGTTCTGCCTTGCATAAATCTGGCACAAGGAAAAAAAAAAGAGCGAGAGCAAGAGTGAGTGAACGAGAGGGGAAGCTGGCGTTCTTTAGTAGATGGGGAAAACAGCCATGAATCACACTGGACAGGTCATTTGAACAGTGCAATGCTGCATTTGAGTGTTCCTGAGATTAGGGAGGCTAATAATTCCTGAGAGCCATGTTTTATGGTAATGTGACAGGCTTTGCTGTGTATTTCTGCTGAGGTACCGTCTTTGTGATGCTTAATTTTGCTTTAATGGAACTGTTACGTTGGTATCAAACGCCACCTCAGAGATTTAAACCAGCCCTGAATTAACTTGTTTTTATAGCAGAGGACGTCCTCTGATAATTTCTCGCATGTGCAGACATGTCCAAGGACGGTTCGGACAAGCCAACTTTCTTCACCAGAAAGACAGAACACGATTTCAGCACTTCACATGCATCACAAGCTTTCTATGCTTTTGTCCTGTAATGTTATTATTATTATTTTTTGTTATTCCTCTCTTTAAAAAAAAAAGATGTTCACTCTACATTCACTCACTACTCTCACACTGTTAACACAGTCTTTAAGATTTCTTTCTTTCTTTCTTTCTTCTTAGCCTAGTCTCTCAATAAACTCTAAAAATAAATCTGTGTTTGATTGCAGTGAAGACAATGAAAACTGAAAAATTCATTTTTCAACCTGCCCAGGGACTGCAGATGGAAATTAGTGGCTAAATCTGGTACAAAACATCTCCTCTCTTTGAACAAGATCCATGTTTTTTTATACATATTTTCCTTTTTTTCCAGCTGAAATTGAAACCAAACTAAAATAAAAAAGATCAGCTTCATAGTTTTTCTGTCACATCACATTGTGTATTTCTTTCTTGGCAGCCTCCAGTTTGACAAAAAACATGATATTCAGCAAACTACTTGAACTACCACTTCTAAAATAAAGTCAAACATGTCAAACATAATTTGACATTCTGCTCTTTTGGCAAAAATCTAATCATAATGGAATCATAACACTGAAGAAGTTATATGTTAGTGATGTTTTAATCTGTCTAGCTGTCTAAACTGCCCTGTGTTGTAATATGTGTAAAGGTAAGCATATTTTTATGTCTCAAGATGTTAACATTAAAAGGTATTTCTACAGAAATAGAGAATTATTTGAAATAAACACAGCTCAAACTATCCAACTTCCAATGATATACCAAGCCTTTACTCATAGATCTGGCTTTACAATACATAACCAACACAACACTTCTGGTGTAGCCACAACTTAAAGTTGGAAATGCTTTGGAAATCTGATCTGAGATCATCCCAGGTGCCTAGTCAAAGGTTTGCCTCTTGGTCCCTCAACATGTCAGGGTGTCCTCAGAGAGGTATATTGTTGGTACAATTTTTAAGATGCACGTTTGGTTAAAAAAATGCAAGTTGCTTAGCAGTGTCTCATTTTGATTTCTTTTTCTTTTTGTTTGTGCCACTTTCTCTAAGTCATAGAAATACATTTCAGTTATTAAGGATGTGTTGCTTGTAAGTCTCAAGGCCAGATTGTAGTTATCATTATATTTTTATGTTTCTGGATGCCCGCAGTGCACAGATATTCTGATTACATATAATCCCCCTCTTTGCCCTTTGTTTTCCTAATGTCATTATTAATTCACTTACAGTGTGTTTCTCTGATCAGTCTCAGTCTTCCCTCTATGTTTTTCTCGTTCTTTAATGTCTCTATCAGTACCAGGCTACTCATATATCTATAGTTCCATGTGCCTTGACATTTCCTCATCCCCACCATCAGTGGTCAACCTTTTTCTACCTTTGCTATCTCTCTCAGCACCTTCTAGGCACCTCCTCCTCCTCACAACTCCCTTCCCCCTTTTTCCCTCCCTCACACTCTTTTTCTTGCTGTGGCTGCTCTGCTATCCAGAGCATTTCTGCTGTCTTCTGTTGAGGTATATGTTGCAAGACTTGAGTGTACGTCAAAAAAGGGTCCATTACTGGCAAGGGACCCCAGAGGACACCTAAAGGGAAGGATGTTTCTTGTTGCTGGAATGCTGTGATTTCATGGATACTTCTAAAAGCTTGGATCTACTGTTTGAGGCTTCAGTGGTAATAAGTCTGCAAGTTGCACAAGATTAGACAGCAAGGATGCCTGAAGAGAGAAAAAACAAAGACAGAGGTAGACTGTAGTACATGAGGAGCAGCTAACAAATGGCTGCACAAGCTGAGCCACAAGTCAAATGCAGAGCAGAGGAGTTACCTACAGGCCAAATTGCAAACGTGTATACTTAAGGATTTTGAATTAGATGTCACTTTTCTCTGATGGTCTTTTGCTATGGTTGACTAACCTCAACCTACTGCATCTCTGGGCAGCATGCGTGTAAGATGTCTGAAAAAACTAGGGTCTCATAGTCTTGTTAGCCCGTGTTATTATGGGATATTATCATAAGACTGTTGCTCTATGGAAGACTCTGCTGTGCTGTGTTTAAATCATTTGACCTTTCATTATGTGTCCAGTCAGTGCTTTACCTTTACAAGGTCCCATTAAAGGGGCTTCCTGCCAAGCCCCTGCTCTTATTGTCCTCTATCAGACTGCCTGGATGGGGTGGCTGATTTTGGGATCTATTGCTGCACCCACAAAGCAGAGCTCATCCCTATCGGGGAGGTCGGAAAACTCTGTGAGTGCCAGCGGACCTCAGGCGGCAGCAGCGGTCTATGCTCACACTGAGCAGCATGATCCACACCGCTCTTCTCCACATGTCTTCTTATACAGGTCTCCAACATCCCTCAAAGGTGGTCATGGTAAGTGTCAAAACGTCCAGGTGGATTTCTCAGCCCTCTGCTCCTCACTATTAAGGTGTGTTTCAGTACTTTCAACCTGTATAATACAAAGAGAGAGAGTGAAACGTGTATGTATTACTCAGTGATGAATGAATTACTTAGACAAATGCATGAATTAGTTGGAGATCTGAAAACAAAGAATTTTTTTAATTATGTTTAATCGTGCAGGGTCTTCAAGGCACTTCAAATCTCATCCCAGCTGCGTTGTGGTGGTAATTCAATCATTAATCCATCTACAGCAACGATTATTGGATGTTATGTGTCAAATCCATCATAAAATAGATCGGACAGCCATGTTGTGTTGTCAGCTTTATTGACATTCACAATGAGTGATCACTGAGAAAATTAGATAAAAGAGAAGATTGTCTTTTTAACAGATGCAGACCCGTTGAACAGAAATCTCAGATTCCCTGAGTCACCTGATCTCTGGTTCTTGAATTTATCACAGGCTGTTTGTTATTGCAATCATGATGAAGGGGTGGCTGTGAGTCACTTGGTAGAGCAGTCATCCATGAACCTCTGGGTCAGTGGTTCAGCTCCTGGTTCCTCTTGGCTGCATATCAAGGTGTCCTTGGACAAGACACAGAAACAGAAAAAAGACACAGACACAGAAATGTATATCAAAATGAAAGCTTGTTGTTGAGGTTGTTAATATAGTACGTATTTCAGCTAAACCGTGGTCTTTGTTTTAAACCCAACCATGTGGAGTTTGTGACTCAGCATGACCAAATATGATGGCTAATAAAACTGTGTTTTGTCTGCTACACAAGTTACCATAGGGACAGTACTGTATGTAGGGGTATTATTTCAAGAGACACTCCCAGAGGTTGTATGAGAAGGTAGTGGTAAGTGAGCATGTTGTCGTACAGGTAGGACTTGTTGGATGTATCAAACCTCTTAAGGAGACAGAAGAAGTGATGGAGCTTTTAGGTCAGATCAAAGCCTGTGCCAAACTGTGCAGCATGTGACACCATCTGTCCTAACACCCTTGGGTCAGATAAGGATAAATCCTCCCAAAACATTTTTGACAGCAGAAAAATGAAAGAAATGTCAATAAGAGCAAATTCGGAGAGCCCTCGTCCAGAGCAACAGATATGCAATACCTGAATGGACAGACCAGACCAACATTGTAGGGTACACAGTAGTCCTACATAGAGACATACATGGAGACCTGGAAGGAGAACAACCTGCACGAACACACACGAGGCAAATACAAAAAGCATTAAATTCATATATATATAACGTATAATATAGTAAAGCATAGTATAGTATCATATTTCAACAACTCCACCGTCAAAGAAGAGCGACAGACGTGCTGTCAGTGATCATTTCTTTTGTTTGAGCTGCACTGAGTGACAGTTTATTTTCCCTACACCACATGGACACCTCTCCTGTCTAATCCTACTGGCATCATCACTGTTGTCATGGATGAGACCCACATGTCTCTCATCTGCACATTTCTGGTTGTTATACCATTTGAAGACCAGTCAGAAGTGAATAAATAAACAATAGAGGATTGAGGCTGCACAGCCGTGTTGTTCCTGAGTTTAACATTTGAGTGAAAGAAGGCACAGAATGGAGGCACAGTGTTTGACATCAGGACAGATCAAATTCCAGTTCAGCTGGGACAATGGTACTGAGAGAAGAGCGTGAACTACTGAATGTAATCAGCTATACAGTTAGCTCCATGTACACTACCGGTCAAAACACACATAGGAATGACCATGTTTTTCATTAAAGATACACGTTACCATTATTAAGTAGTGTTAAAGAAGGAGCCAAGTCAGAGGAAATTTAAAGGACAATCACGTTTGGAAAATGACTATGGACTGAAATAATTCACCAAAGTGACCAAAGTAAAATCTGGAACCTATCACCGCTAAAAAAACAGTGTTTGTTGTAAATCTCACAAGATATGAAAACATGTAACATCATCAGCTTAACTGAGCTGCCTAAGCAATCAGCTGACACACCTGGTATGTAATCCAGATGTCAGTGTCCGATCAGGTCAGATCTAACTTTGCTTGGATACCCTTTGACTCAGGTTTACTAGGATAGTGTTCACCACTGGTTGCTTAGGATATTGGAGTTGAATGGCATTTCTCCTGTTGGTTTGACAGGGTAATATAGTGCTGTGGTAAAGTGTTTCTGTCAAAGTGTCAGTGTAGTAGTGAGCAGTTTATGGGCATGGTTTAAAATAGTTAATTTCTCAGATGGTCCGAGCCAGAGCGGTGTGCTTGAACTACTTACTCGTCTTACTTACTGTAATACCACAATGTATCATATGACAGAAATGAGAGAAGGAACCAGAGGCTTTAGTTTGGCTTGGTTTGGAATCAGGGTTTGGCTTTTTTAATGGTTGTATTATTATTATCGATTATCAAATTTCAAATTAATTTTCTTTTGCTTGATCAAAATGTTTGGGCTCTAGAATGATGACATTCTCTGTGTTATTTTCTCTGTCTTCAATCTCTGTATTGAAATATACATTTCCACTGGTACTCTGTATGAAATACTATGAAAAAATGTGTGTGACTGAGCTTGTTAGCTTTTTCTGTTTGAGACGTGTGACCATAGCAGTTTGTAGAAGCTCAAAGACAGGGGGCATACAGTACATTACTTATGTTGTACTACGACATTGAGCAATTTAACAAACTTTGTTGTGTCCAACAACACACTGATCAACTTGAAATAGTGTATTTCAAACATATCATATGGTGATGTTGATCATGCACCTACTGTACATCTATATTACCTTGTCGAGAATAGTTGGATTGCTCACACAGTATGCTATGTGTGCAATGAGCGTCATGTCATTTAATTGTTACTGTGCACTCATCCAAACAAGAAGAATCAACTGTTAACAACTGTGGCACTATGTCCAGGTCAATCAGTTATCCAACACTCCAGATAAAGAACGATATATTATATTATATATTCATCTGGTGCTCTGAATGCAGTCGATTTGGTGAACTGTACCAAAAAAGCGTGAGAGCGACTTTGATCATTTAGCACCTTTGCTTGCACTCAGTACAGTAGTTAGAGTTTAAAGTTTTAGTTTTAGGGTTGACTTTATTCTCCATACTTACATACCTCTCCCTGCTCTGTTCAGCTGGGACGACGTACATCTTTGGCAAAGGAGGAGGCCTCATTACATTCAACTGGCCAGCCAATGAGAGACCGAGCACCAGGACCGACAGGCTGACTGTCGGCTTTAGCACCTCCCTGAAAGATGGTATCCTGGTTAGGATTGACAGCGCACCAGGACTGGGGGACTATCTCATGCTGCACATAGTAAGTTCTCACACACATGATTTATGTTTAGTAAATTCTTAACTTTTAATGTTCACATTTTTGTTCCTGAACATTGTAGGAAGACTTATCTACAAAGTTTTACACAAAACACTGAGCAGATGTTAACTTCTGTCTTGAGATGAACGAAATTATATTTTGAAGTAAAAAAAACAGAAACTCTACTTTATTAGTATTTGGTCATTTCATATATAACACAAATCTCAAAAGTCACTACTTTTCAAAACATCTTTTTCCATGCATCTCTCACCGTCAGTGACAGGGACAAAGAGCAATGATGAAAATCCATGTGAGGTAAAGATATCTTCAATTAAAAGAACTGGGATATCTCCATGTGTGGCTGTTTTGTGCTCTGTCTGCAGCCAAGCAAGCACACGAGTGCAGCCAAGCACAATGCAGCCATTAGCACCGGGAGTGTGGCAGTGGAAACCACAGACATCTGAACAATCATTCTTGGACAGAACAATATCCACGTACTTGGATATACATTCAGCACTTGTTTGTCACTAAATAAGACAATGGAGTCTGTTTTCCCAAAATAGGGTGCAGATATGAACACAAGCACAATCTTCAGGCACATGCATACATCTGTGTGTCCAACAATCGTTTTGCAATTTGGTGACACAGTCAGCTCCGGAACGCACGCACAGCAAGAAGCAATGTGGAACACTGAATACATTATCAGTAAGAGGGATAGGATCAGAATCAGCTGCTGGAGCTGGGGTGAACGTCAGTAATGCCAATGATAATTTTGTGACAATAAAAACTGTATATACTATATAACTAATTAATAATAATCATAATAATGACTGTAATAATAATAATAATAACAATTTGAGTGAACTTCTGTAACTACATACTGTGGTCTACCCTAAAAACCCATGATTCCTTCACTGGGACAAGCCACTTCCTATACCCAGTAAACCCTTTCCATTATAAAATGATGTTGGATGCAAACATTTTAATTAAACATTAAAACTATTATAATACTTACTGTTCTTGTCATTTCAGCAACAAGGCAAAATTGGAGTGACATTCAACATTGGAACAGTGGATATCAGTGTGCAGGAAAGCAGTACCCCAGTGAATGATGGGAAGTATCATGTTGTGCGGTTCACCAGGAACGGTGGAAATGCTACGCTGCAGGTGGATAACTGGTCAATCAATGAGCACTTTCCATCAGGTATGACCCTAATTCATCTGAAAGTAATACGTTTTATTTTGCATCTTTATCTTTTGGTAAGAATTTTTTTCTGTCAGTGCCAAAATCCCTGTTCATACAGTTACAAGCTTTTACCAATGCATTTTTTTCTAATCTTCTTTTTTCATGCCATGAAATGACTAAAATGTACAATACACACCCCATTCAAAATAACAACTGTAAGTATGTGAGCTCTGTGGACCTCTGTTGGTCTAAAGTTGGAACTGCAACATCCAGTCTGCCCCTGTCAGATAAGATATACAGTTGCTGGTGCAAGGCAGGATATACAGTAGCATCTGCAGCACGAGACTCTGAATCTTGTTGATTAGCTCCAGAATAGTAGAGTTTCTAAATGAGATGCTTGGGATAGATGGGTTTGTGATGTACAAGCAAGGAAAAGGTGTTTAGGGACACTTCAACTTTTCCTACTGTAGCAATTCTCTAGCATCCTTTTGCCGCAGCATCGAAATTTATTTCAAATGGTGTTAATTACTAGTAAGAAAGTAATAGATTAGTGAGACTGAATGTATCTAAAACCAAAACCTGCACGTCAGTGTTAACGGACTGAATACTACCAAAGTTATCACAGTTTATTCATATCATTTCATCATATCGATGAAATGAAGTTAAACAGTACAGTTGTAGTGTCCATGTTACATCAACCAGGAATCTGCCCTTGACCAGTTTTTGATTGGTGCAACTTGATGTTTTCAGTGTTTTATATTACAGCATTCATCGGTCGGAGAATAAGTCTAACTTTCTTGAGCTGGAGGCACTTTTCCCTCACCGCAGTAATGTGCGACACACCATACTACAAGAATCATTTTCAGATTTCTTTTATTTTTACACTTTGCAGGTCAAAACATCACACAATGATTCACCTAGTAGATGACCTTAAGTTAAAATTAGACTGAAGATCACTTTTAGACAGACAGCACACGGTGAGCAAGCAACTTGTGATTAACTGTTTCTGCTATAAAGCCTTTCAACAGTTTTAAGGACATTCACCTGAAAGATGATTAGTACAGTCTAAGCCACAGTCTGACCTGTGCTCACTGAGCAGCTCCACTGCAGCAGCTGGGACTAAGTGCCTTGCTTGAGGGTACTTGGGCCTGTTGATGAGGGAAGGGCAAGCACTGCTTTCTCACTTGCCACCTAAAATTATAATGCTTCATATAATTGGGGTGAATGTGTTGTAACTGCTAGTGCCTAGTTGTAGTTTATGGAATAAAGTCCGTCAATATGTTTTTGGCTTTTTGCAGGTATTTTGCTTGTCTGCTGCCTACATCTTATTGATTATTTTCACGCATTTTTCTCCCAGTAATAAATCTCTGTACTATTTGCTTTCTCTAAATAACCAAAGATAATGGCTCATAGTATAGCAACTAACTAAAACCAGTTTCGTAAAAATGTAATCTTCAGATAAAATCATTTAAACTTAGTGTAAATATTAGAGGGTAAGATATATCTTCT
Organism: Ctenopoma multispine; assembly: GCA_034779795.1. Classification (NCBI taxonomy): domain Eukaryota; kingdom Metazoa; phylum Chordata; class Actinopteri; order Anabantiformes; family Anabantidae; genus Ctenopoma; species Ctenopoma multispine. The sequence goes on from JAUYWH010000004.1 coordinate 17,303,585, forward strand.
CCATGGGACACAATGCTGATGATCAATAAATGTCTTTATAAATGTCTTCTTAAACTTTAAAGGGAACAGCGACATTGAACGCTATCAAATGGCCAATAAGAAAATTCCTTTCAAATACGCCAGACCAGTAGAAGAGTGGCTACAAGAGAAAGGTAATTTCAAGCAAACATGTTTCTGTACTTACAGTATGTGTGTTATGTAAGTTGTCAGACTATAATGATGCTTTTCATTTCTTACAAATTACCATTAAACTTAACATGATTATCAATATAAGCCTATGCATGCAACTTTATGTGGATCTTCATGTGGGCTGAAAATGCTAAATATATAACTAACTAAGGATCTAATTAATGTAAATAAATGAATCAATAAATTTAAAATAATTCAATATTTTAAAAAATAATAATGCATCATAGCAATGAGTTAAGAAGAAATCTGTCATGTAGCGGCAGATGGTTAATCATGGACGTGCAACATCCAGCACAAAGTAGTGGTTTCTTGATGCACACTGTGAGGGCATCACACATCTGCTAATGTAGTTCTTGTATAGAGAAGCGCAAAGTGCAAAAAGGCTTTAGGTGGTGATTAATGAATATTCTACATTCAGCTTGTCACCTAAAGCAGACCGATTGATCAACAGTGGTAAAGATTTTAATGCATTTAATTAGTGTGAAATTAAAACTATTTATTTACATACTTCGATTCCAATGGTTCTAATGGTTTAAGTACTTCATTTGTTCGTTTGAGAAAATCCAGAAATTTGAAGCAAAGCAGGCTAGAACCAGATTTTCACAAAACACCCACAACTCGCTGCCTCATCTGAATGTACCTCATCCCACCTGGGCACTGTGCACTTCGGACTGGGCACTATAACATCCTACAGACAGGCTAAGAGCATTTTTATGTCTTAAGCTGAAACACTGCTTGTGCTGGTCATTGCCGACATGAAAATAAGACCATGTGAGTAATTATATACAGTAGGACAGTTCAAAGTACTTTGAACCGTCCTGTTCTCTGCTGAAAATATCTTACATCTGGATGTTTCCTCTAGGTCGGCAGTTAACCATTTTCAACACTCAAGCAACAGTCGCAATTGGTGGTAGTGATCGTGGCCGGCCCTTTCAGGGTCAACTGTCTGGCCTTTACTACAACGGCCTCAAGGTTTTGAACATGGCTGCTGAAGGCAACCCAAACATCAAGATTAACGGCAGTGTGAGGTTGGTAGGTGAAGTACCCAGTGGCGCAGGCTCTGCCAGGACTACAGCTATGGCTCCAGAAATGTCCACTAACTTCATTGAGACAACTACCATGATGTCCACCACTACTACAAGGAAACACAGATCCTCCACAACTGTACAGGTATGCACAGACCTTCTAACTATAACTTTGGGGAATCAATTCTTTTATCTTTTTTGGAATCACTTATGACAGGTGACATACTCAACAGACAGAACTTAGACAGAACAGTAATTAGTGCAACCCAAAAGTTAAAAGATGTGTAAAAGAACAGTGGGCTGGAAGCTGAAATACTGCTCCTAAGCTTAAAAGTACATCACCTTTTGTCCCAAGTTCTTTGTTTGTAATGGGTCAAGTAAATGGTGATATACTGCGAATAGACAGTCAACAAAAACCTCAGGTAAAACCTTATAGGATGGATTCACATTTTCAAAAACGTATTCAGATTGATGACAGCAGTCCAAATTAAATGCCATCAAATATTAGATATTACTGTGTCATATTACATACAGTCATATATTTCTATCTCATGAGTCTATATGGAGTTGTTTATTGTCCCCATACCTGTGTGGGTTTCTTCTGGCTCCAGGGTAGACTCCAAGCTTCATGCATGGATGGTTCCCCCTTTTCTTTATATTATTAATTTAGTTTTGACTTGTTTATTTCTCATGGTTTAATATGACATGGAATGAATCAAAGTGAAGGACATTGATCAGGATATTAGCCAATGAACAGAGAAAAATTAAGAGCAAATATTCACGTGACAACAGAGACCTCGTATATGACCTATCATGGGACTGAGCTTCCCTACTCAGGCCATGTGATCTCTCTTACTTCTGAGCAACGTAAACTTCATCTTCTAACTTGTTTTGTATATTTTGTCTTCTTGTGATGTGACCACTGTTGACCAACATTACGCCATTGAAGCATGCGGTAGATGACAATGGGTCATCCGCAGAGTGTTCAAGCGATGACGAAGACCTGGAGGAGTGTGAAACTAGCCATGCAGGTGGGCTAGGTTAGTTTGCATTTGCTTGCTTTCTCTGTGCCTTCACTCATTTGCACCAGAGGATCAATCTATCCTCAGAGCATTACATCCCCATGGTTAGACAAAGTGTAACTTCATAAATGCAAGCTGCACTACACATTACCCACATTACCCAATCCAAAGAAAGTTGGATTAGTAAAAAAAAAAAAGTTAAAATTGAAAATAGTTGAACTGGTACATCATACACATATAAAGCTAATTTAGTAATTAACTAATTTATAACAGTTACTCAGGAAGCTATTGATATCATGAGCTACACTTGCACATGGGGTTTTCCAAAGTGGTTAACATGGTCACCATCATGCATACAGATTTTGTCTGTTGAGAGGAATTATAAGTTAGAACATGTCATCACAAATGCGCAAAATTTGTATGTTGGTGAGTCATGTTCTCTGCACTGATGCTGCAAAATGTCTCACATCGTCACATTGTGTTCGAGTCCACTGCTCCAGCCATTAACTGCTCTACTTATTTTCATTTTGAAACATTTGACACTTTTAGTTTCTGGTTGTTTTTCAGCTACAAATTGCAGCATGTTGTCTAAACCACATTAACGTGTGTTACGTTTTGTTTTCATTTGTGTTTTTCCATATTTGCCTTGACTTGCGTTGGTACGGTACATGTAATAGAGAACAGATATAATTGAATTTCTGTGTACAAGTTTTTCTTTTTTTGGGTCATACTTTTGCTTTTAGGTGTACTTGTTATTCTGTCTTTTTTGTATCTAAATATTGAAAAAAAAATCTAAAATGTTTAAGCACTGTGATAACATAGAAAATCAGTTTGAAAGAATTTGGGAATTTCCATATTTTAAATAGCAAACAGCTACGTTGCCACTTCTGCAAAGAATAACCATGTACGTAACATATTTTAGTTTCTGTAACCTTTTTTTAAAAATATGTAACTTTTCAAAGTGTTTATTTTACCACCTGGCACATTCAAATTGACCACCTCCACAGCTTTATCTAAAACAAAGCTTTGATATGCTTCTGTTGGGTGTATCCGTCATTCGGTATGTCATGATAACAAATTACTCATATTTTGTAACACATCATGATTCATCATGCAACCAGCTGATGATAAGCTCAAGAATATTGGCACCTAATGTAATGGTAGCATATTCTGCTAATAAAAAACTAGATTTGTGTTACAACTTAATTTGAATGCAGTTCATTACATTCCTCAAGAAAATTTGCTTTATGATTGTGATTAAGATTATTTCTCTCAGCTGAAATATTTGTAGTCTAATTCCAAATGGTATTTTTCGGACACGTGACTGGGAGGATTTTAGTGCCCGATCTGTAGGTTCTCCCTTTTGATGGTCATTCCCAAATTTTTTCAATAGTATGTGAAAGGTTGTGGTATAAATGGCTTTAATGCTGTGCTGTGTAGCCTGAGATTCATGGGGATTTGTGAAGAAAGACAAAGACAGGGCCCCAGTCATCTAATCATGTGTTTACACAGAAATTCACACCATTCTAACCCTAACATCACTTTGACGTTGACAGCTGCATGCTTTGATTTGAGTTTTCTTTCCTTTTTTTTTGGAGTCTATGCTGTTTCCTGTTTTGTGTTGTCCTGGACATCATTCCCGTCTATTCGACAGCTATCCAAAGACACATTCTTGTATTTTGGCCTTATCATGTTTGGCATGATATTTCAGCGGGTGATCATTTTTTCCACATATATTCTGGAGTACCATGCAGCTTTATACCATCCATCTTTTGATTTTAAGAAAATGTCCCTATTCTTTTCAAAGCAAATAAAAAGGCAAAAACAGTATTTTTTTGCCATCAACTTTTTCCATTCTGAACATAAGAAATGTAACTGATGGCAGTTGTATTTGATTATTCAGACAAGTCCCTACCTATGCATACCAACTCTCTTCCTAATTCGATATTGCTTTGAACATATTTTAGTGTAGATGGCATAAAAACTTTGTTTTTGCCATATTTTCCACTTGAATTCGCACTCGTAAGCAATCGTTGGTACCATGATTTAGCAACCTCTTCAAACCATTCTTTTCAGGATGACCTTTGATCATTTCTTTGCATGCCTTTTGACTGATCCTTGACGCCATTCCCCCACATTTAGACTAACTTGGTTGCTTTGTCTGCATTCGTATTTGAGTTGGAAATTATTTCTTTGCGGTCGCAGCGACATGGAATGCCTCTAGCTTATTCCACATTGTCTTTATTCTTCAGTGTGGTTGTCGTCAGTTTGCTTTGTTTGTCTCTTCTGTCTGAAGAAGTTATCGAGTGATTGTGTTCTCTGTTTCATGTTCTCCTTACCTTCAGTTAATTTCATAAGATGGCAATTCAAGATCATTCTAAACAAGTTTGTATTCTCTATTTGTCCTTGGAGACCACAGATATTCTGACCCACATAATATAAAGCACCCTATGATAATACTAATAGGTAGGTAGGAAGGTGCCGTTGAGTTGACCACTGTTGAGTTACAACAAATCTTTCTTTGTGAGAGCTTTAAACCCAATGTGGGCAGTTACTGGAAGCAAATGCAGAGATGTGAATACCACTGTGACGTATCCTTACAGTTGATTAAAAATGATACATGCTGCTGAATTCTGGATCATGCATAGCGGTTTGATTGCTAGTAATGCACTGCAGTAGTGAAGATAAGGGATGATGAATGCCTGCATGAGGAGTTCAGGAGGATATTAAGAAAGGTGGGGTCTGTGCATTGCAGATTCTCAAAATGCCATCCAGTGATGATAGTCAGGGAATAACTGTGAAACAGCAAAGAGCTATAACTAAATGATGTCCATGAGAATACAGCATTTTTAGTGAATTCTAATATGTCACTGGCAAATGAGATCACAGTAAGCTTACAAACTGCTGCACAGCTTCACTGTGTACTATCATGTGTAAGGCAAAATGTATTTTAGTTGACAATGGGCTTTTGATCCAGAGGTTGGACATTTCTGAGCCACATCTGTGTGAAAAGCTTTTCTTTAGTTCATTAAATCCCTGTAGCCATCTGAAGGCAGCAGGATGGATATGTTACTTTACTGCATCGGGGATCAGTGCCATGACACACGGCTGTGCACTGTGTTTACCTTATACTGGGACCAAATGGTGCTACTACAAATAACAACATTAACCTTATGGAGTCAGGGCAGTGCCTTCATATTTTAGGATAACACCTGAACTAAAAAGGCAACACAGGCAAACACTTATTGAAAAAGTCATGATGGCACTAAAGTAATAATGAAAAATTGCACTTGACCAATGACATGTCTGACATTTGCCGTTTAATGGAATTCCACTCCAGTTATACACTTACCTGGAATAACAATGTGGGGTGCATTCATCAAAAAAATGATTCATATCACCATCAATATCCGTAACATAATGCTAAATGGAATTAAATAATTGTAACACATAAAATAGACAACAGTGGTTTGACAGTAGAAATATTTTTTAGGCTGGTTTGTTTGAGCCTTAGTATTTAATAAGTCGTATTTTTATTGAAGAGGAAAACCATTAGAACTGAAAAAGCAAAAATGAATGCATGAAAATGAATGAAAAGAAAAAAGATATTTCATTTCATGTCTAGCCTTTTTTTCAGTGACAGAGTTTTCTCTAGTTGTCTCATTTCAATCCAGCATAATTCTAGTTAAATGTTAAATCAAACTCAGCTTATTCTTGAGAGTAAAAAAAGAGTTGCACTTCGCAGAGATCCATACAGATCCACTGCTGTAACTGTGTGGTCATGCCTGTCAGCTGGCAGTGACACAGACAGCAAGACAAAGAGGGATGTTCTCTCTTTAGTATACCCCTTAGTATACTAATCACGCTCTCCTTAGCCTCCATGCCAAACAGTGACAGAGAAGTGAAAACCACTGACACTGAAAAGAAACTGTCGGTGTTCAAAACACTGTTCCTGAAAAAGACAGAAGAGAAAGAATCTGATGATTGCCACTGAAATACATATCAGCAGTAAAAATCATTTTGTTATTTAAAGCCTGAATATTCCATTAACTATGTTTTTACTTATTTTCAGTGCCCGTACAACTTTCTCAGAGCAAGTGCTTTATTAATGCCAATGTTTCTGTCAGTTGAGGTTCAGTTTTCAAAGTGACATTTTGTTTTAAGCCCCTGTCCTGGCTCCATATACTGTACTGTGGTTGTTTGTAGATGTCGGATTACCAGGTTAATCCTGTGCATTATTATCTCTTTTAGTTTTGTTCTATGTTCTCTTCTTAAAATGTTTCCTGAGGATGTATTACAGAGAGACTGCGCTGCTGCTACTCATACTGTACCAACGCAAATCTAAATCTAAAAACCAGAAGCACACACAATTAACGACAAAGGTAAATGATAATAGTAATAAAATAATGAAAAGTGCAAAAAAATATGAGCTTTTAGAGCTTGAAGTATTTAAAGTGAGTATTTTAAGTTATACTGTATGTACAGAGAGCATCTGCGATAAATGAAAAATAACACAGTGATAAGTACTGACATTCTAAAGCTTACCATCTGTGTATACTGTGTGTTTAAGTTTCCTGCTTCCTAGGCAACGTTTGCTCTCTGTTCATTTTCACTGTAGAGCTAGACTCGTAAGACATGTGCCATCTTATGGAATTTCCCTCCAGTTATATTTATACTTCCATGGAAAAACCACGTGTTTATGCGTTAAACTAAATATTGACTCAGTGTTAAAAGACACTATGTGATTAAAGCTGGTATCCGTGATACATTTACCATAATACATTGCTATTGAGAACTAAAAATGAGAAGGCTGTAGCTTCACCAGTCGTGGTCGGCAGCGTCAGCAGCTGAGGCCTTATGTTATATGCTGCGTTTGTATTGTCATGCATCAAGTTCAAGAGCTACAAATCCTAATTTCATTAGTTGGAACTGTCTTTGATAGACAACCACCACCACTGCACAGTGCTGTGGATATCAGCTTTAAGCTCGTCTTTTGACTCTTTATCATTTTTTGAAACTTCATTTCACATACATGACACAATATCACAAATATTTCTATGTGTTTTGTGTTTCTTTATTTTTTGTTTGTTTTTTGTTTATTCTTATTTTATTCCTCTTCCTCACTGTTATGAGTGAAATTTGAGCTGTGTCCCAATTCCATACTAGATAGTAATAAAAAAATATTTTTTTAGGATGTGGGGGTCAGGGTGTGTAGAGTAGTGCATTCACACTGAAAATGATGTACACATTCAACTTTACTGAAGTCACCTAATGGTATAACTGATATCTGATAATACACACTATTTTGTTATTGTGATACACAACAGAAATAGTTTGTCTGCAGCATAACAACATCTTTTTTATAGTAAGGAATTAGGACACAGTGTCTGTCTCCTATTTTTCTAACATTCAGTCAGTCTTACCTTACCCAGTTTTCTGTGTTGTTTTTCTACTTTCCCTAAATGCAACTTACTTTAAGCATGCATTGACATCCTGCAGTATAACTAAATCAACCCCCCCCCCCCGAAAACAAAATAGTAATAATAACCCATTGTCAGCCAGTACCGTCTCTCTCTGATGTACACCCAGACTGCACGGCCGGTTTCTGTTTAAAGACTAACATTACTGATAGATTTGTCATCAAGAAACACATGAGAGAGGAGCCCGCCCCCCCCCCCTTCCCCACAAGTCGAGTGCCTCTCTCAACAGTATCTGTTTTCTATTGTGTGCATCTAGTTGTAGTCTGTGCAAAATTTTAAATGGCTTTGTTCTTTCATCTTAACATTTTTCATTTGGTAGTTTTAACTGATCATATTTTTGTATTTATCCAATTAATCACTGGCATTTTGGTTCTGAATATGGTTTTTGGCTTTATTAAATATGTTTGGTTTGTTGTTTTTTTGTCAGTCAGATAATATTTAAATCACAATGTGAAATATTTTTGGATATAATTTGACTTTTTGGGATTTGGAACTACTTCAGTGACTAACTTGTGTGTTTCATTTCCTATGCTATGATTTTCTTGCAAGTACTACATTGAAATACTTAGAAATATGTTTCAAATTGAATACCAAGGACAATTTTCTCAACTACTGGATTTTTCCAAACATGTGGCCAAGCCCACATGTTAGTAAATGGAGCAGTTCCAGATCCACGTCTCACGTATTTTCCATTTTTTTGAGAGAAATATAACTTTGCTGAATAATATTTTTAACAGTAAGACAAAAACAAATAAATTGCATGGCTAAGAAGTTGCAGTTTAGGGTTTGTCAGACTTGTCAGTGTTAGACTTCTTATGTTCTTTTCAGTAGATGGGCATGTATATTGCTCATTGTTTGTATATCCCCATCCCTTCCTTACAGCCAAAAGCTCTAATGCCGCCCGACCGCTTCGTACTGCCTTTACATGGACATGGCAACTGACTTACACTGTCACCTTCATCACCCTCATTTCCTATGTAGTATGTTCATAGGTCCCAACCCTTCTTCACCTTCTCCCTTGTCTTTAGAGATATTAAAATATGAAGTCATCCATCCATTCTACACTAAAGAACAAATGACAATTTAAGCAAAAACTGTAACATGAATAGGTTTTAGATACTATTGAAGTCTATTGCAATGGAAAAAAATGTAGATACACATTTTTTTGTAAAAGCAAATTATTTACCAGGAAAAAGCAAAACATAAAAAACAGAATTATGGTGTTTTATTTTTTATGTTATGTGGTGTGGATGTATGTGTTGTTGCCTCCCTGTACCGTCATGTTTTAAGATAGAACACAATCTACAGTGGATAAAAATGATATTTAACGGTACCAAGTGGCTATCCAACATTCTTACACAACTTTTCCTTTATAAATTCTTTTCTTCATGCCTAAATCATGCGGGCATTTATTGATGTAAGTTGACAATACACAGTATGTATGATTTATTCTCTTTGAAATGTTTTTTTTAAGATGCAGTTTGTAAAATGTAAAGAACAGCTTAAAATCATTATTATGCATGTCACACTAAAAGCAAAGAGGCTACAAAACACAGTCAGTGTTACATGTAGCAATTTTAGAAATTTCATATAAGCTCACAAATACTGTGGTTGTACTATATGAATTAATAGAACCACTCTGTCTACTTAAAAATTAAGCTTCATGCAACTAATCTGCTAAAGCAATTAAAGTTTGGTTGTGGAAGTAGTGCATTGGATAGATTATTTAACTACATATTTATTTGTGGCAGTTTAGTTGTGTAGAATCTTTTAGGAGACATTGATGAATTGGATTTGTTCCAGTTAAAATGGCATCCAAGAAACTTTGACTACATCAGAGACAATATAATCTGAAAACGTGTAAAACAACATATTAGTAAAATTTTGCAAACTGCATCTCCACTGAAGCTGATGACTGACAACTGAATATTTCATTGTTTCACTGTTTGAAATTATAGAATAAAAATGCTTTTGTTGGATCGACAGAGTTGTGTGCTTGTGAATGTACATGTTGATATGATATTTTACAGTCACGTGGGCTACCTGTGTCGTGTGTATTGATGTAACATTTGTAATGTGCATCAAAGATGAGTATGCGCATTCTTGATAAAAGTGAATCATGTTATCATGTGAGTGGCACTTTGAATGTTCACTTAATAAGACAGCTTGAAGTGACATCCAGGATAAGTAAATCAGATTTGTTTTAAACATACTTACAAAAACAGAAAACACTGTTTCATATTGTTTAAAGTCAGTGTAGAGCAGTAAAAAATATAGAAAATGTGTTATTAACCAACTGGACAAATTTGAATGATGGGGGAAAGATGCCACCTCTCTCAAGTGAAAAATCTGGAATAGAAAAATTAGGAAAACCAGTTAAATTGTCTAACAAGGGTCCAAAACATCTAATGTATTTTGAAATAAATCAGTGATGTCTCCAGAGTTTCAGTCTCAATTCATTCACATTATTTAAGCTGACATCTGGACATCATGTGCTTACAGGGAAAGAATACTTTAAATTGTGGTATTAAATAAGAGAACGCATGCATTTACATTGATTTGTTAGGGGATCTGGTCTTCTGACAACAAAACGACGCTGTTAAACACATTGCATGAAAGTAAATGTGATTAACCAGTATTTGACAAAGGGTGAACATTCAGGTATCTTTACTTTGCCACTGACATTGTATAAACTTTCTTTTGTTTAAGTTATAGTTAAACAGCTTTTTCTTGGTCACAGAGCTGCTCTTATGACAGTAAGATTATTACACTAAAGCCCAGTATAAAAAACAGTCCCTAATGTCATCAAAAGTTATGTGATTAATTGACCCTCTACCAGTTGGAATTCCTTAGCATGCATACATGAAACCACTGAGCTTTATTTAATGCTGATTTCTCCATGAATTCTGTTTAAAATAGCACCTGACATGACAGATAAATGCATTGTTAGTGGCATGTGTCAATACAGGCAGGAAAAATATGTCATTTATATTTGATTTTGCCTGGAGTGTGAATCCAACTTAACTTTAGTTCTAATTCACTGAAATTCTCTCTTGGGCACAAAGACATTAGTGATCATCCAATTCAATCCAGTGTCAACTTTAATAGTTTGGGATTCTAGATGGCTACATACCCAACTGTTACTCAAACAAACTCACTTTGAGGTTGATTGATCATTGTTACTTTTAGAACAGCTCTGCATCTAAGAAGTGTTTGTAGAACTATAACTAAGATGTTTTTTTAAGCCATATAAAATGAGAGGTTTAAGATGATTTGGAGCGTGACTGAGTGGTGACACTGCTGCTAGTATAATATTTTTATTATGACAACAATTACTTAGATTTTCAAAGCACATGCAACTGCATGAGAAATTGCAGCAGATTAGACAAAAAGGAACTAGTCAACCCCTGTGATTCTAACTACTACATTAGTAGTAGTTGTAATACATTATTTATATAATTCATGTTTACATGACTTTATCTAAAGTTTACATTTCAAGACCGTATACTCCCTTAAAAGTGAAGATGTATATTTAATATGAGCAAATTGAATTTAAGGAATGTTGTACTTTAACTTTTGGGCTCGCCATTGCACAAATCTTAAACCTTTTGAATTTTTGATTATGATTTCTATGTCTGTCAAATTGTGCTGATATTCTAAGTTTCTTTTATTTTTTGGTTTAGTCTTTCCAGTTCTGTTTTTCTGTCCACATCTAATTTAGTATATTTTCTTATGCTGTCATTTAACTTAACTACATGTCTGTCTCCAAACCCAGGAGCTGTTAGTCATCCCAGTACTTGAGGAACCATTAGCGCACCCCTCTGTAGCTACTTGTGCACCCTTCATTCCCACTCCCTCAACCCACCACCCACTCCTCACCATTATTGAGACCACCAAAGAGTCCCTGTCCAAGGCCACTGAGGCGGGGGTACCTTGCTTGTCGGACCGAGGCAGCGATGATTGTGATGATGATGGCTTGGTGATATCGGGGTATGGCTCTGGGGAAGCGTTCAAGTCTAACCTGCCCCCTACTGATGATGAAGATTTTTACACGACCTTCTCCTTGGTAACAGATAAGACCTTGTCCACATCAGGTTTTGAAGGTGGCTACAAAGCTCACACGCCCAAGACTTTTAGACCTAACAAACCTTCAGTCTCCAGATGGAGTAAGACTACCACTACTACCACCATACTACTAACCGCCGACCAGAGCCGCACCACCGCCACCTCTGCCTCCACCGCAACCCTCCACAATTCTCCAGCCAAACAGCCGGCTGGCAAAATGAGTAACCGCGAGCTAAAACCCCAGCCCGACCTAGTGTTGCTTCCATTGCCCACATCCTTTGAGGTAGACAGCACCAAGCTGAGGGGCCCATTAATAACCTCCCCAATGTTCCGTAATATACCCACAGCACCCCCAACAGAGCCGGGCGTCAGGCGAGTCCCAGGGCACTCGGAAGTGGTTCGTGAATCTAGCAGCACCACCGGGATGGTCATCGGAATAGTGGCGGCCGCTGCCCTGTGCATCCTCATCCTTCTGTATGCCATGTATAAGTACAGGAACAGGGATGAAGGCTCCTACCAGGTGGACGAGAGCAGGAACTACATAACCAACTCGGCTGTGCAGAGCAATGGCGCTGTCATGAAGGACAAACAGCAGAGCTTGAAAGGCAGCAACAAGAAACAGAAAAATAAGGATAAGGAGTATTATGTGTGACTGTGAGAATTCCATGAACACGAGAGAATGATGAAAGAAAGCTCTAAGAGAACATTTATTTATCAGTTTCCTTGTAAGGAGCTATGACAAATGATGGTATAACATGGAACTTGAATAATCTTATACTGTGCTGAGTAGTTGAACTGATGATATGTACTGTAATATAAAGCACACTTACTATTGTAAGCATAATGACAAGGCTAAATAGCAACCTTAGAGATCTTACTCTTCTATCTGGTCAGAGACATTATCAGTATAGAAATATCTCACAGCTACACCATTCTCCTAAGTGACTTTTAGAGCTATGTGGTCCTTGGCGTTAAAACAAAAAACCTTTTTCTAAAGTTGTTAATTACAACAGGCTCATACTCTCATACATTTTCAGCATGTGAGCAACATGTAGTGCTTCAACTGATGGGGTCAGGCACACAATCATTGTAAAAAGAAAAAAGGACTTGTATCAGAGTATGACAAATTTTTATGGTTTATACATAATAAAGTGTGGTGTACTTACTTATTTTTGCTTTAAGCAAAACAAAAAACATTAAGAAAAGAAATTATTTCTGTGTATAAAATGAAACCATGTGAGCAACTTGCCATGGGCAGATCTCATAGAATCTTTTCACTCCGGCGACTGATTAACCACAATTACTCCCATTGTTTGACAGAGTGACTCACTTTGTGGAAAGAAGTGGCTGGTTCTCTTGGTAAGAGGCAACTGATTGTAAAATGCATGTCATCCTGATTCTACAGTACAGTAAAAGTCCAGTATACAGTGCTCAACTTGAACCATGTTCTCTGATGCCAAAACAGTTCTTTATCATCAGATCAGAAAGTAGCCCTCCCCCCTCTTTTTGAACCCTACAAAATTGTTAATCATGGATAAAAAATACAAAATCAATCTTTTAAGGAAAATTTCTATTCTATTCTGATGCACAGCCAGTGGTGGTTTTATCTTTTTGCAAAACTGTATGTTGGTCCATTGCCTATCGTTCTCTTTTTCTATGGAGGTGTCAGGAGGAAGACAAATGCAGTACTACAACACTGTTAACAAATGTGTATACAAAAATAAATCAAACGTTGAAAGTGTGAATTCTATCTGCTGTCACAGTCAACTGTGTCAAAAAAAACTGTGTCAAAAAACAAGAAATTTGTTTACATATTTTATTACATGCTAGCTGTTGTACTTTTTGAGGTAGGAAATTGTACATATACCATGACAGTTGTAATTTTTAGTACCTCTATTGTACAGACTGAACATATGGTTTATCAGCGTATTTGACATGACAAAATCTATTAACTGTTAATTTACATGGAGAAAGACTTTAATCAGAATGTGGAGAATCATATTGATATTCATAAAGAATAAAAATGTATTGTTAGTCTAGAGATCTAACCAGAGATGTTTCTAAAGTTGCATGAATATTTAACTACTTGCAGTTGTCCAACAAATACAAGGTGCCCTTCCTTCTGTTTCATGGCTTTCTTGTTCTGAGATAGTGTTATTTCATTTGGAATGAAATGAGAATAAAGTCAGATTTATGACAAAGACAGAAAGACAAAGAGGCTATAATGGATGGGGCTTTTAAAAAGCTAAAATATTTTGTTTTATTTTTTTAGTGGGACTGGTCACTTTAAATCATTGTCTTGTCACCTCTTTATCATTAGATAACATCCTGTTTTGACAGTATTTTACTGTCCATTTATGTTTCCATCATTTGTCATTGTCATTTAATGATGTGGAGGTGCAGTCTTTTTCTTGCCTGGGATTCACTTTTTTGTGTTATAATTGTTACTTTTCATAACCCTTTTTTTCCATCAGTTTGATAAATAAAACTTTCTTTTTTTCTCTGAAATTATGCTGTAGTCCTTGGGTAAGTTCAATTATGCGATTCCTCTCTGCAGTACTACACCACATTAATAGTTTCCCTCATTCTAAACCTAGCATTATCTTGACTCTGCAGTAAAGAGAAAATGAGCTTTAATAAACCTCCTGGAAACTTCCCTGTGAAAGTTATGTTGGCATGTCCACCTTAGAAAACACATTGGCGCAGGCTGGAATCCATCCTTCCTCCCTGAAAGGTGAGGAAAATGGCTTCTTGAAAAGTCTTACTTGATCAACCAGTGTTCTTACATTCTTCACTGGCAGTGAACATTAGTAGTTAAAACTTCATAACTTTTGACATTATAATGTACGATACCAGTCAAAAGTTTGGACACACATAGAAATGAGCATGTCTGTGAAATAAAAACAGATTTCATAACATCAAATTGATCAGAATGAATGTGTAACATTGTTCATATTGTAAATGACTATTGTAGCTGAAAACAGCTGCTTTTTAAAGGAATATTTACATAAACATACAGAGACCTAAATTCTGCAAACATTAGTTCTGTCTTCCAACAGCATGTTATGTTTGCTAATGCTAATGTATTAATTTAAGAGGAGAACTGATCATTAGAAAACCATGTAAAATGATGGTAACAGACAAGACGTAAAGACATGTATCATTAATGAAAAACATGGTCATTACTGTGTGTGTCCAAACTGGTAGTTCTGACTGGTAGTGTATCTGCATCACAGAACATATCATAACAAGTTGCCTAACAACACAACATAGGCTCAAAACCATAAATGAAAATTTACAGCTTATGTGTCTGTATATGTGTTTCAACAAAACACAAGACATTAACAAGTGAGGCTTTTGGTGTTCATATCCCAGCTCCTGTGGGTCGTATGAGATGGTACAACTGACCTATGAGATGGTTTAGGTTGGATGACTTAATAGTGCATGTTAAAGAGAAATAATAAAGATTAGAAAACAGATTTTCAGGATCTTTAGGTAGATGTCCCAACTATCTTAAGTGGATTTCTTCAACACAAGGCTTAGCAGTGGTACTTGCTGCTTGCAGATTTTCAACCTTCATACCCTATGAACAGCTAAGGGTGAGCTCTGCCTCCTAATAATGGCATTATCAGTTCATGACTATATGTGAGTGATGAAATGAAAAATAATTTACTGAAGTGCACTTCAGGGAACAGCTTTCTCTTCACCATAACAGTCTGCTGTACCAGTCAGGTATGTTGCCCACACTCACTCACACATCTCACCCTCACTTGGTGGACAAAAGCCAAAAATACTAAATTATTTTACTTGGGAGCAACTCTCTCCAATCCACATAGCACCATAGTCTCTAAGAGCTCCATTACAGGGCTGTTATCAGCTTGTCATTGCAAGCATAGATGTTAGCAGGCCCCTACTCCACCTTCATTAGGGCATTTATCATTGGCTTAGCAGGCCGTTAGCACATGCTGGACCTATGAGATCATCATTACAGTCACACTGAATGTAGCAGGTTAAACACGACTTAATTAGGTTAGTACATGCAATGCTGCTTGGTCAGACTTGGGCACAAAAACACTTTAGTTAGGTTTAGCAAATCTGTCTCTTAAAAAGTCAGTTTCTATGCAAATTTATTGCAATCACAAATATTTTTACAGGTAATGCATGTAATTGCAACATCATTATGTTTTTAATTAACATAATCAACATATGTTAACAATTAGTTAGTGCCATCTCTGTTAAGATTACAGGTTAAAGCCTTCCTCCCTTCTCTGGTCCTCCTCATTTTTGCCATAATCCACTCCTCTCTCACCAGTGGAACTGTTTCTCCTTCCTTCAGAACCGCTGCAATTACCTGCATCAAATTCAAAATTATCCTGTTAAAATTCAAGGCCATTCAGAACCTGGCCCCTCCATTTCTGTCTGACCTCCTCCATGTTGCCACTCTTTGCTGCACCTTAAGAGCCTCCTCATCCATCCACTAGATTGTCCCCTTTTCATGTCTACCTGGAAATCACTACCATCCAAACTTAAAAAAATATTTATCTGTTTAATACTGCATTTTCTCTCTGATTACAAATCTTTTTTCTTCTTTTCTTCTTTACTTATTGTTTGTATCTTTTATTCAATGTTGGGGTCCTTGAGTGAAAGGCACCTATAAATAAAATGTATTATTATTACTGCACATTCTCACCTAATTTTCTCTTGCCAGCATATCCTGTCTTTTCAGACCTGGCCCCTCGCAGTTCACCATCAGTTTATTTGTAGTAGATTGTTTGTATTTATGGTAACTGAAATATTTTCTGATTTGCTATGGTAATTCATGTATTAATTAAAGTAAAAAAAAAACTATTTACTGTTGCTCCTTTTGTTACAAACGTTAAAGATAACATACAAAACAGTTCCAGCTGCAAATATTCACCTTTATTTCTCTTCTTTGACATCATAGAAAAAAATAAAACAGTGCACTAAGCATGAATGAAAAAACTCTGGGATATGAAATAAGCTGAAATGGAGGCAAAGTTGTCAATATCAGTTACAGAGAGAGGCTGTTTTAGCAGATAATGAAAGTTGATGTAATCATTCTGTGTCACATTGACTGGGTGCAATTTACTATCCAACCAGAGACTGAGTCAAGGACTCTTTCGTCAGAGGTTTTCATTTATACACCACTGCCACTTAGGCCAGAACAAACCATCTTTCTATCTCTTCACCCTAATGACTGATCTTCTTGACAAGTTCTATACCTATCTCAGCAACACATTAACTTTCAACAGTTGATGTGTTGAGAATGTTTCAATACATAAATATTCAATATTTAAGCACATTTAATGATTCCATGTCATCAGAACCGTAAGATTTAAATCTAAGCTGTCTACATAAAAGTGTTACTTAGATTTATGACACATTATGACAACACATTTCAGAGTGGAAAATCATCTATACAGAACCTTATTCATAAAACATGACTAACAGATATTTTGACAGACAGTCCACTCATACCCCTTTTCGACCATGTTCTGGGCTGTTGCTAGGCTGGTTAATGGGTGGTTCAACTTGTGAATCTTCAAAAGTCCTGTTTGCTGTTCCACTGGCATCTCATTAATTACCCAATATGTTTTGATTCTTATTAAAACTTAATTTATTAAAATAATCCTTACAACACAGCCATAGTTGGTCTTGTTGGTCATGACAATCCTGCCCTCAGCCCCTGACACATGCATTTGTTGGTTCTAGACCAGCATAAAGCTGGTGCCGTTCTGGAACCAGTTTTCCTGGCAGAGAGTCGGTTCTTCAGCTGTCAAAGTGCTAAACAAATGGTTCAAAATTAACTACCGACTCCAATCCAGCCCCGGAACGTGGTAGAAAAGGGATATCAGTTCCTTTCAACCTTTGTATTTTGTAAGGCAAGTGTGGACAGTGAACAGGATAAAAAAGTGAAGGATTCTTTGCACATGTGAACAAATTCTTTGAATCTTATGTTTTTTATAATTAGTTTCTACAGCATACTTTAACATTGATACTTAGGACCTGTATTGCTGCTTGTCAATTTATGCGCCAACATGCTACTTCCACTCCTTGTTGGACTAAATCTTATTATCTACTATTTTAATTCCTTTTGGACCAGAGGCCTGTATCATAAACCAAGATTAGTAGGTTAGCCAGGTATCTCTGGATTTACTCAAGTATTCCAGGATAGTGATGCTGGCTTACTTTTAACCAAGCTAAATCACCATGGTAAATTACGCTAAACTGCTCTGGAGGATTGGATCACAACCTGACCACCTATTAATTAGTTCACTGGAAAAAATAAGTGATCATTCCTACAGTATCCTGCCATAGACAGAAGAGTTTAAAGTAAGTAATTCCTGCTTTCATTGCAGAAATTACTGTTACTATCACTATCACTTATTTTACTTTGTTGTTGTTGTTATTTTGTTGATGGACAGGTAATTCCAGATGCAGCAGAAAGCAGGTTATGATAAAAGTGATCCAGGACAGCCAATGTTAGGCTCAATAATCCAGATAATCCCAAAAGAGCCGAGCTAAATTTGACTTGCTTTGTGATACAGGTTCTTTTAGTTAAGTTTGAGTACATGTTGCATGTGTCTGTTTTGGATCAGCTGACAGTGCTGATCATTTGTTGTGTGCACTAAAGTAGAGATGGATTTAACTGAAAGTGTTGCTTATAGGCCACTTGGGTTATAAAAATACAACAACACATAAATGCATCACAAATGCTTCAAGAAAATGTAAACCCAACACCCCTGTAGTGCCTTTGCTCTGGTAAATGCATCTAAAATTAACAGCTATCTAACAATTCTTCTTCATCTCCATTAGGAATGTATCTCATCTTAAATTGATATAATACTATTCGTCTTCAGTAAAAGTTGATTATCTTGCTCTATAATAGTTTAGACTAGGCACTGGAAATGTTGTAGAGAAACATTTTGAAACACACCAATCCATCCTCCCTGATCACCTCCCTATGAATTCTTTACCAGACAGTAGAAATTCCTAGGCTGGAAAGGATATTACCAGTAAACAATCCAGGAAGCTTCCTGAATTGTTTCTTCCTTCTAAACATGTTGTGCAAAACAACTAAGTAATGCGCAATTGCCGTGTCTAGGAGATTTGGTTGTGGTACTCACTGCATGGGACATAATGATAAATGAATCATGAATGGGCATGTATGAATACAGTAATTTGCAGTGCCTATGAAGAGTATTTACGAAATCAGTAAAGTAGATTCAATGTGGCTTTTTTCACATGGACCTTTAGTTAACCTTATATTAAGCTCTAAACCTTCCCCAACAGGATATAACTGAATCAAATGGTTTCAGGTCCATTTTCCTAACCACTTTTTCTCTTAAGGGTCACAGGAGCGCTAGAGCCAATGCCGGTGGTCATTAGGCAGGAGGTGGGGTGCACCCTGGACAGGTCACCAGTCTATCACAAGGCTTGCATAAAGAAACAAACATTTGCACCTATGGGCAATTTCAGAATTCACACAGACATGGGGCGATTTGAACCCGTGAATTTGAACCCAGGTCCTTCTTGTTGTGAGGTGACAGTGATTCTGATTGTACAAGTAACCTTTCGTGAGTCAGAGGCCTGGCAAAATGCAGGGTAGATGGAGAAGAGAGAAAGCTAACTAGGCAGACAAGCTCTCACCACCTCTAATAATAAATATTACCATAAAAAAAAATTTCCCGCACCCCTGTGCAAATTTTGAGCCTGTTTGCTACATCTTGTCTATTTTGAAATCTTGTTTGATGATTAACATAAAAGGAGGACCCTCGTCCACAAACGTATGTGAGGCTAGGGGGGACAGAGAGCACACTTTTTAAGTTTAACTTGACAGAAATTATGTCACCATATTCACGGCAGCCTGGTTGTTGAGAAACACTCATCTTACACCAAATCCACAAAAATTAATTAAGCAGCCATAAAGCTAGACACAATAACCAGGACAGAACCACAGACACATTTAAAATAACCAATGTTTGCATTAGATTTTGGAGATTTCTTATTCACAGCAGTAGAAATATTAATGATTGTCAGTGTTTTAACACCCCACCTAAGTCAAAAGTCAGGCCCTCTGTATTCACGGGTGTAATGGTACTGAAACTGGCGCTGAGGCCTGCTGCCATTACCATCCCACTGCCTACATATTAAAAGCAGCTTTGTGATGCCCGCAAATTTGAGAGAACATCCTGTAAATCTGATATTTCTTGTTGTAAGGGGACCTATCACATGCTTTATCTGCAGGCTTTACATTAAGAAAAAAATCTGTGTAGAAATAGAGCACATAGAGTGAGCTGTGTGTCAGCTTTAGCTCTCTTGAGGTGTTTAAAGGTCATCCATGTTTTTAGGTATGGGACAGTCCAGAGCATAGGTTATCTGTATTTTAAGAGTGCACAGTCCTATGTTGATAACAAAAGCCACATTAAATCTACTTCAGCTTCCATATTGGAAACAGTACAGATGTAAGAATCTGAACAATAGCCACAATCTCAGAAAAGGATAAATTCAATTCAAGTTTTTGACATAGTGCATAGAAACATATGACCACACTGAATCTAATCCAAATATTATAATTTCCATAAAATATTTAAAGACCAATTCCTTTAAAAAATTTATTTATAAATATAAGAAATTGTAATTTCTTCCCTATTTGGATTTTTTGGTTTTAAATTTAAATAAAGGAAGTCCACATAGCAGCAAAAGCAGGCATAAATACACTGTCAACTTCATGTGTTGTCTCCAATCAACTTGCTGTCTAGAGAACCATCACGTTCGTCTTACTTTGACTAGACTGCTGTGCAAAACGTTAGCCTCATTTCAAAAATAGAAGAAGCTGTGCATCAACAAATTTTTTGGCAGGTGAGATCACCATAACGCACCTCTTGATCTTCCTGTCATGCTTAAACAAAACAAAATCCTTGCTTAAATGCCTTTCCTCCCTGATTGTCTTTAATGCTGCCTACTGTTTTCCGCAGCTCCGTTCCAGCCACTGCCGCACATCCTTTAGACTGTAAAAAAAAGGCCCTTTGCCGCCAAGGTAAGTGATCTTTTTCCGTTGCACTATACACACTCGTTCATTGGAGACACCATAAGCCACATTAGCATTGTTGTCCATGCAGTCAGCCACCAGCTGACACTGTGGTGGCAGAGAAAATTCCTCAAGGAGTTTGCGCGCCGCCCACAGCCTCTCCTCCAGGTTCTGGTGTTTCCGTACACTGAAAGAGCATGAGCCTGTAGGAGGGGCCACCCAGCCGTCAGATGGGTGAGCTTCATCAATGTACACTAAAACAAAATCGGCCACATCACTGAAGTCCTCCACCAACTCCCGGAAAGTCGGCAGGTGACTGATGAAGGGGGGTCAGGTGGCCGAGCCAAAGTTGACCACCAGGGGGCGATCTGATGACTCAAAATCCAGAAGGCGGCACTCATCCGCATTTTTGTTCTTGGCACCAGGTGGTATATTAGTCATATTATTAATAGTGCTGTTACGCCATGGGTCATCAGGAACCTTCACCACTTTGGAGTTGGGTGCCTCACAGCCAAGTTTGACCTGAGGACACAAAAATAGAGTTTACTCATAGTTCATAGTACATAATTATTCTTCATTTATTATTTTAAATCAAGGCGTATTCCTATTTTTCCCACACTACAGTTTTGTAGCAACTGCATACAGGCAGATTATTGCTGCAGGCAATGGATGTCGCCTTCCTGCAAAGTATGAAATCTGAAAATCACTTCAATAATTCAGTCAGGTGATCTGTCCAGGAAAATTCATTTGTTCCCTTCAATATTCAAATACACACACTGAAATGGTAAATAGTCTGCACTTATATAGTGCTTTCTACCTTATAGGTAATTAAAGTAAATTACACTGCTTCTCATTCTCACACACACACACACACACACTGCTTTGCAGCTGGTCTGACCCACCAGGGGCAACTTGGGGTTCAGTGTTTTGCCGAAGGACTCTTCAACATATGACAGGAGGGGCCTGAAACTTGTGTGAGCATGAGGGCGCAAACTGCCTCTGACACACAAACCTTACTTTTCTGTGTGTGTGTGTGTGTTACTGAACATTCAACATGTAGCTCATAACTTCATTAAATAATAAAAGGTGAGTGACAGTGTAGTAACAACGTGGACAGATTTCACTGCACCATAACCCACTGTACTTCTATCTATATTCCAGACATACAACTGTGGTGGTTATTTATTGATATCATAAGAATATATGGTTTATTATTTCCTAAATATATGTTATTATTATTTCCTTTATTACCTTTGGTAGTGCTGCTGCAGTCCATCATCAGATATTCGTTTATATTAGGAAAATCTAAAATACTTTAGGTAATAAGCAAGCACAGTATTTCGTGCACAATCATGTCAATTATATTTTTTTGATATGACAATGCATATTAATGAACGTACAAAAAATAATTATGCAGAATTTTTCAAAATGGATCTACTTTTGTGTGTGATCTACAAAGAAAAATGTATGACTGAACTATAACAGGCGCGTAAACGCAAGAGGAAATTTGATCCAGAGGTATTAAAAGTGCTAATAATCAGCAGCAATGACATCTTGGTATTACTAAAACAAGGCTTTACAGAAAGCCCTCCCCTTTAAGTCTTGGGAAACCAGCAACTAAATAAAAGTCGTGTTTGGCCTCATTCAATGCAGTCATTAAATAGTAACATGTGATCAATGACAATAAAGCTGATTCTCCTATCCTTATTCAGTACGTCCAGGGTGCACAGCAACTTTACTCTGTAACAACATTTTCAGACTTGGGACAACACACATGAAGGCGCTTTCTGAAATGATCCAGACACCAGGAAAGACGCAGGACATTTTGGCACAACAGGCGTAGTGTCTCCTTCCAGTGACTGGTTCCTGTAACTCATCTAACAGCTTCAAATTTTAACACGACGGTAAACGTGTTCTTAATGCATTCTTTAACTTCTCCTTTGCTTCTTCCTCACTCTAACAACAGCAGCCATGTGTGTGCACCTGCCTTTCAAACATATTCACAACAGAAACAATCACAGCTACCGCAGTGGCTTCCAGGCTTGGTAAATCCAATTGCGTGTGCTCACTTTATGTATTTGCATTTTCTCCTAGCTGTATTTTGTGCACTCGGGCAAAAACGTCTCACATTGCATATTTTATGAAGGCAAAAGTGCAAAATCCACAGCGTGTGCGTGTTTGCTCATTTGAGAGACACAGTCCTCAGTGCTCACCCTTAGTACATCAGCTTGTGCAGTTTTTTTTGCATGTGAGGTCAAGTTTGCACGTTTTAGTACATGCAAACCTTTAGTAAATCAGGCCCTTACAGTATAAATCTACAAACTGCATACATATACACATATTACCAGCATTCATTTTAAACCCATATTAATTAGGTTTTCTGTTATCCATTTAACAGCAATTGCACATCTTAACATTTCCAAATTTGGGTCAAGGGAAGAGGAGTGTTCAGGCATCATTCCACAAGTGATGCATGAGCACTGATACATTTTTGGCCACACCTGTTTAACAGCCTCAGTACTTCATTATTAGAGTTAATTAACATTGTGCTGTTGTTGGATTTGACTTTGGTAGATCTGCCAACAGTATTGAGAGTATGAGAAATGGAAAGAGTGCGTGTTACACAACTTTACAAGCTGAACATGCAACTGTAAAGACGGCAGGAACACGGGCTGCTTAAATGAGAGCAAGTATGAAATATGTTACATTAATACAGCATAGGTGATCACAGACAGCAGGAGGGGCCAGAACTAAGATTTAACGGGTCGGTCTCCTCCCTCTCCCTGTGTCTCTCCTAGACACACACACACTATAAACTGGAAAAACTAGTTTTATTGTGTACTTGTACAGACAATGGGAAAACAACACGACCACCGGCACTTTGACGCACGGGGGCAGTTCACCTTTTCCAACACTTTAAAGATCACTTGATGGACACCAACGGTAACAAGGGTTTCATTCAAAGCACTACGAGAACTTTACCTGCTTGTGGGCGTCTAGGAGGAAGCTGTTCCAGATGGAGCGGAGCCCCGCTGAGGTCAACATAGGGCGCCACTCTCCGGACGCGGCGGAGCTGGTCCTGCAGCTGAGCAGCGACACAACGCGCTTCACGAGCACCACGGAGTCGTACAGGGCGAGGAAGAGACAGTTGGAAAAGAAGCCTGGCAGTATCTGGAGTGTTACGAGCAGATCCTCACTCGCCATTCTCATTTCCTCTTTCTGCGTTTATACGTCCGCGGGCGATTTACTTCAGGCTGTTCTTCATTACGCGCAAGGCTGTGTCGGAGGTCTCAGTTGCTCTCCGCATAGTTTCCGCTCTGCTCCATGGACTGCTCCAGGCTTCGTGCAGAAAATAAAACTGAATGTGTCAGGTAGACCTGGGCAAACTGCCTGGCTGCTCGGCTCTGTTGCCCTCCAGGTGCTCAGCTGTGCGCGCACCGACGCCTGGCCGCTGGACTCGGCCACTCTTCTTAAAAGAACGAACATTGTAACTTTGCTGCAAGCCTCCCACTTATCTTTGGAGCAACATTCTGACGTCAGATGCGGTGCATACTCTCTGTCCCCTCCTTCCACCTCCCTCTCCTCCCTCGGTTCTGTGCTTAGTGACTGAATAAAGTCGCAGCTTCACGTCTTATTTGACTGTCTGTCTTTTTTGTGTCTATTTAATGACTATATGTGGAATATATGTGGATAATGTGGAACACTCATTCACACATTTGCTGTATATGACGTAGTGCAATTTAATTAAGCAAACTACAGATTCTAATACATGATTATGATGTTCATCTACGTGTTATTGCATCTGCACCTGGATGTAAATGTTAGAGGTGTGCAGGTGATCAACCCATGCGAATTTATGTAAGATGAAGTACATTCCAATTAATTATGTTTTGGTAAAACCATGTTTAAAAACTGCACTGGGAAACATTATACATCAGTGTAACCAACCAGGGCATTACTGTTAACTTAATGTGAATAAGTGACTTTATTCATTTCAAGTTAATTCAACTTAGAATGTCTAGTTTGATTTGTATATCCTTTAATTCATGCAGTCTAATTGTATAGTGCTAAATCACAA
Organism: Ctenopoma multispine; assembly: GCA_034779795.1. Taxonomy (NCBI): domain Eukaryota; kingdom Metazoa; phylum Chordata; class Actinopteri; order Anabantiformes; family Anabantidae; genus Ctenopoma; species Ctenopoma multispine. The sequence continues at coordinate 17,328,496 of JAUYWH010000004.1, forward strand.
CAGAGATTATTTCAAGGCACTTTAAGTAGTAAGGTTAAGAATTTACCTACCTTTACCCAAAAACAAATCCCCCTTGAGCAGGCACTTAGCGCCTTTACAACTTATAAACATGAGTTGTTCTGGCTTGAGGTCATTTAACTCAAAATTAGGATTTGAATGAATGAACTCAATTCATTAAAGCAGGTGTTAAATAAACTAAGCTAACTGACTTCTTCAGCTTGCATTATTTAGGAGTTAAACACTTGAGAATACCAATTCTTGATAGAAATATTCTATATGGGTTTAATAATGTATGAAATTATTTTCTTTTCATAATAATAAAAAAAAGCTAATCTAAAGTCTGAACTCAGTCACCTATAACAAATTACTGGAAGCACTTACTGATATCGTGTTAACTTAATATCGTTAAGGAACGTGGAACAAACATAGAACAGATCGAAAAAGATAACGATAATGAAGATGACATGGTGTAATTGTCTGTGACTTTATCATTAATACAATGGTTGTATTAACGTGTATGCATGTAAACAATTGTATGTTTTAGGTTCCGATTTATTTGTTGCTTCAGATTCCTTGAACAAAGGCCAGCTAGTTTCTGTTTAGGTTTCAACCACACCCATAACAATCATTTCACATAGGAACAAAGCAATCCTTAATTATCTTGCTTTTGCTGATGTCCTACTTTAGCTGAACCCACCCTGTGTTTAAATGTTTCAAGTTGTAATTATATTTTAAGAATTTGTTGTCTGTTAGCTGACGAATAAAGAAATGCCTGGTGGATCGCTGGGAGGTAAACCGCACTGCTGCCTTATTTTTCTTTAGAAGAGCAGCTGAAAGTTGGAATAATAGGAAGCTCAATTAATGTTAAAATGTAATGAGAGCACTGAAAGATGCTGAAATGAGACAACATATTAGCATACAGAAGACTATTAGTGTACACTGCACTGAAATGAGGTGCAGTTGTAAGAGCTCACATATTCCACTTTGTGTGTGTGTGTGTGTGTAAAATAAGAAATATAATATGTTTAAAGTTGAATTTTGAAATCTTCTATTTTGGGGGCTTTTGATTCACAAAGCAGCTAACCTAAAGCCCAATTCTAAGCTCTTGTTAATTGTTGGAGACCTTTACTTAGAAAATCCTGCATAACCCATGATCCCCAAATAAGCTACATAGAGTTAGAGACACTGAAAGCAAAGTGTCATGAGAGGAAATGTTTCAGTTTTTTCAGATGCAAGTACCAGAGACAAGGATTAGCTTTCATGTGATTTTCATCACACCTGGGGGCCAGGGATCCCACTTTCTTCACAAAATGTACAGAAACTAGCAAGTCCCAATGTCTGATTAGCGTTTTGCTAATAGCTAATCTGTAGGCTGGGATGTACTGGTATGGTCAATGTTGTTGATTGCTATCAGAATGTTACCAGTGAGGTATAAAGATGTACCAACACCAGTTTTGTATGTACCACCATATAGTGTACGGCGCGTAATGTGATGACTCATCACATCACATTATTATGTATAAAAAGACATTGTTTGCAGCAACAGTACTGTGTTGAGTGTTGTGTATTCGCATCTGTACAAATGGATGTTTTCATTGGCTCTTGCATGACTTCCTGGATGAGTCATCACTGTGCTCTTCTGGGAAGGTTTGGTTCCTGTGAAGATTCACTTTGTTGCCAAGTTTTCTGAATTTGGAAATAACAGCTCTCACAGAAGTTCTTTGGGGTCTAAGAACCTAACGTGTTGCTTTGTACCTTTTCCTAGACTGATCACCTTCTTCCTCATCTCTTCTGGAATTTCCTTTAATTGTGCCATATACATCTTTACATTGTTGAAAAAGTTGTATTTAAATAATGAGTAGAATGAATAGGCCTCACATTAATCAGGCTCGGGTGTGTTTAGTGCAACTGAACCCAATTATTCTTTTTCTGTTGACACTGTGATTGTAATGAATGACTGCCAACATCGTCCTTGCCCTCATTAGTGGCTACAGGCAATGGAGCCTCTTTGGTGTGTATTTCAACATGACATGTACAAGGAGTATTCCTTAAAAAACTGGATTGGAAAAACAATCAATAAGTAAAATAGAAACCAGTCCGTAGCTTGTTTTAACTGACCAACTTAATTATGTTTTGTAAATCCAAACAAATTTAAAGTTAAACACTGGAAAATGTTGAGACAGAGTCAAAAAGCTTCATTAGTTGTAAGATTCAAATAAAGGACTTGCACTAGAGAAAAGGATACCACAGGTAAATTAATTTACTTAGGTTTAATTTCGTAAAGGAAGTGGGTTGGTGAGCGATGGTGGTTCTGGTTAGTGGTGTAGGCAGAGTATTTGATGTCTAGTCGGCAGAGACAGGACCCTAAATTCTGAAGAGCACAATTCCATTCAATTCAATTTTATTTATATAGCACTAAATCACAACAGAATAATATCCAGGCACTTTAGAAATAAAGTACCAAAACCATATAGTTTTAAAGAAAGAAACCCAACAAAGCCTCTTGAGCAAGCACTGCGTGACCGTGAAAAAGAAGGAAACCTCCAGCAGAAACAGGCTCAGGGTGGGCGGTCATCTGCCTGATGAGCACCTGGAAGAAGAATAGAATGTACAAGACAGATGCAGAGAGAAAAAAGAGTGAGAGGTGCACAGCCTGTATGCGTATGTGCTTGTGAGAGACAGTTATTTAAAAGAATGCAGTGATTTTCAGAAAAAAATAAATGCCACATCTTTGTTGGTAGGATTACAATGAGCTACATTGACATATTCATTATTAATTAATTGAGACTGACCCCAGCCCACCAACCAAGGACTAGTAACAGGTAGAAACCACTGCCACTAATTAAACGTTAGGGCATATAAATGAGTTTTGAGTTTAGATTTAAAGACCTCAACAGAGTAGAACAGAACAACTTAAGCACATCCAAAGCCAAAGAACAATGCATTCGTCCAAAATGCAGAATCCAAGGTTCAATAAGAGCACAAAGTCCAAGAGGAAGCAGGCTGGGGGTGAGAGTCAGGAGGCTGAACGGAGTTGATCACCAAATCAGTCAGGCCAGGATACAGGCTGGAGAGTTTCCGCATGGTTGCAACAAACAACCTGGCAGTGAGTCAGGACAGACAGACCTGTTAAATAGGCACAGCACATTTTAGCACAATGGAACTGATTAAGTGGAACTGATTAAGTGGAAGCTCCAGGAACAGAGATGACAAGAAGGTACGATTGTAACCTCTCTATAACCAGGAAGTTGGGGCTGAATCATGACACAGATAACATAAGTAGGTCAAGTGGTAACAGATAAGGGAATCCTAATTGGGTATAAAATTGGGTATAAAAGGAGCATCCACCAAATGCCCCTTCCTGGCCAGCAGCGATTGTGGATTGTGACTCACCACTTTGTGCCAAACATCATGAGAAAACTGTTAAAAAAAACTATTTCTCAATGGAAGATTGTAAAGAATTTAGGTCTTTTTACCATCTACAGTGCATCATATTGTGAAAAGATTCAGTGACCCAGGGGAAGCCATGCGCTGTTTAATGTGTGCAACCTTTGAGTTTTCAGGCAGCACTGATTGAGAAAACGTTTCATGTATAAAACATGCTACCAAGTCGAATATAGCCACATGGGCTCTGGAATGCTTTAGGAAACTGCATTTAATACAGTCCACTGCTGCAACTAGAAATGCAACATGAAAGTCTTATAATGCAAGAAGGAAGCCATACATCAATCCTGTGCGGTGCCATGTTCTCTGGACATGAGCTTATGTCAGATGAACTGAAAGACACTGGAAACATGTTCTATGCTCAGACAAACGCACTTTTCAGTTGAGTTCTCTGTGCAAAGATAAAAAGGACGGTCCACATAGTTATCAATAAAAAGTAACAGTGGCTTGTTTGCATTGTCATTCATCACACCACCTTAGTGGTGTTAACAGGTGTTAACCTTTAACAGGATTTCTGATGAGGGTTTCTGGTTCTGATGATCTGGTTATTGGTCTCATATTTTGCTTGCTTACCTCATTGTTTTTCAGAACAATTAAAGTAAATATATCGTATTGAATATTTCATGTAGGCCACACTGGTTTGCATGTTATTTATAACATATTCAAACTGAGCGCTGGTCCAAAACAACATTGGTAAGTTGTTTCATTGTAGCTTATGGGTGCTGGTTATCTGTTCTTTTTCAAAAACAGCTGTCTTGGTTGCAGCTTTTGTTGAAAAAACCCAAAAAGACGTATACAAACCATGGAGATACATGTTGAAATAACACATCTTATTTTATGAGATGATTTTATGATATTTTTAAATACAGTGAAATCAGATTTCTTCACACCATAAACAGCTTTTTGTGGAAAGAAATGAACAAAACAAAACTTTTGGCCGGTAACATTCTGGATGCATGGACCAACACAGAAGGGCCAGCTCATCAGGACAAGACACAGCAGTTCACCTACTTCTGAAAGACAAGCACCACTCCTTTGATAACCAGGACATCAAGATCCTACACCTTGAGGTCGACTGGTTAAAACGAGGTGTGAGAGAAGCAGTTTACTAAAAGATGGAAGACAGAGGTTAAACAGAGGAGGTGGTTCTTTTTACTCTACTCAGGGAGTTTCACACCCTGGTTCAGGTCGTCACAGTGACATACAAGAAAGTATTAGAGGGGGAACAACAACCCACAGATGACTATCAGTATCGACGACTTGAGGACTCCACAGGGTTTATAAACCTGCTACTCTTACCAGTCAGTCAGACTTATGAAAGCCCTCTAGAATGGAGGGTGAAACGTCGTCAAGGAACGAAAACAAGTCCAGTTGCCAATGAATAACCTTTTTTGGGATAACCATGACCTGGGTCACTGAGAATCTTCACAGACAACATTCTGGACCTAGGCCAGGGAGGACTTGAAGTGACCAGACCTCCTGTACTTTCCATTGAGGACTCCTAGTGTAGCCTATGGCTGCGTTTCAGGCATCCAACATGAATGTCAAACTGTTCTTTTCCCTTCCTTGCAACCTGCCCCATTTAGTTTGGCTCACTTTTTTATTGTTAAACTGACAGTCAGATTAACTGGTTTATGGAACCAACCATTGTTGTAGCCTATCAGCAGGTCTGTTGCTTAAATATAGGTCATTGTTTAATGACAAATCCACATGGCATGGCTTCACTCTCATTACGCATTTGTGTCCGTCCTGCCCCTTCTGTCTCCGTAAGTTTCTTCTTGGACCAGTCTTGGATCACCATACAGCCAATCAGGGCTCACTACACTTCCTCGTTCCTTCTGCAATGATCCACCTGCTCTGCCACTGATTATTTCTGGCCATATTCAAAAGCAACACTATGTGACCCGTATTGTGGAATGAGTAACCTTCTTGAATCATAAACTTCATGAACTTTGAATCTTTAATGTTGTGGCTAATAAGATATAAGGTCGAATATCAATGTTTATTTCCTCTTCAGAAAATGGTTTTAGCCTTTATTAGAAAGATTCAACTTTTTTTTTTTCAGTGACTTTATATTGCTATGTCTGCTTTTGTAAAATTTCAGTTCTCCTGGTCATGGATGAGACCATTTCTGCTGCCAGTGGGGTTTCAGCTTCTGCAGGTGTTCTGTTGGATTCATATCAAGGGACATTCAGTATCTCATAGTAGAGTTTCTTTTTTCTTTCTTTCTTTTTGCGGGGTCATTGGGGTGATTGTCATGGTGGTCACAGTTAAGCTCATGATGAGCAACATTATCACTTTTATTAATGATTCATAATTATAATACAGAAAAAGATAATTAATGAATGCTGATTAATAGCTTTTAAGCTGGGGTGATTTTACACATGCATGGCATGAATGTGTGGATTAGGTAGTGATGTGCTTCTTTTTACCCTGAAACATTCTTTCTCAACTGACTGAATTGTTTAACTTTTGTTTGTCATGAAGTAGTGAGTCGTGACCCATCTTTGCTCACTGGCTGAGCCTTAGGTGTTTGCTTTTTTCATGCCCAGTCATCACCTGTTACCAGTTAACCTTCTAATTTGTAATCATCACGGGTGTCTGCAAATGTCTACATTTGCTTTTACAATCCCAATTCTAACAAAGTTGTGACGCCTTGTAAAATGTATCTATAAACAGAAGACAATTAGGTTAACTGGCAACAGGTCAGTAACATCACTGGGTATTAAAAATAGCATCTTAGAGAGTCAGAGTCTCTCAGTTGATGGACAGAGGTTCAGCAATCTGTGAAAAGCTGTGTCTACAAATTGTCAAACGAATTTTAAATAATGTTAAATGTAATATTGCAAAGATTTGGATTATATAATCAGCTACAGTACTATAATATCATCTTAGAATCTGGATAAATCTTTGTGCGGAAAGGGACAAAACAGGTCTAATTCTGTGATAGACATCACTGTGGGGACATTTTCAGATATCACTGTCTGTGAACAAAGCAATATAAACCATATAGGAACATATTCCAAAACACCACCGTCCTGTGGTCAAACAAATTGACATTTGAAATTATTTTTGGAAAGCAATGTTCTATGGCCTTCATACTAAAGAGGAGAGGGACTGTCTGTCTTGTTATCAGTGCTCAGTGCAGAAGCCTGCAGATCTGATGACAAAGACCCAGGAGTGTTGAGCAGTTAGAATCCTATATCAGGCAAGAATGGGACAACAGTTCTCTCCCAAAACTCCAATAAATGGTCTCCTCACTTCCCAGACATTTAAAGACTGTTGTTTAAAAGCGGGGATGCTATACCGTGGTAAACATGACCCTGTCCTAACTTTCTGAAGACATGTTGCTAAAATCAAAGGGAAAAAAAACAACTTTCATTTTTTCTCAAAATTGTACACATTTGTGTTTATGAGGTTTACAAATGATTGCACACTGTTTTTGTGTAAAAATAATCAATAAAGTAAGAGTAAATTTATTTATTGCCTTCTAGAAAAAAGGTTCAGGCTTTGCTGGAAATAAGTTTTGTAAACTGTCCTTCGTGTCTTTTATGGCTGTTGGCAGTACAGAGCCTGAGCCTTTAGTGTTTAATCAAAGATGCTATTGAGTTTCATTATAGGGGATATAAGATCTGTATTTTGAAGCTTGATTTATACCAGGGACTAAAATTAAATTGTCTCTGATACTACTGCTTCTATTTTGACTATTGCTTTTTTTACTTGACTCTCAACAAAATGCAGTATGATTTTTACCAGACAACTCGTGGTCTACTCTGCAAAAAAAAAAGTTTTTCTCCTCATTAATTTTGTACTCTGCAGCACATTTTGTTTTTCCGAGATTAGGAAAGTTTTAATTGCTGACATAGACTGTCAGAACTTATTAACATCTTTCTCCCATATCTGCCAAGAAAAATATTATTTGCAAATATACTCATCATGGTTTTTGAATTTTGTTGTTCTACAGGAAGATCTACATTTAGATTCCACTTAAAAAATGTTCCCCGTCGTATTTGAGAAATATACACTGCTGCCGTGAAGTCCTGCCTTTAGCATGTTGAGATGTGGACTCGTCTGACCAAAGATCATGTTTTCACTGTCTGACATCCGAACATCAGAGCGTTTCTGCACAGAATTGATGTTTGGCTTCCTGCCTTGCATTAAACATTTATTTTTTCAATATCTCAGTTTTCCTGTATTTACAAAATAAAATAAAATTGGTGAAAAAGGAAAATCTCTTTTTGTACTTTTATCAGACAAATCAGATTTTAGTTTATATTGCATTTTAGAAGAAGTCAAATCTTTTACATACTTTTAATTTACTAAAATACTTCCAGAAAAAACAAATAGAATACCAATTACCCTGATAATGTAAACCTAACATTTAACATTTTCTAAGTGTATTCCACCAAACAGTGAATTTGCTTCTAGAGAATAAACAAATAACACATTTGTCAATTTATTTATTGTCTTTTTGAAAACTGCCCTAATGTTTCTGGAGTTTATATACTGTACTTTGTGACAAAGGTGACAATCTCAGCTTGGACCTATAGAAATCCTGCAGTACAAGATGGGACTATGGAGTCTGAAAGGCATTTATTAGGCAGTGCAGCTCTAATCAAAAATGAGTTGCATTAAGGGAGATTTGCCACTACTGCTTCTATTTTGACCATTGTGTTTTACATTACAACATTATTGCCATACAGTACATTATATCCCCAGACATCTTGTACTCTTTATCTTTGTGAACAATGTTTTTCTCAGTTATGAGGATTACCCTCAAGAATTGTGATCCCTGCAACACATTTTGTTTTACTGAGATTAAGGCAGACCTAATTGTTTGCAGACAACTGCTGAGATTTCATAACACTGGAAACTGTCAGAATCTATTAATGTCTATTTACCCTATCTGCCAGTAAAATATTAAAATGTGCAAATATTTCCAAAAGTATTTCAGAAATACACATTGTAGCTTGCAGCATGTTCTTATGCTTATTTCAGAGATAACAATCTCTTTATTCTGTGCCAACTTTCATTTCCAGGTGTGACTCAGCTTCTCAGTACTCTATATATTCTGTACATGGATTATCTTGGATGGTCTACTGCAAAAGCCTAAATACCAATGGCAGATGTATACTCTCTAAACAAGCCATGTTAGTCTTACAACAGACTGAGTGTGCTGATGTATCAGACACTAATGTTGAGAAGACTGGCACTGTGCACCAACATAATTCAATTTTACATTATGTGTAATGTGGTTATTGAGAAAGAAATTTCCTCTCTGTGTGTTGTCAAGCAACATGTTGGAAAACACCATGTTAATCTTCAGAAACACAAACCCAAGGCTGGAAATGTAGAACCTCCAACTCTTTAAACCCCAAATCTGTTTTCTTGACTGCTGTTCATTAAGCTCCACCTTACCACAGCGACACACAGCTAGACAGGCTTATCAGGGCAACCATGTTTCTACTCGTGACAGCACTTCACACAGCTTGGTTAAGTACACATCAGATGATTGTGGTGCCTTATCTCTAACCTTTTAGCCACTGCTACCTTCAGTACAACATACGAATGTCAGTACTGACTGTCTTGATCTCGATGGTAGTTTTACTCATTTCTAAATGTTAGTGCCTACAAAATGGTTTTATCAATCAATTCATAATCAGGAAAGCAATATTTTCATTTATTTTAAAGAGTAAATAATAAGCTTCATTGTTTGATTTCAGTTTACAAAATACAGACATATAATGTTGTGTGACTGCTACAGTTCATTGTTATTCACTGATTTCTACACAATTACAAGTAGGGTAAAGCTGACTGATCTTTCTTTATGTGAGCCAGGGGCAACATGCAGGATTTATTGACAGAGTGACATTATGCAATGTTAGATTAGGTGATCCTTGAACACAGAGATGGGCTGATTCAACTTTATGTTAATATTTGAGGTTGTAATAACACATAATCAAAGACTGAAAGTGATGAAGTGGTAAATCACCATAAGTTACTGCATTGTGTTTCTGTTGCTTTGTCCAAGGCCTGTCAGGATTCTATGTGGGGAAAAGAAGGACCTGAGTGTGTATAAAGGAGAAAAGCAATCAATAGATCTGACACAGTGTGCTGGACTCCATTACCACCCCCATCACCCCCAACCCTGAGCTGGGCAAACATGTAACAATGAGTAAGTCTGTCCAGGCGGCATAACCTTATGTAATGTTACGAAAGAGCTGGGGCGGAATTAAATTCAGAGTTCATCTCCACAGAAGGTCTGCAGAGTGTTTGGCTACACTTGTGCCTTGTTGGTGAGTTTACAGCTTTGGTGTATAAAACTATATAGGTAGTGTCATGTGACTGGAGTTAAACCCAGCGAGACAAGTGAAAACATTTACATTATATTAAAACTGTACCTTTTAATGGCAGATAAAGCATAGTGTTTCTTGCACAGTTCGAAAGGAATAACAATAAAGTACCACACACGATAATTTTTGCCTCTACAGCTTATACTCAAAACATGAAATAGAGTTGAATTAATATTATGTTGTCAGCAATTTCCACAAAATTGAACTGTCATTACTATAGCAAATATGTTAAGTCAAGCTAACATATAGTAAATATTGTGAGATCTTATCTAAAATATTCGCTTTCAGCTGTCATAATTCATATTTGTGGACAAAACCATAAAATTAATTAAAGTCAGTGGTTCATTTTTTGTGTATTTTCTAGCTGAAAGTTATCTTCTGTGTTCCAAAAGCAACATGTTGTAAACAAACTGGTTCTGGGCATATCTACCAACTGCACACTCTATGGCTGTGTCTCTGGTATCTGCTGCCACCAACTCCGGTATGTGGGTCAGCTGACTGTTTGCCAGCCACCATGAAACATAAAAAGAACAAGAAGAAGAAGGAAGGAGGTGGCGACAAACATGTCAGTCGATTGGAGAAGAATTGTTACAGAACCGAATCGTGTCCACACAGCTGATGTGGGAGTGACTGCAAAACTGTCTTATTATTTATTTCACAGAAATATGGAATTCAAATGCCAAGTCAAGTTTAGTTTGTCAGGAAAAATATTAATATTCCTATACTGCAGAGGAAAATGTATGAACTCATAAGCAGGGTGCAGATATCAAACCAGGAAGTCACTTTGAAGTCCAACTGGGGCTGTGGTGTGTAATAATTTTGCAGACAGGCTAAATTAGGCTAACCTTGGGATTTATTTACTATCTGTCTGATACCTGAGGGCTTGTGTTTATTGCCCTGTAGCACCTATTTTTAGAGCTGATGCCATGCTCTGACATCTTTGATTTGGGTATAATAAACTGTTTTATGCGAGATCTAGATTTTGGTGCTGGCCCACAGATGTCATCATCGAACACTACATCCCAGCCCAACCTCTTCTGACACTGAACAAGCCATCACTGTGAGACAAACTGCTCATGTTTGTTAAAGAATGCTGTTTTATTCACAAAGCCCAGAAATACAAGGATGACAAAGTCCTTTGCTGGAAATGAGTTTTGTCAACTGTCGTTAGTATCTTTTGTAGCTGGTAAAGGGAGTATGAACAACAAAGAGCATCCAATCAAATATGCTATTGAGTTGGATTATAGGGGGTATAAGATCTGTATTTTGAAGCTTGATTTATACCAGGGATTAAAATCAGATTATATCTGCTACTATCGCTTCTGTTTTGACAATTGTGTTTTAACTGGATGCAGTACAGTTTTTACCAGACATCTCGTGGTCTACTCTGCAAAAAAAGGTTTTCCCCTCATGAATTTTTTGTTTTCATTTTCTCATTTTGTTTTTCTGAGATTAGGGAAGTCTTAATTGCTTGCAGACAATTACAACAATTTTACAACATAGACTGTCAGAACCTATTAACATCTTTCTACCATATCTGCCAAGAAAAACATTATTCTCAAATATTCTCATCATGGTATTATTATTCTACATAAAGATCTATATTAGATTCCATTTACACCACTGTCATTAAATCCTACATGTAACATGTTGAGATGTGGACTCGTCTGACCAAAGACCATGTTTCCACTGTCTTTCAGTCCATCTGACATCAGAATGTTGTGGTGTTTCTGCACAGAATTGATGCTTGGCTTCCTGCCTTGCATAATACATTTCAGATTACATTCTTCTTATTTCTTCACTGTCCCAATTTTCCTGTTTTTACAAAATACAGTTTTTTGTACTTTCACCAGATAAATAACACATTTTAGTTTATATTGCATTTTAGTTTATATACTATATGTATATACCGGAGTTTATATACTGTCCTTTGCGTCTTTTGTGGCTGTAGGAGATTTGTCTAGTCTCAGTTTAGACCTGCAGGAAGCCTGCATGAGAAGCTGGGAGTATGAAGTCTTAAAGACATTTATAATCAAACAGCAGGTCTAATCAAACTTGCCATTGAGTTGCATTATGGGAGATCTCTGTCTGTAAAAGCAAGGTGCCAGAGGTGTGCATAATTGCAACATCATAGATCAAACTCAAATCTTTGCATGTCAGCCCACTCTGTTACCAGCTGATAAATACACTCCAGGGTAGTAGGATGTTATTCATTTAGAAGATTAAAATATCACTGTGGGTTGTCATTAGCCCCTTTAAGACATGCAATCTTCTATATTAATCTAATGGCGTCTGAACATGTTGGCATTTTCAGTAACTTCCCATAAGCATAATGGACACATAATCTGATACATATTGTCATTTTATAGGAATAATATTAAATGATTAAATTACCAAATAAATGATAAGACATCCATATATTTTGTAAGACACACACTAATGTGCTCGCTCACAGGCATAGTGTTTAGCCAGTCAGTGGCTATTGCAAAATCTGACCTTGCAAGAACACGCTGACCAGACATAAAATCAAATAAATCTCATTCACACAAAATAAATAACTAGTCATTCAGTCCTGCTGATTTCCTGTGTGCCTGGAAGCTCACTGTTATTTGGATGTTTGCTGTCTGTCTGTCCTTTCAGACAGGTCAATACTCCTTTTATACGCTCTGCCAGTGACCCAGTCAAACAGAGGAGCTCATGAGACTTTTTTCTTTTTACTCTTTTTTTGCTGGTACGGCATAGTTTTCATTTTGTTTGGCCAGAGACTCGCAGGCATGGTATCAAATAAATGTAATAGAGTGCACATGTATGCTCCTGCTCCATGTAGCTGTTGGCCAACCTTAAAGTTGTTAAGGTGCTTTCAGACAGCAAGTGGTTAATCTGCTACTGGACAACACTGACGATTTGTATTTTGAATGAGCAAGGTGCAACTACACAGCTAGTCGCTACCTATTTCACTAAGGCTATGTACCCACTACTACAGTCTACGGGTTTAATTTCTATATTGTGATAAATTACCAAATCAGATAGATATCAGCGTTGTTGTGTTATTATAGTTCCAACTTTTTTCTTTTCTTTTTATTCATTTAAAACGGTCACTTTCGGTTTATTTTTAAATTTTGAGCTATACAGCTATTGGTCTATTTAAGCAATCAGCAAGTCACAGTTTGAAACTCTAATGGGCAGGTACAGCTGTGTGTCATCGGCATGGCAATAAAAAGAACCAATATGTTAGGAATAGTATGTCCAAGGTGGAGCATGTGCAAGGAGGATAAAACAGACACTTGTGTAAGGTATGAAGATAACCATTTTAACACAGTGCCTGTTATTCCAGCCCAGAATTTTAGTGTGTCCAATAAAATGCAGTGATCAACTGTATCGAGGGCAGCACTGAGATCAAGGAGAACAAGAACTGAACACATCCCAGCATCAAGCATCGGAAGCCATTAGCTATACTGTGATGCATACGAAAGCCTGACTGAAATTCCTCAAAGATGTTTGTTAGTTTTAAGCAATATTCACCTTTTACTAACAGCAGATACAGTGTCGTGGATGTGCCTTTTTTGACTAGGTGCAGAGCTACTAGATGTTTGCATTCATTCTGACTTTTTCTTCAGCTGTTCAACCACTCAATCTAGTGGCATCATGGCTCTGTTCCATACCCGTGATGATTACTGCCCTTATACTGACTGAAAATATATTCTGTGCAAATGCTTGGTAAACAGGAGCCTACATCACTTGGGATAAAGTCTCATCACTTTTTTTTTCTGTGTATTTCTACATAGTTTGAAACATGACATGTTCATATCAGTTGTATTTCAGTCTTATCAGTGAACTTAGTTATAATTTTAATTTTAGTTGATAAATGTTGTTACTGAACTGAGGTATGGTGGTGGTTCCATTGTGTGTCAGGGCTATGGTTTATAATAATAATAAACTTTAAAACTGTATGTATGAAGGGGTTGTCAGCATCATGAAATTGGGTGCGATATTTTTTTTCATTCAATTATGCTTCTTAATTTCTAAAATTGCATTAGCAAACACAACGTGCCATTGGAATGCAGGGCTTACACTGGTTCACTGATGATCATACTCTATACGTTTATGTAGATTTTCCAATAAAACAGCCATTTTCCAGCTATGATAGTGATTTACAATGGTTACACTATATTTCTGATCAATCTGGTGTTATTATAATGGACACAAAATCATTATGCAATTAGGGAGTCCACCATCTTTGTTAATATACAGTCAGGGCATTCTCACAGTACAGGCTGTCACACCTGCCGGGTCTATAAGACTGAAACAAGTCACTTGTAAATAGCCATAATATCAATCAGAAAGTACTAATTAATATTCCCACCATTGTTGTTAGTAAAGTTAATTACAAATAACCTGTGTGTATTTTATGAGGTGATGGAAAGATGTGGACTTACTGGAATGTTTTGGGACTGTCAGGAGACACAAGTTTCCATGAAATATGATTGTTTACATCCGCCTGCTATTAACTATTAGACCTGCAAAACACAGGCCTGCTCTCAGGAGGAATACCTGATATCCGCCGAGGACACAAAATACAGTCTATCCCCAGTAAAATGGATGAATCATTCAGGCTGATCATAGACCAGAAAGGCACATGATAACTGAATGAACTCAGTTCACCTGAGTGGTTTCCAACTGGTGAGGGTGGACGGGGAAGCAAGGCTGCTCCACCAGCCATGTTTGGAGAACTGCTGCCACAGTCCTCTGTTTCCCCAAATCTCCAGTAATAATTGTAGCCTGACTTGCCTCACTGTAGATTTTAAGGCACATTCAATTTGTTATCTACTGTATCACACCTCCCTAATTATGTATCATTATTTTTTATTAGTAAAGTTATTTCTCTATTCTGTCTACTTACAGTAGATTAGCAGTTTCATACTTGCCAATTGTTTTGTTTAAATAACTGTACAGTTCACAGACAGCAAAGATTGCAGCAATGCCTGACAAACAGAAACAGATTTGTGTATTAAAACTATCCCCTGCCTTTGTTTCACTTAACAAGCCTATTCAAGGTAGGTGTGAGGTGAAACCAACCTGGAGGATATATTTGTGTCACTAGCCAACTTCACTCAGATTGATAAAGTTCTGTGGATGCAGAACGAAACGTCTCTACTTGGAAGAAAGAAGTCCAGTTGCCATGACTCAGTCTTCAGACAACTTTACCTGGATGACTGAGAATCTTCACAGATGTATTGAAACTATGTTTTCTCTTCTTTCTCCCATGAATCATCTCACAACTTCTTACACTAATGCTTACTCTGGGAACCACTGGATCATCTCCACCCTAATCTATATTAATGAAATAATGCCTACACAATAATAATTACTACTAACTAAAAAGTATATAATAATACATTATTCACAGAGAATATTTAAGTATAACTGTGTAGATTAGTCATTAAGGTCATGATTATCCCAAGGGTGCTGCACCCACAAGGGACCCATCAAGTTTATAAGCCTGCTACTCCAGCTAGTCAGTCAGAATTGATGAAGCCTTTTGGATAAACTTTTGGATAAAGCAAGTCCAGTTGCCACTAAACATCACCCTTGGGACACTTCTAGTATACTCTGTTGATAGTTTACTTTTTTGATAAATTTTGAATTGGTTTATTTTAGGCAGATCAACTTTATATATAAATCACTTTTCATATACATGGAAATTCAAAGTGCTAGATCTAACAATAAGTTGTCCAGTCAAGTTTTAACTGGATTTAAATGTATCGACATTGGGGAATTGTAAAATTTCAGGCAACACATTTTAGTGATTAGCAGCTTTAAAGCTAAAAGTTGCTTCTCCATGTTTGGTGCAGGACAGTCAATAAACCAGCACCAGCATATAGTTTCACAAGGAATTAGTAAATGAGAAAGGTATTTGGGGTCAATCCAGCTGACTGATTTAAAAACAAAAAAAGTTCTTAAAATTGGTGTAATTTGTTTTACTTTTCTTGTTCAAGTGAGCATCTTTGGGTCTAAATACTTCCACTTCTAGAACTGAGCTTCTGCTAAGTTACTGTGAAGAAAATTACACAACATTAACTTTACTGTAGCCCAGTCAGTTTGGGTTAGTAGGTCAGCTATCACCAGGACCACATCTAGCTTATGATACAATTTTTCATCAAATTAGAAGAAGTTATGAAGTATGCAAAATGCAAACAACAGTAAAAGACTTAAAACATATTTATGGTATATATATATACAGTTTTTATTTGCGAACTCTATAAACAAAATCCCAAATCCCCAGCCTCAGGTCAGCAGGAGGCAGTTTGAACCCAGAAACAACTTGCTGCTCACCATTCTGTCATCATTTCAAATTGCCAAATGTATAATTTTGGGGTGTGAAAGAAAAACTGTTCACTGTATGAAATATTTGATATCTTCCACGCACTGCTTGCTGTTGTGCAGTTCGGATACTTTCTGAGAGGAACACTTTGTTGGCATTTGGTGCATTTGGTGACTCTCATTTACCTTCAGTGCTGTGTGGACCCTCTGTTTATCCTACTCTGAAAGGAGTGAGGCCAGCATCAGATCATTCTCCATTTCTGAATATTTTGGTCTTTCTCTGCCCTCGCCTTGAAAAGTTCGGCTTTGCGCTAACTTTGCTTCCTAACTTGTGTGTTGGAGTTGGACTTGAACCTGCTGCAGCTGCTCCTGCAGTCTCTCACACTCCAGCTGACTGTCCACCAACTCATTCTTCAGTCTGTGGATAGATTTCTGGCCTTCTCTTGCCTCTTCGTTGGCCTTACTGTGCTCTGCCTTCAGGTTGGCCAGATGGTTGTCTAGCTGATGAACTCCACTTGTTTCTGCAACACCTCCTCGCACTGCACTAATAGATTTCTGTTGATGCCATCTTTTTGCTGTTGGGCTCTCAGGGCTGACAAAGTGTCGTACAGATTCCTAATGTCACTCTTCAGCTTGCTGCTCTCGCCAACCCATTTCCTTCACCTGCAGCTGGTGTTAGGCAGTCTTTAGCTGCTGCAGCTCCAATACGTTTTTGTCGGCAGCAATCAGCATTGCCTTCTCCACTTGCAGGTCAATCTGGTGACTGGTGGGGGCACTGTGGTTTGTTGAGTTGTGTGCCAGTTCAAGCTTCAGTTCCTTGATTGTCCACTGCTGCCATTCACAGTCATCTGCCTGAGCTTGGGTACTCTGTTTCACCTGGACCAGCTTGGTCTGGACCAGCTTCAGCTCTGCACAAAGCTTTGCATTTTCGTTTAGCAGCAGCATGTTGTGTCTTGTCAGATCCACGCTCTTTTCTCTATCATAACAAAGTTCTCTCTCTCAGAACTAATTCTGCCATGTTCAGGTCCTGCTTCATCTGTTCAGTCTCCTCTGCCTTTTGGCTAATCAGTAATTCCTATGTTTCAATCTGCTCCAGGGCTTCATTGAGCTGAGCCTGAAGGATCAGTTGGTTCTGAGAGTCCAGCTGCCATTTCTTCACTAGCTTGATCTTTATGATGATTAAGTGTAAAATGAAGCAAACTTCCATCTCTGGTCCTCTTCAGGTTCTGCTGCATCTGTTTAATCTCTTGTGTCTTCTGGCTTAGGGCTAAGTCCTGGGACTTGATGCATTCCAGGGCTTCACTGAGCTGAGCCCAAAGGAATAACTTTCTGCAATTAAACATACAAGGTGTAATATAGAAAAATGTATGTTCTAAGCAGCAGTTTTTCAACGCATTTTAAATAATTTCTTTATTTTTCACAAGTAAATGGAATCAAAGCCTTTTTGTAGGAAGACAAAGTAAATAAATAAACTAAATAATTGTGGACCACATTTGTAAAATGTAGATCAATGTGTGGGAAATTGTTTAATAATGATCAAATCTATGTTTTAGGAAAGGGAGATTACAGTTGTAATAAGTTGTACTATCTATTGTGTGTATACTGTAAGCTATCTGTTCTCAACAGAGCTCAGAATCTTGCAAACTCTTTACACAAATATAAAATAAATGTATTAAATATTTATTTACAAATTAATTATTTCAAGGGGAAATGTATGTACCAGAGTAAAAAACACATCAAATGTTAAAAACAGCAGAACTGAATAAATCTAGTATACTACTAAAATACATAATAGATCAAGTTTAATAATAAGTATATAAACTTAGGGAGGTGAGATACAATAGATACAGTTTGTAAGTTCATGAGAGGCAACAACAGCACTGAACTGACAGGTCCCTTTAAAGCTGAGAAATCAGGCAGATTAGTCTGAGGTTATCCAGGTTCACTTGAGTTTGCTATGAGCGATGAGAGGTCTGATGGAAGTAAGGCCTTGTTTGCCTGTCCATCCTCACAAGCTGAAAACCATCCCGTTACAGTGGATTTAGTTCATTCAGCCATGTCGCCAGTCCTTCATCAGTGGAGATGTATATTTTACTGGCTTTCTCAGCACCTCTTCCCAGCTCTGTACCTTGGCCTCCTCAGATCATGGTATTCCAGGTCTTTTTAGATTTTTGCTGTATTGTATGAACATATGACTCCAGACCCTGTCCTCTGGTGATCCTAAAGATCCAGGTAAGTTCACTTTTGCCCATCACCTCAGAACAGCACAAAACACAAGTTGGAGGATGACTAAAACTAACAAAACACAAAGAGAGGACCTGCTATGACTGACTGCCACATAACAACCATCATTCTAAAACTTGTCCCTCTAGAACTTAAAAATTAAAATTTTTTACAGAATGTAATGTTGAATTTGAGCATTCCAGTATAACAGACTCCTCTAGGTCTATTTCAATCAGCAGACCTTAACCCACAGCATAACCTAGTGCACAATCAAGGAACTGATTCACACTCCTGAAGGGACATGAGATCAGGTGCACCATGTAACTTTGGGAACTGTGGGCTTCACATAATGGCTGACAAACCAGTGCCGAAGAACAGATTCATGAGTGCGTTTTACCATTGTTTTCATTTGTGCAGGTTGTCTGCTTCTCAGATCCTTTCAAACAGGAGGTTAGGCTTCGCTTGAAGATTCAAAGATTTGTTGCATTTTTCCCTTTTGATTTCTATGCCACAGTTACTGTTATTTGAAAGGTTTGTTGCATTTGTTTGTTTTGATTTTACAATTAAATTTGAAATAGTCCCATTCAGGTTCCCCACATGTCCTCCTTGAGCTATTAACCTTTAATCAATCATTCAATCATTTATTTATAGAGCACAATTCATACTAGACTTAGTTCAAAGTTCTTAATAATCAGACAGCAATAGGAACATAGATAAAGTACAATAACACCAGTATAAAATCAATTACTAACAAAACTTTTGAAACTAATTACAACTAAGTTATAAAAATGTATCTTCAATCTTTAAAAGTTGTTTAAAAGACATCAAAGAAGTTCCCTGCCAAATCTCCAATGGTAGGCTGTTCCATATTCTTGGTGCATAATAACAGAAAGCTGGGTCTCCCACATTTCCCTGGGTGAACTGTTGGGAGAGCAGCTGTATGTTAAGAGATCTAAGATTACATTGTGGGCTATATGGTTGCAAGAGTTATTTTAAATAGAGAGGAGCAGAGTCATACAAAGCCTTAAACGCCAGTAGAAGGATCTTAACGTTGCTACAATAAGCTACAGGGATCCAGTGTAACGATGCTAGGACAGGAGTAATATGCTCTCTTTTTTGTCCTAGTGTGAAGGACTGAGGCCAAGGTAAAGAAAAAGCAACAGGAAAGATTGCAAAAATAAAGGGTTTTTTATTCACCCAAAATAAACTCCCAACTAAACAAAATGGTGGGTGTATATACTAGAAGACCCAACCAATAGAAACAAAAAGGGAGGATGAAAACCTAAGAATACTATGTAAACAATAAATACAAATGAAAACTACTATATGCTCTGCGAGCCTATAAACATAAATCTAATTCAAAAACAAACTAGAATATATATACATAATATAACCAAAAGAAATAAACAATACAAAACAAAAGGCTCCCATTCCCCCCCCTGTTCAGCCCAGGCTGTTGGTCTATTCCCAGGTTCCCAGCTTCTGTACTTAAGGCAGCTCCGCCCTCTGCCACCTCCTTTGCCAGTCCAGGGGAGAACTAAAGGCACCCAGGTAACTCAAACAAAAGAAAAAATAATTAATACAAACAAGTGACAACTATGTTAACGAAATGTGCGCGCTTTCATTAAGTGAACATAATCGTGACTAATAAAGTAACTATAAATTAAACTACAACTGTGTGGGTGTGTTTAACTCAAAATGTTTGTTAAGAACTGAACATGTGCTATGCAATTTGTGAGAGTAGGGTAGACTTCCCTGTGTGGCTGTGGAGCCGGCCATCACACCTAGTTACAGCCTAGCGCCACCATTCTGCACCAGCTGTAGCTTGTTAGTTGACGCTTTAAGAAGACCAGTTAAGAGCATCACAAAAGTCGAGTCTACTTGTTACGAAGGCATGTATGTTTTTATGTGTTTTGTTGTAAAAGGGGGTGAACTTTAGCTATGTTTCTAAGGTGGTAAAAGCCATTTTTTGTGGTTTTCTTTCTGTGTGAGGCAAAACTTAAATCAGCATTGATAACGACTCCTAAACTAGTCACTTCAGATATTAATTGTCTGGTCATGGAGCCCATTTTACTACTTAACAGATCTCTTGTTTTTGGGGCCTAAAGGTAGAATCTCAGTTTTGTCCTCATTTAGTTTGAGGAAGTTGTTCATCCATGTGTTAATAGTAAGCAAACATTGAGTTAATGAGTTTAAGGGGTTAGTGTCAGTGGGCTCTAAAGATAGGTAAAACTGGGTGTCATCAGCATAGCTATGAAAATTCACTTTGTGTTCTCTTATGACAGCTCCTAGGGAAAGCATGTATAAGGAGAACAGCAGTGGTCCTCTGCAGCTCCCTTGGGCAGCTCCAGAGCTTATGTCATAAGTGGATGACTTAAAACCATTGATGGAAACAAAGAACTTACTGTTATTAATATAATTTTTAGTACACTTCCAGAGAGGCTACCCGTCTTTCAAGGCGCTCTATCAGTAGTGTATGATCAATTGTGTCAAATGCTGCAGTGAGGTCGAGAAGGACAGGGGTGGAAACTTTCTTTGCATCGCAATTAATTCAGGGGTCATTTATAATCCTGGTCAGAGGAGTCTGTGTACTGTGATTAGCCTTAAAACCTTACTGAAATATCTGTAAGACACTATGTTCATCTAGGAAAAAATGAATTAAAATTTCTTTAACATGGGTCTTACAGCAGCTGTTTTCAACACATCAGGGAAGACACCAGTTAGATAGTAAGTAGTGGTTTTGCGACATAATTAAATGTATTTAAAAAAAAAAAAAAAAGCTTAGTTGGAAGAGCATCCAGATCACAAGTGGCCATGCCTGTCTAATTGGAGTTGGATTTCCATGCTGTTCTGATGGCATTGTTGTAGTTCATCAGGGGATTCTTTATAAATGCTGCTGTGAATCACTAATCTTCCATCTCCTCTCAGCTGCTCTACATTGCCTTTTAAACTTACAAACTGAGCTGTTAAACCAGGGGGAGATCTTTTCCTAACCTTGAAGATAGTGACTTGGATAAAAGCAGATGTTATATTGTTGTTAAAATTATCAACCTAAATATTTACTGAGTCCTTGTGGGAATAAAAATTAGAATTACTTATAAGGTTGATAAGTCGCTCTTCTGCACCAATATCAATATGTTGTTTTTTTACTGACTTAATGGTTTATCAGCAGTTAAAACTGTTAACTGTTAAATGATTGGATATGGTCAAATCTGTGATAATTAGGTTTCTTACATCAGCTCCCTTTACAATAATGAGATCAAGAGTATTTCCGTGCTTCTGTGTAGGTTCACTGACGAGGTGTGTCATTCCAAGGTCCTCTATTAGTCATTTATGTTGGTGATATGAAGATTAAGATCTTTGTTGATAATTATTCTGTCATACTCTAATATAGCTGAAGAAACTAGTCCTGAAAATTCTGAAATAAACAGGGCATTATAGCCAGGGGGCCTATACAGAGTCACTAAGAGAACTCTCAGTTCTGCTTTGACATTAACAGCAGTTAATTCAAAGGACAGGACTTCTCCTAAATCTACTGTTTTGCAGATAAAAGAATCTAGGTAGATAATCACAACTCCTCCTCCCCTTTCCTTCAATCTGGGAGCGTGTTGAAGGGTATAGTTCAGAGGACAGGCCTCAATAAGAGCGCTACAATTATCTATGCTTAATGTCTGTAAAGATTCTCAATCATCCAGGTCATGGTTATCCCAAAAAAGGTTATTCAGTGGCAACTGGACTTGTTTTAGTTCCTTGAAGATCTTTTACCCTCCATTCCAGAGGGCTTTCTCAATTCGGATTGACCGGTTGGAGTAGCAGGTTTACAAGTCCTAGAAATTTGATTATGTTCATCTGGACAAAGTTTTTCTAGTGTGAGAACTGTGGATAAAAGTTTTGGCATGTCTCAGCAATGCAAAACCCTCTGCATCCAAAATCAGCAGACCACTATCCTTTAGATGTAAATAGACTGCGGAGTACTGGCCTGAGGAGGTAGCTCTTCTGTGTTGTGACATACACTTAGCCAGTGGCTGCTCGGTTTCTCTGATGTGTCCCAGTGACTGAAGCAGTGGAGGTAGTACATAAGACATTACAGAATGACCCCACTCTCAGTAAAAGGACCTCTCTCAACACAGACCAAGTGTGCCTGCTTTTGGAGGTTGACGAAACCGGCAGTCGAGACTGAGGAAGAGACTTAGATAAGTCTCTAAATATTTCCCACTTAAAAATCTTCTCCAGATGAACAGAATCAAATTTCTAGGACTATGGTGCTTGCTTGGCTAAAATCTTTTATTATCTGAAAGAACACATTTATTTTTTATAATACCATATCAACATTTTCTGACATGAAATATAAAGTACCAGGAACTTGATGGCCATATTGTTTGCTTTTCTATTCTTCAATTCAAAGACCCTGAGCCTGATTCTGCTGGAGGTTTCTTTTGTAAAGTTTCCTCTTTCTTATCACCTAGTGCTGCTGAAGGGGAATTTGTTTACAAATTTATACAATTATTGTATTCTGTTTTTATGTATAGATTTTACAGTGTCCCAACTAGAATTGGGGTTGTATTTTCTTATCTTAAACTACACAGAGCTTTGCTGCAATGTGTAGCATTGACCCAGCTCCATCAAATAGAAAAGACAATGTTAAAATGGTCTGTGTTCTTTCATTTAATACCCTTTTTCTGGCTAATACGAAGACAAAACGCTGTATACTTTTTGCACTGCAGTTTTGTCCAAATAATACTTCAGAGGAGTAACAGTATGTTCTAACACTGAGTTCTAAGTAATGAACACAAGTCAGGAAGTGTGATTTGTTTTTTCTTTTTATGTATTTCTTAAAGTAGAGAGATGGAAACTGTCTAACATCTGACAGGCATCAGAATCAAAAACTTAGTCATTTTTCATAATTTTCTTGAATTTGCCTTCCTCATTTTTTGATTCCACACTAAAAGCTAATGAGAAAGAAGGATAAAATTATAATCATAGTAATCATATTAATAATAATACATAATGTAATACCATAACAGAATTTACTCTTGCAACACACTCATATTTATAATGGTTTATTGCACTGTTACAGAAAAAAAACAAAGAAATAAACATTTAAAATTAAGAGGTGGTGTTTATGCATTCACATTACATGTCCACATACAAATAGATTTAGGTGGTACCACCTGGTTCCCTTTACAATAACAAAGACATTACTAAAAAAATTATTAAGATAAAAAAATAAACCACATCAATAAAATGTGAAACTAATTTGAATAATGAACATTTACAACCAACATGGACATAAAAAAATGGGCCGAACAATGTTTTAAAAAGTTGCTTTTTTTAACATTGCTGTGTCTATGACACAGAATAATACATGTATGTATGGTTCAGCACTTATAATCACTCATCACTCAATTCATATCATCTCAACAGAATAAGCTGACAGAAAAGGAAAACAGCAACAAAGTGATATTTTTATTAATGTTTCTACTGTACATGAGGTGATGGTAACGGAGATGATTTGACTGCAAGCTAAAATAGATATGGCCAGCACTTTACAACTCCATCGTTACTTAACAACTTTAATTGAAACCAACTAGTGCAAAATTGGTCTAAATTTTTACCACAGTTGTGATGAAATAACAGCATACTATAAAACAAGTTTAAAAATTTGATTTAATTACACTGAGTTTTGTGGACATTAAGACCATATTTAACACAGTTAAAGTTGAAAATAAAATCTAATTTATAATTTAACATTTATTTTCCTGAGAAAACAAGCAAATTTACTAATATCTTACCTTACCTTTTTGTTCAACACCATATTCTATTAAAACTATTTGATCAATTTACTTAATACATCAAGATAGAATAAAGTTGGAAACTAACGTTACATAATTACATTTCTATCAGATTTTTTTCACAGTTGATGATGAAAAAAAATATTTTTATAGTGCATAAATCTACAGGTAGATGTCTAAAATAATACACACTTGTTTTACCCTACATGTTTGTAATGTCATTACGCTTGCAACCAAATTACCACACTTCAGTGCCATAGTGGTATATAAACATTTGAGAACCATTTCACACTAACTGGTTGCAATTTCATTTAAATTGTTAAACAATTAGTGGCTATTTTTTATGTAGTTGGCAGGCTGGAATTAAGCAGCTGGGCCATAACAAGGTACTGGGAGTAATTACTCAGTAAAAGGTAATTGGGGTAATATTTTGGCAATATGAATATGTAACAAGGTGAAGATGTCAATAATAAAAATTTATAAATGTTATACAAGTTACTCAAGTAACAACCAGGTAATAGCTTGGTATAAGCAAATTACACCAATGAATGGGGTTTATGATAGCTATATAACCGCCTTATTATCTTGTTGGTACTAAACTATTACACTAGTACAATTCTATATTGTGCAAAAAAGAAGAGAGCCAAAAGGAAGACATTAACTTTACAATCCTCCATGTCTCCGTTAAGTAAAACTGAAATTAACTTTTAGATTTATGTAAACGTACATAGCGTGTAGTGTTCTTAGAACTAGAAAAAAAACTAAGCACAAAACAAATAAAACACAGAAACTGGCACAAATTAGTGGCATTTTCATTCCTTTCGATATCTGGTTGCTGTAATTGCCTCATGATTAGTCAGTGAAGAACTGACAACTCAGAGTGTTTTCTTTTACCTTATAAACTAATACTGTTGATGATTTTATACAAATCAGAACACCTCGCTGTCTTTGTTATATTCATCTCATCCACGTACCCTGATTCAGCCCGCTGACTGGGGGCATCCCGGGTGGCAGTGGAGGGGGTAGCTGATTGTGTCCTGTGGTTGATGGTGGCAGGTACCCACTATTTAAACTAGGTGCCATCCCCATGACTGAAGGAGGCGGAGGTGCAAGCAGGTAGCTGTAGGCTGAGAGTGGAGCAGTGTGAAAGGATGTGGTGCCTGGAGGACAGTGGTGGTAGCTCAGCGGTGCAGCACAGACCTGAGGTACAGTGGTGTAATGGGAGCCATCTGTCTTCATCATTGACTGCTGCTGTTGGTAGCCTTCACTGGAGCTAGGGAGGTGCATGGGTGGGGGAGGCGGAGGAGGGGGGCATTGGGGTAAAGGCGGTGGGGTTGGTTTCAACGGAAGGTCTGGAGCTGGTGGGTAGGATGAAGAGGGTTTCTGGTCTGTGGGTGAGAAGAAAGATGCAGTGAACAACTGTTGTACACAGTGGGAAAGAGTCTCTGCACGCAAAGCTCCAGAGACAGAGCTCCAATGACACGCACAAAGGAACACAGAAGAACGCAGGTGGTGAAGTGCTGCAGACCCGTTTGTGGATACAGTGCAGCGAGACCACTGAGCTGGAACACCAACGGGACTTGTGGATCAGATTTTGTAATAATCTGCCTGGAAGTACTTGGCTGTTACTTTGTGTCTCTAAGCGTCAGACAGATTTTAAATGGCTACAGCACAAAAATGCGTCCACGCATTGTAATGAAGACACACACACACACAGCATTGGCTAATATGAGGAGGTCAGTCTTTGGCCTCAGAACGAAGGCCATGAGGGGTTTTGAGTTGAGTCAGCAGAGCTGCTGCATCTTACAGATTATTTTCTGATGAAATAGCTGAACCTCATCACTCAACTCTTATGTGACCACAGTGTTCCTTGGAATGCTTCTGTGTTGTGTTCTTGCAGTGTGCTGGACAAAGTACAGCCAAGATGTATCTGGTGCAACATGAATTCAGCATTCTTAAATGTTGTAAACAAAACTGAAGTAAACATGCTCCACATCTGAGATGGTTACATTTCATTTCACAAGTTTCACAATGCTGATGTCTACACACAGGTTCTACACATATTGCAACATGGCTCAGTAGTAAAAGAGTTCAGGTGTTAAACTAGCCTGTCTGCACTCCAGGAGGTCCTGAACTATTCAGTAGCTGAAATACATTTTCAAACAAAAACAAAAAGACAACCTATCAGAGTTTAAATTTTATGAAAAATATTTGCTCATTTAGAATTTGATGCCAGTAACACACTAAAAAAAAGCTGGGACAGGGGCCTGTTGACCACTATGTTCCAGTATTTGTCCCCCGATTTTTGCTTAATATAGGATTTCAGCTGCTCCTCAGTTCAGAGACTCCTTTGTCATGTTTTTCCACTTCACAATGTGCCAAATCTTTTCAGTGGGTGACAGGTCTGGACTGCAGGCAGCACAGTTTAGCACACATCAATGAGCATGACAACAATGGAGTTTTATGTTGTACACGAACACGCTGTAACAGATTCTGGATTCACACGAAGTTCACTGCTGTTTCTCATGAGATTTATAAGCCCTAATCGAAAACACTGCTCTAAACCATGCTGTGTGTCGTTTTAACTGAAATAGGGATGGAGTTAGTGTGTAAAGCTTATTAGACATGACGGTCGGTCACGGTGTTCCAGAAAAATATGAAATTCATGTAGTTATATGCCCTGGAGCAGGATGACTTCACTGTGTTGTGGAAAAGTTGAACTTTTTCCTCCCATGTAGTGGTTCGAACGGCCCTTCCACTGCATCAGCACACTTCCCCCATTCAATTGAGGCAGTTTTTGAAACAATGCAAGTCATCAGAGTGAGACGGTGTTCATAAAATTAAGGGCAGAGGAGACTAACCGGGGTTTATGGAGACCGGAGGAGGAGGAGGAGGGGGAGGATGAGGAGGTGGAGGAGGTTCTAGATCTGGAGGTTCTGGAAAACAAAAACACAAGACAAAGAAGCCGTTGTTAAGGACAAACACTGATGATTAAACTAAAGTCAGATTAAATTAAAGCGAGTGTGCTGCTATCTAGGAAGGATTTGCACTTACTAATGTTCTTGCTGTCGTCTTTGGGAGAGGGCTAAAAAAAGAAACAACAGTCAGAGATTAAAATGATAAAAATAAACACACACCAACACAGGCTGAGATACTTGCACCACACAGACGGGCCACATACCTGAGCTGGTTTCACTGGTCTGGGGCTGTTCTGAGGAGAGGTCTTCTTGGCTGGTGGTGGTGCTAAGGGGGACAGGATGGAATATGGCGGGGCATTTTCCCCAGTCCCCATCCCTCCATCAGGCATCTGCTGCTTGGCCTGTGAATACAAATCTAGGATCTGGTGGCAGATATCTTCGAGGTGGAGGAGAAACAGTAGAGGAGTTACAACAACGACAAGTTCCATCTCTACTACAAACTGTGTGGGAGAGGTCATGTTACCTTCCAGAACCTCTACAGGCACATCGTGGACAAACTGCTCCCACCAGCGCCGGGACGACTGTTTGGAGGTCCACTCCTGGATGTCAAACTTACAGAGACGTCCAGCCAGATACATGACAGCCACTGCTATGATCTGCGGCTCCCACTGCAGGGCCACCATGGTGCAAAGGCTTGGGATGACCACAGTAAAGAGCATCACAATTATTGTTATTCTCTACTTAAATCACTGTGTGACTCTTCAGGTGTTTTCCCCTGTACTGAAAATGACTTCTTAGAAGTTATTTAATATTTCATTACAAGGCTTTTTCGTCCCTGTGAAGTCTAAATACTATCTTTATTAAATACAAGAAATTAAATACACAATGCAAATAAAATGTTATCACTGTGGTCAGCATTACAGTACAGCAGCATACTGCTGCCACACTGACAGCTTCATGTAAAACTGTGAATTTACCATTTCATATGATGTAGTGAATGAGTCTGTATGTCCATTTTGTCTGGTTAACTGATACCAATTACATACACACACTATGCCTATCCACAAGCGCCCTGATAAAGTCGATTAAACACACAGTTAACAGGTTTTAACCTGACAATAATCTCACAGCACCACCTCATGTTCTTCTCACTAGGCTACGTCTCAGCTATGTGTTGTTTTATGCTCATGTGTATCATAATGATAAAAAAAACTGGTATCTTGTAATAATGACAAAATATTGTATGTCTTAAGAATGTGGAAAACTTTGTTATTAACAGTAAAAGTGACTGGTTTTAACGGGAGAGTAACATTTTTTCTATATTTTTATAGCATTATGCTGCTGCATGGAAAATTCCAATTTCAGTCAGAAATACTGGTCTCTGAGCTCACCTGTCATTCACAAAGGTCCAGGCCATCTGAACCAGCTTCTGCACCTTGTTCTTGTCACCTGACAAATACAAGTGGTTTTTCCATCACCTTCACATCTTTCAGCCTGAAAACTGAGTGTAACTGAGGAAAATCTATTGTGTCAACACCAGTAGTCCTGACACACATTTGGCAAATTAGATAATCATGTTGTGCTGACTTTTATGAAGATACTTTTAAATAATAAATGTTTGTCAAGAGAGCAAGACCTTTGAGTTGCTTTGCGTAGCGCAGCAGGAACTGGTACGGGTGCTCAACCTGCAGGTCAAACTTGATGGTCTGCAGCAAGATGCGCTCCAACACCATCACCTCCTCCTGCAAGGAAAATGATTCTTCCATAAACAAATGGCAAACAGCATATGATGGCACTTACTCAGCTTTGTAAGAAACTGACAGAATGTCCAGTACTTCACAGTACAGCTAAGTGATAGTTGGCTCACTGAGAACCGATGTCCTGGTAGTATACAGCGGGGGAAATAAGTATTTGACACATCAGCATTTTTATCAGTAAGGGGATTTCTAAGTGGGCTATTGAT
>JAUYWH010000004.1:17357609-17373714 GCA_034779795.1 Ctenopoma multispine
TCAATAGCCCACTTAGAAATCCCCTTACTGATAAAAATGCTGATGTGTCAAATACTTATTTCCCCCGCTGTATTTTCAAATACAAACACCTGAAATATGTAATTTGTGCTTAATATTTTTTAGGATTTATCACAGCTTTTAAAACATTAAAAATACCCAGTTGCTCCAAAAGTATTTCTTTTGATGACTTCCCAGCACCATGGACAGTGACATTCAGACAATCTTGATGGTTGTTCATGTGCAGAGGTGGAGAATTTAAGTAAAACAAATAGCTTGTGGAGTTCTGCTCTTAAAATGTCTAATTCTCTAATGTTGACTCCTATAGAAAAGACTAAACTAAATACAAAAATACTAAACAAAACTCCTGCATTCTACTGAACCTCAGTCTTCCCTAACACAGGAGCGTTTGCAGTGAAATATTACTGTTCATGTTCTGGTGAAGGGAGTTCTTGTTCCAGACCTTGGGATCATCTCCAAACTGTGCAAACTGGATGTCGTTGAGCAGGCTGCGAGCAGTTTTGATGATGTCTTTGCACTTCTTTGGTGTTTCCTCCACTTTGCCTGCAAGGAAAAGGCAGCATCCTCCCGTCACCTGCAAGTACACCCAACAGGTTAGGAACAGAATTCTATTTTAATCGCATGTTTGAGATTCATATCTCGCAAACTAACTGTCGTGTTCAGTTCTGGCTTTAAGGCAATTGGACTAGTTGCTACTGCAGTGCTGGATAAATACTGCTCTGGAATACTCATTGAATAATTCAAATGTAGGTTTAATGCTGCAGAATGTTCCCCATGCAGTTTGTTTGCAGGGAAATCCTGCATGTAAAATGATTAGACTACACTGAACTGCATTGTAACCATGTGCAGTCGTGCTAGACGATGTTGTGAATATGGTTTCAGGTGGACGTGGTTGTTTTTGTAGCTTATCATCATGCAACCACAAAGACAGTTTGGTACAATTCCCTGCTTGCTCAAAACACATCAAACTCATTTGACTTGCAAAGGCTGGCATGGAAAAAGAGGAGCATACTTACATATCTGGGGAACTGCTTGAAGGAGTGAAACATGTAGAAGCGGTGGAAGTAAACGATCCCAGTTGCCAGTGTGTCATAGTGCCTGAAGACAGAGGAGTTAAGAAACCGGGCAGAACAATGGTCTCAAGGTGGACTGCTTGGCGGTCAGAGTCAACAGTCCAATGCTACAGTTGAGTAGGTAGTCATTACAACCTGCATGCACCACAACTCTCAAAAAGCAGTCCAACTTAAATACAAGTGACTGCTCAGAATTGCCAAACTCTGCACTGCTTCCTCTTGTATGTGTTGTTAGCTCAGTGCAAAGTGTAACTTTCAGCAGGAACTGGTGCTCAACCTGCAGGTCAAACTTGATGGTCTGCAGCAAGATGCGCAGTAGCATAATACAAACACCAAGAAGAGGGATGTTAGTAAAGGTAACGTTATTCAAGGCCATTAGCATGAAATGTATGTTTCATCTAGGTCACACGTTGTACAGTGAGACAGCTGAATGATTGTTTACCAGCTTTATAATCATATCTAACATTCCCTGTAGGGTCTTGTTAGGTTAGCCATTGGATTTCCAACGGAAGGATACAGACCGAGCCGTGTGCCCACGTCAAAGATGAACCGAGCACCCTCTCTGCGGTACCGGGCCTCGGTGGCAGGATCGAGTCCCTCTGACTGGGAAGGAGTGTGGGCCAAGTCCTTCTTGTCCCAGTACCAGCATGGTTTGATATGGTCCAGGATTGCCTGGTCCTTCCTTTCCCAGTGTAAGAGGGGCCTGATAAAGTCCAGGGTGGACAGGTCCTTCGTGTCCCACTAGCAGCAGACTTTCAGGCTGGAGGTGGATGTTTTGATGTAGTGTGTTGAAGGAAACAGCATTTAACCTGCTCACAGCTGCTCAGTAGCGACAGATGCTACTAACGTTAGCTAGCTAATGATACCTTAACGTACTGTAGCGTTAACGTTCAGTCATATAATTAATAAATATCGCGATTTAAAGTAACTTATGTACGTTTTATACAGTAACCATTATCACATTTAAAACATGTATGACAAATCCTATTAGAGCATAACAAGATGAGTAGCCTGACTTTGCCGTAGATGCAGCTGTGTATACTAGCATCACTACAAACGAGCCTCTCCATCCAAACAAAGAGCACAGAAATACGCCGGAGCCACATGACCTTAACTGGCATGATTGATGTGTCTTTAAACCAATCATTTCATCTAAAACATGACCATTTATGGTCGTTTTGAGTGTTCTAAAAGTAAGCCTCCAATCGCAATGCAGGGTAGGAGGGAAAGTTTGACTTGGTCACAAGCTGCAGTTTTGGCCAATCCTCCGTTATAGGTTCGTAAGCATGCTATCCAACAACCAATTAAAATGCTAAATTTCAGTGTTGTTTTCATAGGCGTAGCACAAGGTTACACCAATCACATGCGATTGAGTCAAGTTTGGTTTCAGTGCAGAAACAGAGGAACTGCTGCTGTCACTTAAAAAGAGGTATGAGTGAACATAGAAAAATGTCTATAGTTACGTCTATTAAAGTTGTAAGTCATTGCTATTTTTATGTGTATGTGCTGCACATCGTGTATTTTAGCAGGAAATGTTAGCTAACCAGCCAGGCTACTACATTAGCACATTCTAAAGCTCAGGCTGGTCCTTTATCACAGCTTAGCAGCTAACGGCTAGCTCGCTAGCGTTTTAGTCAGTGCAGCTAGTGTAGATGAATGAGCTCCGTACGCTATCGTACCCTGGTTGTGTTAGGATGGGCGTGAGTCCTCGGTGGTAGGAAGCTAGCCACTGGCCTAGCGGTGAGGGCTAAAAAGAGCAGAGGGGCTAACTATACAAAGTTACTTGGCTGTCAGCTTATACATTGCTGGAACATAAAGGCTTGTTAATTATTTTCTTATGGTACGTTTAAGATAAATCCCGAATCTAATATATCAGTTTGCAGACATGAGGCTACAAGTGAGACCATTCCAGAGAGGATCTGGAAGTGGCAGAAGAACGTTTGTTTGCTCAACTTCGATCAAAGATACTTTTTGTTGTTAGAAATAATAACTTCTGCATTGCTTGTTTTCTGATTTTACAGGTTTTAAAGGAGCAGAGGTGGTTTTGCAACTCATCTGTGGTTGTCTTCAAAACCACATGCTCAACAGTGTGTCACTAGTGATTTCCTGAGTGCCATGTTATTTTTAAGTGTTAATGCAGTGAACATTTTATCATATAATATTATTCACTAAATCTACCTAAGTGTTTCTTTTCTTGAACCAATATTAAACAAATTTTTTGATAAAGACAAGTCAAAATTGCACCAATCATTAATCAATAGAATTCCATCAGGAGTTGGAAGAGACCTTGGTTGGTGAAGCTAAAACAGAGCCACTTCAGTTCATGGAGTGAACACAAACACAACTCCAGGTGAATGATCATGTCCTTCTGTTCCTTGCTGAATGTGATCTTGTGCTATGTCAAGTTAGCTCCAAACCAAGCCTCTTAAAACCAGATCCTGTAGAGGGTTAAAAGAACAGATATCCACTTTGGACTGGAAACTGTGTTTGTGTACACTAGACCAAATAAGTTCATTAGCATTTACAGAAGGCCTGAAGCTATGTTCTTCTTCTAAGTGATTGGATTTGGGCCACAGTGAGAACTCCTGCTGAATGTCACTGAGCAGCTGCTTGTGAGACACATACACACACTTTGACTGTGTGGTAGTAGTGTGAGGTTTGTTAGTAAGAGACTCCAACTGCCAAAAATGGCCTCATCCACTTCCTCTGCTTTGGTAAACTGTCTAGATTGTGAAATGGTGTGTCTGTGTGTGTCTGTGGTGGTGTGATGGAGTGAGCGAGTAAGGTGAGCAACTGCACAGGGAGGAAGAATTCATGTTAGTTGTGCTAATGCCTGTAGGAAATTGACTTGGTCCATGTAAAGTGGACACTGACAATTCAATTTAAAGGTGTACCTGACCTTCATAATGAAATTCCAGACCAGCACCAAGCATGTTTAGTCTAACAGACACTATTTACTGTGATAGTGATGTTCAAGAAGTCTTTGATGTGACTAAATATCTACTATCTTCACAGTGTTTGCTTAGTTCAGTGCACAGTTTTCATAAAATGAATCTTAAAGTTTGGCTTTAAAATGGGGGTGTATGTGTCTTAAGAGTGTGGCAAGAAAATGATTAGTTGATTGAAAATACAAAAATTATAAGCGACAGTGTGTGTGTGGTTGTTGTAGTGACAGTTAACAGTGAGTGTGCAGATCAGATTACGTAGTAATAGCAATGCAAAGGCACTGTTAAGTTTTTAATTGAAAATTTCATCGCACCATAAATGACATTCCAATCAGCTCCATTCAGTTGAAGTGGAAGCAGTAATCTCTGATGATGTTTAGCTCAAAACCTGTGTACACTGAATACAAATGTTTGACATAGTCGGGTTCACTAGTCGGGAGTGAGGAGTGAGGTTTTTTTTTAATTACAAATGAATTCTAACCTTAAACAATAAGTAGGTTTATTACATTCCTCTCTTCTATACATGCAACATTAATTTCCTGTTTGTTTGTGTTGGAAGAAGGATTCCTCCACTAATTTTGTTTCAGAGCCTTAATTCATTTCCTTTCCCCTGTTAAAGTGTTTCAGAGGAGTGATCCAAATCGGTCTTTAATGATCAAGACTTGAGATTTGGCGGTGTGAGGAGCTCAGATGATCAGGTGCCAACAGGTTTATTTTGTTCATAGCGAAAGTAAGGAATCTCACTGGCTGGTATAAGCATGTTTTGACATGTTATCTGTGATATTTTTTCATCGCTGTTGTATTTTTTTTATGTAAACTCCTCATGTTTTGCAAAAAAACTGTACGTGATGGAGGGAAAAGGAGATCATGTTTGGATTCGGCACCCTAAAAAACATATATAAAAAAAATATCCCATGCAACTGAAAAAAATCTTTTTTGCAGAGCTGGGAAACTGACCGCTGATATATAATGCTGATGTTACAAATGAGAAACAAATAAACTTAGCTTATGTAAGCAATTAATAAGTTATAAAAATATTAGAATTATTTCAAAATGAAAAGAGTTTTAGAAACATGGATTGCTTATAGACACACTGTCCCTGAATGCCTCAGAAGTACTGCTGTGAGAGCCAGGAGGCTCTAGAACTAGTTTCTTTTTACTAGAGACCATACAAGTGTATGTGAAGACCACTGTCTACCTGATGTTTTGCCTGTGGTAAGTGAGAAATACTAACATAACATGGTTTGTCCTCTCAGCCCAGTCGTCCAGCAAGCACAATGGGAAAGAAGAGTCGAGTGAAGACTCAGAAGTCAGGCTCAGGGGCGAGCGCTGTGGTTTCCCCCAAAGAGATGATGAACCTCATCTCAGAACTGCTGCAGAGTATGTTTACTTTAAACCTATACATTAAGTTCACACAAAGTTCATGATCACATAAGACACACTCTCCTCTCACATTACTGCTTACAATGATGTGTTTGAAGCATATAATGGATTGTTGAGTAATGCAGATTTTCTCATTTTTTACAAAACTGACATTTAACTGAATTTCCTATTTCGCAGACTAGTAAGGCTTCAATGCTACACAAAACGACAAGTCATTCTTAAATTGAATCCCTCTTTACAGACTGACTGTTGTCCCCTCATTCATCTTACTGAGCTCACTGTGACACAGTTTCATCAGGCAAGAGGCTGTCCTAGGCCAGTCAGGAATGACTCTTTTACTTCAACATGTGACTGTATTTTCATGCTTTCCCACCCTCTTGTTTTAGTAGCATTTAGCATGTGACTTAAACCTGGTTTAGGTTGTAGTTTTGCATCATTTGACCTTTTTTAGTGACCTCATCTTGATGCGTCCTCTTCTTCTGAACGACATCGCCTGGAGAATTAGTGGTTAGCCTCATGAACCAGTGAACTCACACACACGCACACGAACACACACACACACACACACACACACACACACTGTGTGAAGAATTTTTGAAACAAGTTCTCTTTGCCAAGTTTCTGGAAATGTGAGCAGATTTGAATGGAAATGGATGCCTCACCTGTAGCTGCACCAACACTCCTGCACGATCAGAGCTTCACACGTGACTGTGATGATCAGTGTAATGTAGCATTGAAAATCTGCCCATGTCCACAGGGACTGTCCGCGCCAGCAAATGTGTGAGAAAATGTTTCTGTATGCACACACCCAATAGTAAATGCAAGCTCTGACAGGTCATGCTTCAGGTTTGTTTGGCTGTGTAGTTAATGGTCAGTTTGTCTTCCCAGAATGCAGCAGTGCAGCGCCCTCTGCTGGTAAAGAGTGGGAAGAGTACATCCAGATCAGAGGTTTGGTGGAGAAGATTCGTAAGAAGCAAAAAGGTGAGAGGATGTGCACAAACATACACACACAATATTTAACTAACCCTAATTAAATTGTTCTTTTGATGTTATACTACCAGAGAAATATGTAGTGCTATGAAATATAAGTTTCTGTTGAATTTAATGTAAGCTGTTTGTTTGGGCTTTATTTAGGTTGTGATGGGTTCATCCATGTAGTGGAACATGTAGAAATGAGTGATTGATTGTTTGCTTGTTGTGTGTGTTCAGGTATGTCCATATTGTTTGAGGGTACCAGAGAAGACTACTTCCCAGACCTGATGTGCTGGGCTCAGGAAAACGGGGCTTCATGTGACGGCTTCACTATAGCCAACTTTGGTTCTGAAGGCTATGGCCTGCAAGCCACCAGAGACATCAAGGTGAGCTCATAACAGTTCTCTTCAGTTTCAACTTTTCAGCTAGATCTAGGGATTCTGTGTGTTTGTTACTGTTGATACATTCCACGTGCATAACGAAGTCTGTGTATACGTTATTCCTCTGTGCCATGGGGCTCAATTCACATTTCAAGTCCGACACCAAGCTAACAAGCTACTTCCTACTTTTACATAGTCTGATCTTTGAAATTTCTACTGCCAGCGCACAGTTAATGGAAGGAGCAACTGTTTCCTGTTACAGCAGGTTGGTGGAGCATATAGAATACTTCAGCTGTGTGTATGTGTGTGCATGTGTGTAGGCAGAGGAACTGTTCCTGTGGATTCCTAGGAAGATGCTGATGACAGTGGAGTCAGCTCAGAATTCTGTACTGGGTAAGATGTCAAGATAGTGAATTTATCAAATGAATCATTTACAGTAATGACAAACATAATCTATATCTACATGAGAAAAGGTACACACACACACACACACATCTATATATATATAGATACACACACACACACACACACACACACACACACACACACACACACACACAGTACAGTACAGTACAGTACAGTTGTACTTTAAGCCACCAAATCAATGCCTGACAATCTTTTGCAGATCTGATCTTTTTCACCACTCTCTGAGCACCGCTGTTGCTATGTAACTAATATAACTCCTATCTCAGGTACTCTGTACGGACAGGACCGGATCCTGCAGGCCATGGGAAACGTGACGCTGGCCCTGCATCTGCTGTGTGAGCGGACTAACCCTGCTTCATTCTGGCTGCCTTACGTCCGCAGCCTTCCTCAGGAGTACGACTCACCACTGTACTACCAGCAGGATGAGGTGCAGCTGCTGCTCGGTACACAGGCAGTGCAGGATGTTCTGAACCAGTACAAAAACACAGCACGGCAGTACGCCTACTTTTACAAACTGATACAGGTCAGTCACAAACAAAACAAAGACAGCAGTACTTCACTATGATGAATTGTTCATGTGTCCTCAGTTTTACAATTCACAATAGTTTCATGTGACATCCAGCTGATTGGGGACTATATTCACAGTGAAAAACAAAGTTATCAAAAAGCACATCAAGTTGAACCGGTACCCTGCTAGTTCTCATACACCATTTTAGTAAACTGAAGATATTGCATTTCAGAAACGTTAGGACAGGAATTGTCATTTACTTAGGAGAACTGGCAAGGTTGACCCAGGATGACCCAGTCATCACACTGACCTGACATCCTGACCTAACAGGGACATCACACTTCTTTATTCTGAAAGAATGAAGAAGTAATCCTCTGAGGTTCACCACTCTGTGAAAGACTGGGTCGACAAATTGTTCAGCAACTATCTGCAGAATAATGTTTTCAACTTTTATTAGCAAAGGATATGGTGATTTCATTTGTGGTCCACCCAGAGCATCTGGAGAATCTCTGTATGCATAGGGCAAGGCTGAAAACCAATAATGAATCTTCAGGGGGGGGTATTCCAGCAAGCAGGTTTAACACTGTCTGAACTTAACCCTGAAGTCAGAGTTGATTTAACTATGATAGAAGATTTCTTCATGGCAACACTGAATAAGGAGCAGAGCCGCCATTTTAATCCAGTGGAGTTAGAAATGTTAACATGTGCAATTAATGCGCATTTATCTTTTAATGTCACAGCAGCAGTGAATTCAGTGTTTCTGGAACTGAAAAACCCACGTTTCCCTCAACTCATGGTTTAACAACTCTGGGTTTTCACTAAACCCCCCTCTGGAATACCCCTTAGGTCCTCAGGAAGCACTGCATTAAAAACAGACATGGTACCTTAGTGAAAATCACTGCATAGACTCCTGAAAACCATTGTCAGCATCCACAAATGTCAGATACAATGTTATTGGAAAATCTTTGTCGTATTTTTGAATTAGTTACACAAGATAATAAATATTAATAGATAATTCTTACATAAGAAGTAACTGCTTGTTGCTCTTTTGAGTGTTACTTTACACTGCGGGTCCAGTTGATGCCACTAGGTGGGGCTGTTGTGATTAAAATGGTTTACTGTCTGTGTTGTAGCAGCTTGAATCACTGACCCTTTACTGTTGGTTTCATAGCTCTAATGCTGTCAATACGATTAATGTAGATTTCAGTGTAAGTGAACACTCACATGGTGTCACGTGGTCTGAATGCTGGACATTTTCTTAAGCATCGTGCAGCTGACGGGATGTGATGTGACGTAATGCAAATGTGTACGTTTTGGGGTCTTATACTGACCGACCAATTAACTCCAGTGTTCAGTCAAGGATGTATGATGTCTTTAGATGTTAGGGTTTGGGATCACGGGTGTAAAGATTAACTGTAAACTGAAAACAAAAATGAACATATGTCCTGACAGTGACTGGATGAAGACACATAGAGACACACTTCCCTCCTCATGTAGCCCTTGCTCTGTCTCCTCCCTCCCCCCGCCTTCCTTCTCCTCCTCAGATGACCGGGTTGGAAAATTAGCTTGTCACATTGGCTTTGAATTGAATTGACCTGAATGCACCTTCCTCAAAACCCTTTCTGTGTCTGTCTCTCTCTTTCTGTGCCTTTCTATCTGTCTCTCTCTTTCTGTCTTTTTGGACTTTACTGTTTTGTTGTTAGCGATCAATCAGGTAAAAGCACATTGTTAGCCAGCTGATAGAAACAGGCTTGGTTATCAGTGAGCTGATTGGCAAGTAAAACCATTAGCTGTTTCATTTACAGGTGTTACCTTATCCACGGTAACCCCCTTTTTAGTAGAGATGAAGAGTTTAAAAAAAAAAAAGGGTTTTGGGCAGAGAATTACTAAACGGATCCTGTAGATCAGTATCAACATCTGCATACATTATCAAGCATCTGTTTTGGCTAAAGGTTACCCCCATGAAGTCAAATCCTTTCTTTTCTGAATGTTACCCAAGTGATACGGATCCCGTCATGTCAGTTTCAAATTCAGTTTAATCAATAATTTATGCTTAAACTTCCAGTATCTGGACCAAGAACTGACACTTGAAATTGTGTCAGGTTAAGTAGGATACAGCTGTAAATTTTAATTGTCACATACACATTTAATGAAGTGTTACAGTAGGAAAAGAATATCAGCCTGGACCAGATGTTAGAACTCGAGGGCCAAATGACATGATCTAGTCTTAGGTCATATATTTCTTTGCAAAATAAGAATTAAAAGTTCAGTATGTGTGGAAAATAGCTTTAGAGCATAGATACTGAAACTATTTTGGTGAAAAGGCTTAAATGCCAGCTTAATGGCAGTCTAGGTAAATGATGATCAACCGATGGCCAAATTCACCACTAGTCCACCATCATCTCTTTAGACTTGATCCAGTTGACTGTTGTGCAGAAAGTTCAAACTTAGAGCATTAATAACAGACAGTTATGTGGACTTCCACCTCAGTAAACCTTTACCACCTTTCACCTCTCCTCCTCCTCCTCCTGTGGTTAGAAAGAATCAAATAGAGCAAAGAAAATTGTTTCTGGTGTTTGTGTGTGTGTGTGTGTGTGTGTGTGTGTGTGTGTGTGACAGAGAGAGAGAGAGAGAGAGAAGTCTGGTCACTTTGTTAAACTTGACAAGCGTGATCCTCCACACTCACCTGTAGGGTTGAATTAGTGTCACTGCTGGACTCTCTGTATTAACACAAACACACACGCAGACAAACACACACACAGACAAACACACACACACACACACACACACACCTACTTTTGTGAGACAGCTTGCGTTCCTCAACCTTAACTGTGAGTACTAAATGACTAAACTTTAACACTAACCTAAAGCTAACTGCGGCTTGTGCTTCTCATTTATTACAAACATTTGAGTCTCAGCTCATAAAGCCAGACATGGCAACTGTCCTGCTTTACAGAATTAACTATTTCTTTCTAACTACATCCAAATTCTGGAGCTGTTTCCTGAATCCTTGTAGACTCTTCTGGGTGGTTGGAGTTAAAAACGATCTGGTTCAGTCAAAAATAACATTTTAATGTCAGGTTCTTCGGGGTGATTTTCTTCTGCACAAAAACAAAAATGGCAATGGTTTTCTAGCATGTTTTTGTAGGAAGAACTGAATGTGATGTGAATACTGACTACATGCAATTATACATAACTATAAAGATAAATATTATATATAAAATAATTATAAATAAATATATGTATTTCTTTCTTTGTATGAATATAATATTGTCATTTTCTGTTGCCATCTTTGGCACAAGCTGGAATAACCTAAACCTAAAACCAAATCTGAACCCTCAAACTGCCCTGTGGGATTTGACAAAGTGAGAACCAGCCACCTAGAAAAAAGGGAGGATGAAATATCTTAGCCTTACCACTGTCTGTAGTGGTGATATGAAGTGTTTTACTGTCAGTTTTTTTTTCTTCAGAGTAGAGGCAGAAATGAAGAGTAGGCTTCCTAGATTTTTATGAGGGGGAAAGAACTATTGCTGAGACAAAAGCTCAGTGTACTGGCTTTCAAAGAAACCTGTCATTTGGTCTATGTGCTGAGATTAACCCAGCGAGTTTGAGATTTACAGTGGAGAATTTCACCCGGTGTCCTGCCCGCTCCTTCCTGGACCATGTAAGGTTAACGCTGTCATTCTGTTGTTGCAGAGTTTAATCCTGCTCGAGGGAGCATTTCATGCTTTTGACACTGTAGTGATCAGAATATTTAAAAACGGAACTAAATTCATTCACTGCTATTACAGGATGATGAATAATATGGACAGCTTGGCCTCTTTGTGCTGTTGAGAAATGCACTATACTCCATTAATGATGGGGAGCTTTGCTGTGCTGAATTTTATTTGTTAGTAAAATCTTTATTTTGTGAATGTTAGCATGATGATGATTTCTGTTCTGTAGAAACACGACTGTATGAATCAAGGGGTTTGTAAATTCAGACTCACTTGCTCTCTTTCCTGCTGAAGTTTAGGACACTTTGTAAATGGCTGTGATAGGCAATGGCTGCGGCTTTAAATGGAGAAACGGTGGCACAGTGGTCACGCACAGACACACACACACCCCGTTTCAGGGCCAAATTGATGAGGCAGATTTATGATGGCTGCTGGCCACAACAAATTAAGTTGACAGTGATGTATGATTTTGGGGGGCGGGCAGGGCAGTGTCACACTGCTCTAATGGACCACACACACACACACACACACACACACGCCCCAGCGGTGGCCCTCTACTCCCAGTCCTTCTTGTTAGGCGTTGCTGTCAGGCAGGCCCCCTCCAGCATACCTGCATAATGAAATTCTTCATACTGAATTGTGTCCTTTTTTTTTTCCTCTTCTTCCTTTTTCTCCTCATCCACTGTTTTCCTCTATTCCCCCAGACCCATCCTGCTGCCAGCAAACTGCCCCTGAAGGACAGCTTCACATTTGATGACTACAGGTCAGTGTATGCAGGTCTTTGTGTGTCTGGACTAGTACTATACACCAGTCAAGCTGGACCAGTGTGTGGACATTTTGGCACATTATTCACAACCTCTGATGACTGAGGGTTAGTACTTGGTTTTAGGGTTATGGTTAGAATTAGACCTGGGTTTGGTTTAGGGTGTTAAGGGTTAAAGGTAAATGGATAATTCTTACCAAAACAGAGTGTTGTAAACATGCGAGTCAGAGAGAAGTGCAAATTAAAGGTTTAATTTATTCTTATTTGAATGTCCATGAGAAACTAATGGCTTTAGCACACATGTACATTCACTGGCCGCTTTAGTAGGTTCACCTGTATAATCTGATACAGCAACTCTGCCATGAAATCTACTTTTAGTAGCTGGATTTATCCTTAGATGTTAAGGTGTAGCTGCAGACTCAGTAAGTGCTTGATTGTCTGTGACAGGTGGGCAGTATCATCGGTGATGACCCGTCAGAACCAGATCCCCACTGAGGACGGCAGCCGAGTGACTCTGGCCCTGATCCCTCTTTGGGATATGTGTAACCACACCAATGGACTGGTAAAGTCTTGACTGTGAATGCCACAAACTTAAACATTAATGTGTTTCTTGAGCACTAGTTGAAAAGTAGAATATAATGAAATGCGACTGTGTATCTACAGATCACCACAGGCTATAACCTGGAGGATGATCGCTGTGAATGTGTGGCGCTGCAGGACTACAAGGAGAATGAACAGGTCAAGAGATGTTCACTCTTTGTATTGTCGTGTTTTTTTTTTACACACACATACATACACCTCCTATCAGCAGTATTGATGTCACCAGCTAAGAAAAGAATGGGAGACTGAGGTAAAAGTATGGACGAGACAGAGAGGGAGACAGTCATGCGGCCCTTCCTCGCCCCGCTGGCCTTACAGAATAAATCTTTAAGGGAAGATTCAGAGGGACAGTGAGCTGATCTGTTTTCAGTGTTGGGCCAGTGGATGAGTTTCCTCTCCTCTGTGCTTTTTTCTCCTCTCAAAGGACAAACTACAAACTTTAAAGTGAGTTTTGATGTGGTTAAATGCTCACATTTGTCTTACTACAGTGTATGATACTTTACTGTGTCTACAGTTTGCTATAAATATCAATTTTGTGTGCTCTTAACCCATCTGACACAGTTTCCATCAAATTAGCTCCACAAGACAGATATCATCCAAATAGTGCTGGATTCAGACTTAAGCTCTGTGTGACCCTGCAGATGTAAACAATACATGACTAGATTGTTTCTTTGGTATTTACAATTCTTCTGTTCTTCCTGCAGATCTACATTTTCTATGGCACGCGATCCAATGCCGAGTTTGTCATCCACAACGGCTTCTTCTTCCAGCATAACAGCCACGACCGAGTGAAGATCAAGCTGGGCGTCAGTAAAAGTGAACGCCTCTACGCTATGAAGGCGGAAGTGCTGGCCCGAGCTGGCATCCCAGCGTACGTCACACATCTCTTTTTTTATTTTCTGCTTTTCAGCTTTTATACTTAATTCCTTTATTTACACTTGTACTGGGTATATTTTAAATGATTGGTATCAGCTAAAATGTTTGCAGAGCCCTCTTCTCTACTGGCACTAAACCAGTAGAATTGCAATTTACACTAGGACTGGGTAATATGTCCCAGCTTTTTGGTTACGTTTGGCACTTTTGCAGTAATGTTTCTAAAAGTGTGATGTCCCTGACAAATAAAGTTAAGTATAATAAAAAAAAAAAAAAGATAAATGACATTACCTGAATTAATGAATATAATATTGGCAGACATCCCACCTCTAGAATTTCAGTTTGACGGTGGGTCTCTGAACCTCTCAAATCCTTTTCCTCTCTCCTTTTCATAAGCGAGTTGCTTTAGTGAGCAGGTTTTTCATTCAGAAAGCAACAATGTGTGTACATGGAGACTGTAAAGTTTTTGTGTGTCCAAGGTGTTCAGGGATGGTACAGAGTTGAGGTCACTCAGGTTTTGGCAATGTTAATAAGCTCAAATTGTGCATAGGGAACTGTCATTTTGAGGGTGCTATGTAGATAAATGTAAGCATATGATCAAATACACAGTATTAAGGGACTGAAATCGGGGCCAAACAAAACTTGATTGAGCTTGATTTTATAAATGACTGAATCTACAGCCTGAGGCATTTTACTCTAAGGTCTTTAATATAGGTCAGGCAGAGCACAAGGCTGAAGGCTAACTCCACGTTACCTTTATATAGCCTTGATGCACTTGCACTGTTGTCTGCCAGCTGTTGATATTTCAACCAATCAGGCCCCACTTAAGGTGTAATTAAAACACATAACTTAGATGTTGCAGCAGGTTTTTTTTTTCTTTGTTCCCCCCTACCCATCCAGTATCAATGTACCATCCACCCCACCACTTTCATCACCAAGAAGCTTAATCATTTTATCATTAGCCTCTTAATTTTATGCAGCATTCTCTGCACGGCATTTTTAATCAGGCGCCTTTTAATTTCTTATTGATGACAGTCTAAAT
This sequence comes from Ctenopoma multispine, assembly GCA_034779795.1. Lineage (NCBI taxonomy): Eukaryota > Metazoa > Chordata > Actinopteri > Anabantiformes > Anabantidae > Ctenopoma > Ctenopoma multispine. Next base: position 17,372,309 of record JAUYWH010000004.1, read on the forward strand.
CTCAACAGTGGAAATTAAATGAAACAATCCCTGTTGTTGCCGGGGTGCTCTATTAAACTGACAGATATGCTCGTAGATCATTTTCAAAGGAAACAGCTTTGCGTTTGGTGCCGGCTATCATCTCACTCCCTCCTCCTTTTGCTTCTGCTGCATTTCTTCCCAATAAGTGGAAAGAAGTGAGCCCTTTTCACTGTTTATTTACTAATATGTAATTGGGTCTTTTTCTTCTAGTACAGCCTTCAAAGGGTTAACTTCTCTGAGCTGTATCATCTGCTGCTGGAGGAACGGACAGGGGGATAATTTAATAGGTTGAGCAGTGAAGGAGGCTGTAACGCATTTGTGTGGTGTAATAATGTCGACCCATCGCCACATCGATCACTTTGCTCAAGCAAGAGGAAAATATTGTCCTCTCTAAAATTAGCTCAGTGTGTAATGTTATGATGTGAAGCAGATTTCTACTGAGTCCTGATCTCAGTTGTTTCATAGGTTTGCTGGATTTCACAATGCCAAGCAACACTTCAACTGTAACACAGCGTGCGCTAGGTGTAGAGAAATACAGGCAAGTTCTAAATTAGATCTGACCTGCCAGCAGAGGCGATGTCCTTGCTTGTACACTACATTTGATATTTACTGTTATAAAGTGAGACTTATTTGTGTGTGAAAGGTCAAAATGTTTGATTTTTATTTCTATTAAAACTTTTTTCTTCATTGCATCCCTGCATCAAAACGTTTCCAAAAGAAAGATCAATAACAGTAATACAAGCCATAAGCTGAATTACAAAATTAGTAATTAGTATTTTTTTAAGCATTATATTCAACTGTATGGTTTTTCTTACATCTTTTTTGATTGTCTTTTGTCTCACATCAAATTAGCTTAACCTACAATTTATATAGAATGTGTGTGCAAACTTATTTTGCAGTTCAAGCTCCTACAATTTGTTTTTACAAGACAAAATAGCAGTAAACCACACCCCCATTCTTGTTTTATTGATTGGACTCCAGTTGGCTTACTTTTTCAACCATTACCCTCTATGTTTAATGGGTGCATTAAATAAAGACCAGCACTGTTTGTGTTTTATGAGCTTAGAAATATTGTGTTGTTATTTGGTGAAGATCAGAGCACAAAAGCACTGTATGGAAATGGTGCATATATTCAAGTTGTTTTCTCTCAAAATTTTTTTGAATGATGTAATAACTACATGCTCATGTCGATGCTTTTGTGTTTTCAGATCCTGTGTCTTTGCTCTGCACTGTAATGAACCCCCTATTTCAGCCCAGCTCCTTGCCTTCCTGAGAGTCTTCTGCATGACAGAGGGTAAGACACTGACACATTCTCACACACACACACACACACACACACACACACACACACACACACACACACACACACACACACACACACACAC